>CM046434.1:39650401-39723968 GCA_025506505.1 Flaveria sonorensis
TGATTTCATCATCCTCCATCCTCATCTCAGCTTCATACTTTTCTTTCGAATCCCTTAGTCCTTTTTCTTTTTCATCTAACTGTTAGAGTCTATCACTGAGTACCCCTGACCTCCTGTTTAATGTATTCTCCAGTCTAGACACTTTTGCCATCAGTTCAGATATCATCTTTTCTTTATATCTGGTCTGTTTATTTCTGATTCAGCAAAGCTCTCAGAAGGAGACATCTTCAGAGATAATTTGTCTCTGGGAAGAGGTGCAAACTGTTGAATCTTCCTTATCATCAGATGATTGGAGAAGAGTCTGTGGAAATGGTAGATTCACCAGAACTTTCAATACAACAGCAGCTTCATATGCAGGGCTTTCTTGTGATTCTTGATGAGTATGAATTGGAGAAAATGATTATGGGATAAGGGGGTCAACCCTAAAAGGATAAACATCAGTTTCTTAATTGTTTCACCAGAGTGAGGATCACCAATCAAGGTGACACTGGTCTAATGAGTTCTTCAGATTCTGCATGCTCATCAACATGGTGTTGATCATGACCGCGCCTGCTCCACTGATATTTTGGAGCTTCTTCTTGAACATTCACTTCAGAATTGGTTCCTCATCAGGAGCATTAGCTGCCATTTCTGTGCAGGTTCCTTAATAGGAACATCATCATGTAAAACAGGTTCTTGTTGTTGTAATTGTTCCTCATCCATTGGCACATCATTGAGGATTTATTTGTTGTTGCATCCAAGGTAAAAGTGGAAAGAAAGTACCACTATAGAAATTTGTTGGATCTCTATTCTTGATGTACTTCAAAAGATTTTGCATTATAATGAGGAATTTCAGAATGGGGCCTTCTAAAACCAGATCAGGAAAGGCTTCATTAATAAGACACTGAATGAATATGGGATACATTAGGAACATGTTCCTTCTCCCTCTTGAATGCTTGCCATCATTCCATTAAAGACATAGGCTGAAAAGTTGTAGGGTCTGTTAGAGCAGAGGGCACAGACCAGTGAAGATATAGTTAATGGTATATCATTCCACCAGTTTTTCTTTTAGATAAGCAGTGTTGGATATAATGAATGAGAAACCTCCACTGCAAATCTACCAATCCTTCACCATCTGTTTTGCCTCAAATCCACCCTCATACAATGTCAGCAAAGAATGACATGATATCTTTTTCATCAAATTCAGTTGGGTGAATCAGGTCATCTTCAAATCTCAAGCATTGTCTTATTGTTTGCTCTAAAGATTATCAGTGTATGGTCAGCAGTTATTCTTCCTGAAATTACTTTTTCTCCATCATTGTCTACTACTTCTGCATTACCCTAAATGATCTGATATAGTTCTCAAAGATCACTGTCTAACTGTAATGGCATAGGCCACTCTGGTAGTGGCAATAAATCTGATCATGTCTCTGCGACCTTCTGCTTCAGGGACATCTGGATTGAGAAAACCATGACATTGTGGAGCTTGCTCCAAGTCAGGTTAGCTATTATGTAATCTGCACACAAAGAGGATGAATTAGTGAGAAATTATGTGTGATTGTTCAATTTTGACTTTTAGGTCAAACAGAATTCTGCTTGTTACTGTTACATAGGTTATTTGACCTATTTTGATTTTTATGAATAACAGTTCAAAATTTTGTTTCTTTGTGTTGGGTACACTGATTTTGATTGTGTTTTAACGGGTTGTTTTGATGTCAACATCGTTATAAACCAATATCCCCTGTTCATCGATGTTGTATGTGTTCTTAGAACCACATGAAATCTTTGATGTTTACACCGATCATTGGTTTAATGAACTCTGTCATTCATCTATATCCAGTGTACTTGAGTGTATTTGAAGCATTCACAAGATTAGGGTTCCATTTCAAGAAATTTTGTTCGACAGTCGAGTATGTAAGAAACTGATAATCACTTTTAGTTGACAATAGTTTGATTTAACAGACAATGTTGTTTCTTTTGATGTTGGATTTGAAAAAATGAAGCTTGATTAGTGTAGATTTGAACTCAGAAGAAGAATGGTTTTCTGGCACTCGACTCACTATAAAGTTCACTCAAAAATTTGAAAAGTAATAATAACTCACATTAAAGAGTATTTATACTACATTTCATAATTTTTACAAAATTTTACAAGTGCAGAAAATTTTACTACTGTAGCAAATGCGGTTACAGAATTTCAATGGGCGCATTCACTATAGCAAATGCTGATGAACAAACTAAGTTTGTCAGCTTTACTGGTAACGAATATGGAAGAACTAATTTTACCATCCGCATTTACTGTAGCGAAAGAGAGAGAACAGATTACTTGTCCGCATATACTGTGAAAATGCGGGTGAACAAAGTAAATTATCAGCATTCACTGTAGCAAATGCGGGTGAACAAATGACTTGTCCGCATTTACTGAGACAAATGCGGGTGACCAAAGTTAACATCAGCATTTCATGTAGCAATGCGGGTGAACAAAAGACTTGTCCGCATTTACTGTATTAATGCGTATGAACAATTTTTTGTCCACATAGTTTACTTGTACAAAAAACAGTTACCCGCATTGGGTAAATGACAGGTTACCTTCACCCGTATTAACCAAGCACTTACCCGCATTAAATTTGTACTTGTCAAAAATAATGTTTTTGCAGTGTTGTTGAATCTGATTGGTTTGTACATCTGCTTCTGATTTTATGAAGATGAGTCTGCATTTTTGTTGTTTTATGAAGATTTTGCAGATTCAGAGATTGTCAATTCTTGCTTGGATTGTCATGTATCTTTGATGTGACACAGATTCCCACTTGACTGATTTTGGCACATATGCATCTTCTGAAGCTGATTATGGAGTAATTCCACACAGACATAATCATTTAACAAATTGTCAATTTATGTTTGCAAATTTCATGTTTTTGTAAATATTTCCTTTTAAAATTTTATTACTCCCCCTAAGTTTATATCCATGCGGGATAAAAAACTTTAAAAAATTTATAAAATTTTAGGACAATATTTCGGAATTGTTTATTGTTTGCACTTTTGTTTGAAATTTTGGGATCTAATAATAATCTTTTTCATAAGTGCAAGTTGTCATGAACTTATTGATTGAAGGTATGTTGTCCTCTTAAACTCATGCTTGGTCAATATTGTAATGCATGTGATTTTTTATCTGTTTTGATTTAATAAACATTCAACATGAACTCACCCTCATAAGCATAGCAAGATCAACTATCCTATGTACTGTATGGTAGAACTTTTTCACAACTTTCAATACCTGGTCATTGAAGTTATGAAACCTAGTCCTTTTGGTAATGGGGATCCATTTTAGGATTCTTTTACCTGATCCTTATTTTGTTGATCCTATTGGGATTCTTTTTGCTCTTGACGTTGAAAGGTGATCCACTTTGGGATTCTTTGTATATTCTGTTTTATTTGTCACCCGTATTAGATGTGTTCCTCATTAGGAATCTTTTTGGATCTAGACAATCAGCCTATGTGGCTTGTTTCCCCAGTCTTTGCTTAGCAAAACAAAGGAATAAACTGATGTGAATGAGATTCATAAGGTATCATGACTGGTGTGTTTAGGTTATACATATACATACACTTAGATATTCAGTACTTAATGCTCTTGAGATGATGCATTCACATTTTGAATGTGATCTTTAGTTATCACAGATGTTTGCAATACTGACTTGCTTCGGGTCACCCGCTCGTCTAAATCACCAATAATGTTGGACACTGGATGATTCTTGTGTGTCCTTGTAATTAGAATCAAATCACCAGCAATAGACACATCAAGATTGGAGACATTCACATCATCTTGGTGAGAGGCATCTTGTTGTTGTGTATGGGAGAGTGATGACCAGAATCAGAGGGTACAGCATCTTCAGCTTCAGTAGCGCTCTGAATACTCTCATCATTTCCATCTCTGTTAGAATCAGCTGGTGCATGAGTTGGTTCAGAATGTCTCACTTCAGTTGAAGGTTCAGCTGAAGGAGATGGCATTGAACTGCGACCAGCATCGTTGAGATACTTCATTTTGTGTAACTTGCCGGATAGGATCAGCTTAAAGGGCACTTCTTCATTGTCTTGATCAGTAGAAGGAGGAATCATTGGGAAATCTATTCTTCTTTCAACTGACCCTGATGTTCCTGCATTTGACAAATTGAACTGATCAAAAGATCTTGTAAATGAATCAATATCAAACAACCAGTCAGGACCATTTGATGATTTAGGAAGAATGCTCATTGAATTGAATATTTATTGATTCATCAATGATGTTTAATCTAGGTTAAACACCCTAAAAGCTTAGACACTGAGGAATATCCCACGAAGAATCCCTCGTCAGACTTAGGAGCAAACTTTCCAAAATGGTCTCTGGTGTCAATATTAAGACATGACAACCAATGACCTCAAAAATCCAATGAATGGTTTTCTATGAAAAAGAAGTTCATAAGGAGTTTATTGTGTTCTTTGATTATCAGAGTTTGAGTTTGCACAAAACATGAAGTGTTAACTGCTTCTGCCCAAAATGTAATTGGCAGTTTTGCATCAGCTAGCATTGTTCTTGCTGCTTCAATCAGTGTTCTATCCTTCTTTAGCAACTCCATTTTGTTGTGGAGTATGAGTTGCACTGAACTGATGAACAATGCCTTTGGTGGTGCAAAATGAACTCATGCTTTCATTTTTAAATTCCGTCCCATTGTCACTTCTAATAGATTTTACTTTTACATCAAGTTGATTTTCAATTTTGGTTATAAAATCTATTATGATTTGGGGCGCCTCATTCTTATGAAGTAGGAAGAAGACCCATGTGAATCGAGTAAAGTCATCAATGATCACTAAACAGTAATGTTTCTTGCCAATACTCATGACGTGAGTCAGCCCGAAGAGATCCATATGAAGTAACTTCAATGGACAATGTTAGTGTTCACAAGTTTGGCTTATGAGATGATTTATGTTGTTTTCCTTTGAGACACGCCGTACAATGGTCAAAAAAATGAAATTCCTTTTGAGGAAGACCAATACATGGTTCCCTTTGACCATTCTATTCATATTTTTAAAATTCGTGTGTCCTAAGCGTTTATGCCAAAGTTGTGATTCATCAAATGATGCTTTAGACAATAGACATGTCTCTTCTGATGGACGAGCAGAATAAGGTTCACGACATATGTATTATTCTTCCTCGGTGTCTTCAAGACAACCCATTCTTCAGGATATGAAATCCTAGTTTCAAGATGTAGCAATGAGTGTCAGTGAAATGAGTAGAATATTTCTTGTCAAATCTGGGATACACTAAGTAGATTGAAGTTTCTGCTGCTCGCAGTAATTGACTTTGTCAAAGCTCAGAATCCCATTCGTCACTGAACCTTCTCCAGTAATTCTACCGCCCTGTGAATCTCCGCCAAATGCCACACGTAGTTCCTTGAATGTGCTTGAAGTCATGAAGGAAGGAACTGTCTCCTGTCATGTGTCGGGAGCATCCACTGTCCACGTACCATAAGCTATTGGACCTGTATGAATGACCCTACAAGCATAAAAAGAACTAGTTAGAATGAGGAACCCAAGCCATAATGGTCTTGGGTTGTCCTTTGGCATCGATCACTGTTACCTCTTGGTATTTTCCTCTTGTGTGTGTTTTAGAGGAGGATGATTTCAGCCCTTTTCTATTGTTTCTTTGAGGTTTCAGTTCATCAATTTCATCTGATGTGTTAAAGGAGTATACAAAACCTTTCCTTTTGAAAAGATTTTTTGTTTGTCAGAAATCACTTTGATTTTATACTTTTGATGAGAATTAGTGATTTGTTTAGGTTTGTTGGACTTTTGTGTCTGACCTTGTCAGTTGGAAATGATGAAATGGGATGTTTGTGAACTTTTCAATCTTTTTTGATTAAAGTAACAATCAATTGTATTGTGATTGGTCATATCACACAATGAACAATATTTGTTAAAATGATAGTTTTTCGTTGAGTGATGTTCATGTCACAGATAGAGCAGTACTCAGTGAAGTAGCACTCATGTGTTTTGTGATTGGTCATATCACAGAATTCACAATACATTTGATTGTCCTTTAATTTTGAAACATAAGTCATATCAGTCTTTGGAGTGCCAACAGATTGTTTCACAATTCTGACTTGCTTTGTTTTTGTGGACTGATGAGCTTCTTTCTGTATTCCCTTATTCCCTATCGAATTGTTCTACCTGTTCTTTGTTAAAGATATCAAACCCACTTCCTTGTTTGATATTTGATGAAGATGGTGAATCAGATTTCACTTTAGATTTTGAACAAAAGTGGTTTTTCCTTTGGTAACTACGGGAACTTTGGTTTTATCCTTGAAGTTCAATGAAACCCTGTCTGATTTGCTTGAATTTTAGGAGATATGATCTCATAATCAGATCTGCTTTCAGTAGATGGTTCACTGAGCATTCAGCAGTGTGATTCACTTTAAGATTTTGAGGAACAAATTTTACAAAAGGCACAATTGATTTGACTGGGCTCTTTGGTTTCTTGATAACCACAGGTTGTCTGAGCACTCTTTGATTTTGATAGGATGACCCAATCTGATTTTATCCTCATCAGTTTCAATGTAAACACCTGGTTTGTTTTGAGGATTTGTTGTTTGAGAAATCATTGATTGGTTTCAATAATTTTGATTCTTTGTATCTGATTGAGTAAGTGACTCAGGCATAACAGTGTAGTTATCATTTATGGAGGAGGACAAGTTTTGTAGCCTATCCCAGTCATATCTTTAGCCCCCTTTTGAGATACAAGTAACTCTTGCAGCTTGACAGATGAGAGCTGAACTTTAAAGTTTCATTTCAGTAGCTGATTGCTCAGCTTTTGATTTGGTCAACAATTCAGTTAACCTCTCATTTTCAGCCACAAGAGTGTACTTTTCACCATGGAGTGTTTCCATGTCAGACAACAGAGATTTGATTTTAACTTCATAAATTCTCATTTCTTGTTTTAACATCTCTGATTTCACCTTTTCTTCTCTTATTTTATTAGCCAATTGTGATTGTGTTCCCTGTACCCCTGTACTTCTAGAACACATTTCAGAACATAGATTGGATTTTACCTCAGATGGCATTGGAGTTGGTCCATCATTGATATGTGCCATAAGTGCATGATTCTGAAAATGTGGTTGAACTTCCTCAGCATACACGCTCCAATCACAAACTCCATCTTGTCTGATGACAAGTGCATTTGAAGTTTGTTGATTACTTCCGAGATTGATGAGTCAGCAGAGGTTGTCTTTGCTGAATTGGCTGTGCTGTTTATTGTTGCTGAATTGGCTGTTGCTGATTTTGTTGTTGGTGTGGATAAGAGTTCCTTGGCTGAAAGTTGGTGTTGTGTTGAGAAGCATGCTGGCCATGTGAGGGTCTTTGAAAATTGTTGTTGCTTCTCTTGGGAGAGTTACATTCTCTAGAGAAATGACCACTCATTCCACAGTTAAAACACTTAACTTTGGATTTGTCATATCCCAGCTTTGTATTCTCTTAAGACTCAGTTTCTTCCCTTTTCGAAAGAATTTCTTTGCTCTCATAGCAATCATGGCCATCTGCCATTGCAAATCCATTTCTTCAACATCATCAGGATCCATTTCTTCTAGATCTTCTTGAATCAGATGAGCTGATGTGAGTCTCCCTCCAAGGTAGGCTTCAAAGCTAGCAACAAAGGCATTATAAGTTGCCTTTTGTTCTTTAGATTTTTGCTCATCATGCATGTTGTTAGAGATATAGTGGGTTGGTAGAAGATGGTTTTTTTGAGGTGTGTGAGTAGCACAAAATCCTGTTGTTCTTGTTTGATCTCTTGATGACAGAAAGTCTTCTTCTTCAGTAACAAAGGCATTTCAATAGAATGAGTTTCAGATGGAAACTTGTAAGCCTCAATGACTTGAGGTCCACTCAGATTTTGCTCCTTTCATCAAGTTCAAGAGCCTCAATTTTTGCAATCATGATATCCAAGCTAGTACTCTCCAAATCAAGAGTATCTTCAACATTGTAACATTCTGTTTCCAGCTTTCAGGCAAGCTGTGCAGCATTTTCTTGTTTAGTTCCTTCTCCTTGTAAGTGACCCCAATAATTTCAAGGTCATTTACAGTTGCACAAATCTGTGAAGCTGTCTGGAGATAGACTCTCCTTTGGTATGATGAAATGTCTCATACTGATTTATCAACTTGTCTTTGTTAATTTCTGTAACTTCACTGCTTCCCTCACACATAATCTGTAGAGCATCCCAGACACCCTTAGCTGTTCCATATTTTTCTAATCTTTTCAGAACATCCATTTTAGTGCTTGTGTAAGGATGGAATAAGCTCTAAGATCAATCTTGATTTTCTTAGTTCTTATCATCAAGAGTTAAATTAGGATCCTCAATGGGAATTCTTGCAGTTTTGTACTGAGCAGCTTGATCAGCATTTAGAGACAGTGGAATGTAGGGACCTTTGCAAATAGATATCCAGTAGTCAGGATCTACACCTGTAATGTAGTTTCTAAAATGAATTTCCACTGCTTAAACTCAGATTTGTGTTTAAGCATAGGAAGTTTAGATGCATGACCAATTTCAGAATGATTATAGGAAACCATGTTAGTTAAACTGATTTTAAATTGTTGAATACTATTTAAGTTGATTTTAAGTTTGAACAATGTGTTTTTCTTCAAATCTTCTGTTTCGGTCAAGAACAGGTCTGTTAAGTTTAGATCTGTCGATTTAAAGGAGTTCTAAGTTCTGATTTTGTGTTGGGTTCGACACAGCAGCAGATATGAAGATTTTGTACTTTGTGGTGTTCGATTACAGTATGTTTGTTTATCAGAAGAGTAGATCTTGCTGATGAACAACTCAGTCTATAGTTCAATCGATTTTCACCCAAAATCCGAGATGATTCTGTGATGAATTCAAGAGCCAAGGCTCTGATACCAATTGACTGGGTTTGAGAATGATATTCTCGGTTGATGTGACTCAACCTCGGATCGAATATGTGGACTGGGTCAATAATATAGCAGTGGAATTACTATATTAAAGAACATTAATTGCTGTAGTAAATGCTTGAATGTAAGAGAATCAAGAACAGAGTAAATGTTGTAAAATATTGTCGATATTACTGCTAAAGTCAAAACTTACAAAGTTAGGGTATGTGACCCTATTTATAGGCGTATACATTGCCTGTACAAAAGACTAAACTGACCTTGATCTATAAAGTGAATCTAGTCTAAGTACAAAATAAATATAAAAGTGTAAGTTGTTCATCCGCATTAATTCATGCGGATGAATAAGTCTTGTCAGCATTTACTATTGTTCATCCGCATGGACTAATGCGGGTGAACAATCTTTGTCATCATTTCTTCAGTTCCCCGCAAGGACAAATGCGGATGAACACTTCTGTTCAGCATTAGTTTTCTTGATCCGCATTGTTAATGCGGGTGAACAAACACTTGTCCGTATTTTTTCACTAGTCATCCGCATTAACAAATGCGGGTGCTCTATACTTGTCTTTTCTTGTCTTCTGTTGTCTTCTGTTGTTTTCTGTAACTAATGTTCTCCAACCAGAACAACCTCCAACCACTTCTTGAGTTGGCAAATATGATCCTTTTAGAGTCTAACAACCATCCATACTTAAATTTCAACATCATTACATCGAACATATAACATTATCAAGATGGCTAATAGATTGCAAAAGAACATAACGTTTGTGCTTTTCTTAACGTTGAAGACCCAGTGACCGAAGGGTGCAGAGATAATCAATTATTTGAGAAGATCAAGAATATCTTATGCATTATCTATGGAAGCAATCATCTCTCAATCCCATATGATAGATTTTTGGAGCACAGAAAGAATAGAAGGAGGACAATGAAAAGGTGATTTATTCAACCATAAGAAATGAAGAGTTAAGGATTGATGAAAGAATCATCAGGAGGGGTTACAGCTGGGAGAACAAGAAGAGAGACATCTAGATGTGTTTGAGCATGACTACATTGAAAGAATCTTTCGTCTAATGGGATATGATGGAGATTACAAGAATGGAGAGGTCAAGAAAGGAAGGTTATGCAACCCTTATAGGTTTCTGTGCCACACTTAATTGAAGTATATGTCAAACAGAAAATCTGGGCTAGATAGATTTTCAAGGCATATCTCATCAGAAATAATTGGTGTGTTTGAGGGAAGAAGATACAATTATGCTAAATACATCTTTGGGTGCTTATGTGACCATATCAGGGTACAAAAAGAAGATAGGATGTACATGTTCCCTAGATTTCTCCAACTGATCATCAATGATGTATTGCCCAACATTCAAAGAGAAGGTGGATTTTTTGTTCAATCTCACCTTGGGAGGTCTGTGCTTAGCAAGATAAGTGGGCAATATCAAGGAAGAGATATGGAGATGTTTGCACATGTAATAGATGGAAATGCAAACATTCCCCAAGAACTTATATACATTGAACAACAACAAGCACCACCTGCTGAGTCCCCTGAACCTATAGAACAAGACCACTTTCTCCACCACCAACATCTTTGATAAATCAACCAGAAACACCACCTGTTCATCTCAATTCACCAACAAGTGAACACACACAACCCTTCTCTCCTTCCCATTCCTAATCATCATTGAATACTGCTACAATAGAAATATTCTCACCTGATCACTTTCAACAATCACCACCACATGCATCACCACAACAAGAACCATGTTCTCCACCACCAACTCCTTTGATAAACCTACCAGAAACACCACCTGGTCAACTGAATTCACCATCAAGTGAACACACCCAACCTTTCTCCCCTTCCCAATCCCAATCATCACTCAATACTGCTGCAACAGAACCATTCTCACCCAATCACAATCAAACACCTTCTTATCTAAAAACACAACAAACTTCCTCACCCCTATTTCATGAACTCACCTCACCAACTAAAAGCCCTGTACTCACTGAAATTATCAATCTTGAAGATAATAATGATGATGAAATGAAAGATGGTGCAACAGAAGAAATTTGTTTAGAAGTTGAGGGGAGAATGACAAGGAAGTGGATCAACAAATTGAAGCTGCTAGTGTAGAACAACAAGATGAGAGTGATACTCACTTTGTTGACATCACTGCTTTTGATGAAGATGATCTAAGAGAAGAGGAGATTAATATGAGTAAAAGATTCCTTATTTCTAAATATAACAAACTAATCATCAAAAGTAATCAAAAGTTGGAGAAGTTGAGAGAGTTGAAAAGAAAGATGAAGGAGAAAGATGAAACAATTGCAACTCAAGAAGCAACCATCAAGCAGTTAAAAGAAGAAATTCAAACAAATAGTGAAGTGTTTGACACTATGGATCAGTCGGTAACTGAGTCCCTACTCCATGAAAGCTTCATGAGAAATGTCAAGGGGCTTGGTTTCCATGGTTAAGGTCTTAATGTTGTAATCACTTTCTAAAGTGAGAGCCTCTTCCATATGGAACTCCTGAACATGTTTAGGAAAATCCACCTCAATTGGGAGTGGATGAAATGGGCTAGAGATAAGTGTATCAGGAGCATTCATCTCTCCTTGAGTAGGGGAGGTGAAGAGAGACTCATTGTACTCCCTGAATCCCATATCCTCGTCATTATAGAATTGGAGGTTAGGGATTGGTTGGTTTAAGTCTAAAGGCTGGGGATGGTAACTATCCCCTGAAGGTTGTTCACCTAAGTTTTGAGTCTTAGAGTGAAGGATTAAAACTTGGATAATGAGCTCATCAGGCTGAGCATGAGGAACCTCAGCACTGATTAATGATATGATGGGAGTGGTTTGCTCCTCAAGGGAAGTGGGAGCTCTTGGTTCCACTTTCACCTGTATGGTGATTGTTTTGAGGCCTGCTCAATCTGAATAGACTAGGCAGTGATTCATTTGGATTTTCTAAAGTAGGTGATGGTTATTTAAGGCTTTTAAAGTTATGAAGATGATGAAGGTGTGGGTTTAACATTGGCTGGTGCTGCCAAGTTGTCACCTTGAGAAGGGAGCTCTAACATTTTTGGGACCATGGCAGTTTCTACCCCTGAGAAACCAACAATGGTTTTCTTATGATTTTGAAGATACCAGGCTTAATCTGTCCCAATTTAAGAGTGTTACATGTTCCCCTGAACTATAAGCCCAGTTCACAGTTGTGAATGTGCTGGACTTATCTAGGGAACATGTAATACTCTAAGGAGTCTAAGTTAGCAAGCAAGTTTGTTTAAACAAACTGAGAGTACTATCACTTGACCCTATGGACCATACTATGGACTATTTAGGATAGGTCTTCAGTAATTTTATCCCATCCTCCATGTTTATTTGATAAATAGTGGATTATAACATGGAGGAGGTACATTCATTGGAAAAAGACCTTACCCTTGTTAAAGGTCCTGACTGAGTAGTCTCCTTCATAGCCCATCTGCTTGAATGATCCATTGATAGCTTCTTTGGGGAAGGAAAGCTCGCTTTCTTCATCATCCAGCCTCAGATGATTGTTGACGGTTGCTGGGTGATGAAAACCGTCTTCCCCTGCACTGATGAAACAGTGCCTTCTCACTGTCCAAGATGACCTCTTAGTAGCTCCTACAGAACTCTAGCAGTTGTTCTTCATATAGTGGAGGGTCTACTGTGAGAGCGGTGAGGTATGTTGATTAAGATAGAAAGCGGCAAACGTCTGAGAAACCAGGATCTTTTTCAAACGACAATAGAGCAACCTGGTTGTGTTGCCTGTGTAGGTGACCGGAGAAATCTAGTTGGTTTTAGGGTTTAGGGTTGGACATTTTAGAAGCTTAGCAAGAAGAAAGTGAAGAACAATAAGGGTTTATGGGTGATTTAGGGCTAGAAGATTTGCAGATGAAAAGGAAGTAGTGAGGGCGAGATACGGTGAAAAAAGATATTATATGCTTGGATTTAAAACAAAGTTATTACAAAAGATAAACTTTGAAATCCAGATGTTGGTTCCACCTCAGGAAAAGTGCCCAACAAGGTAGTTATCTTGGAAGTTGAAAATCTTCCGAAGATAATTTGTCTTTGAAAGTTTTGAGAAAACTTTCGAAGCCAATGTGACTTCGTAAGATATTCCTTAGTTTGACAAGAATTGCTTCAGAAGAAAACGTACTTAAAGTAATTTTTATTCTGAGTCATATTTGTTTTCGGAAGATATTAAAGTTCAGAAGTTTTATTCAAAGTATGAATAAAGCTTTCGAGACTTAATTTGCTTTTGGAAGAAAATTGTCTTTCAAACCATATAAGTACTTAGAAGCATATTTAAGCTTTGGAAGATATATCAGAATTTCTTTTGAAGTTAAATTCCTTAGTAAGTAGTTATTAGTTTTGAAAACATAACTTTCTTCCAAAGTCAAATTAATGTCTTCCGAAGGAAAATACATTTTCAATTCTTAAAATTCTAAGGAGTATCATTTAGAAAAAATTTCATCCAGATAAATAGGGATTATATGAGTGATAAATTAGACAACTTTAAAGACACACATAATTGAAAAACAAGCTTGAAATTAATTTAAGAAAATCCACTCAAAGCTAATCATCCCAATAGCTGATACAAGATACTTAAATCTCTGTTCATCAAAAGCTTTTGTGAACAAATAAGCATATTGTTCATTAGTGTTAACTTTGACCAGTTTTGTATCTCCCTTTTCAAACTTATCTTTTATCAAATGATACCTGATGTTGATGTGCTCTATCTTCGAGTGTTGCATTGGATTCTCCAGTGATAGAGATAGCACAATTGTTTTCTATGTGAATAGGAGTCTTGTTAAAGTTGAATCCATATTCTAACATCTGATTTTGAATCCAAAGCACCTGCGCACAGTAGCTTGCAGTAGCAATGTATTCAGCTTCGAAAGTTGATGTAGACACATAAATTATTTCTTGCATTTCCATAAGACTATCCTTCCACCAAGGAATTAACATCTCCATAATGTTGACTTTGCAGTCATGTTGCAACCACCATAGTCACTATATGTATAGGCATACAGATGAAAGTCAGAAAGCTTTAGATACCAAAGCTCCAGCTTAGGAGCTCCTTTGAGGTATCTAAGAATCCTCTTGAAAACAACCAGGTGTGACATCTTGGGGTTGACTTGATATCTTGCACATATGCATGTGGCAAACATGTTATTAGGCCTACTGGCTGTGAGGTACATAAGAGACTCGATCATAGCCCTATAATGATATTCATCAGCACACTCCCTCTATCAGGTCTAGGGAGTGGTTTCTAGCTATGGGAGTCTTAGCAACCTTGTACTCAATTAGATGAAATCTTAATTAGTATGTCTTGTACATACTTTGACGGTTTATGAAGATGCTATTGTTAACTTGCTTCACTTGAATTCCTAGAAAGAAATTGAGTTCTCCCATGGTACTCATTTCAAATATATTCTTCACCAGCTTCTCAAACTCTTTGCAGAGCTTTTGATTAGTTGACCGAATGATAATGTCATCTACATATACTTGAACCATCATCAAGTCATTCCCTGTTCCTCTGATGAAGAGTGTGCTGTCAATAGTATCTCTCTTGTAACAATGTTGGACTAGGTACTATGATAGTGTCTCATACAACTTCCTTGGAGCTTGATGTAGCCCATAAAGAGCTTTGTCAAACCTGCAGACATAATCAGGATGATCTGGGTCGGCATATCCAGGTGGTTGATTGACATGCACTTCCTTATTTATCACCCCATATAAAAATGCACACTTGATCTCAAGTTGGTAGATTTTAAAATCCTTGGATGCAGCAAAAGCAAGAAATACCCTAACAACTTCAAGTCTTGCCATAGAAGCAAAAACATTTGTGTAGTTAATCCCTTCTTCTTGAGTGTACCCTTAAACAACTAGTCTTGCCTTGTTCTTAATGATAAGTCCTCTATCATCCTTCTTGTTCTTATAAACCCACTTGGTGCCTATTGGTATCTTCCTATGAGGAAGAGGACATAGGTTCCAAACCTTTTGTCTTTTGAACGAAGCAGCTCCTCCTATATTGCTTCAACCTAACTTCCATATTTCAAAGCATTATCAACTTTCTTTGGCTCAATATGGGACAAGAAGCAAGAGTGCAGACAAACAACTTTATCATGGATTTGTCCTCTTGTTCTCACCCCAGTCTCAACATCTCCAATGATGTGTATGGTAGGATGGGATATGGATTCTGAGTTGATAAATTACAGCAAGTTGTTTAGATAGATCTAAATTAGTTAAAGTTAGATCTGGTGATTCAGTATCACACACCATATAATCACACTTATCAAGTGTAACTTGTTCCAGAGAGTGTGTGACATCATTGATGTTGTCTTCTATGAAGTGGTTGTCAGCATCAAGAAATTCTTGATCACTGTCACCACTTCCATCTCCTCTTACATTGGAAATACCTTCATTTGAGTTTTATGTCTCATTGTTGTAATTGGTTGGCACCTCAGATGTATTTGCTGAAGAGTTTGTCATGGTTGTGTTGATAGGATTTCCACTTGTAAGGTTTGTTACCACTTGACCTAAAGGAATTTCATCATTTGGTCTTCTCAGCTCTCAAATCTTGGATTAGGATTTCCTGCTGATAAATTACCTATAGATCCTCAAACATCTTCATAAGATTTATTAAAATAGTTGGTCACTAAATCAAGATCGAATACCGAATCAGGAATAGAACCTTTCACACTGAGAGTGTGTTCCTAACTCCTCAACTACTCTAGTTCTAAGATTGTATACTCTATAAGCCTTATCTTAGGAAGAGTATCTAATGAAATGCCCATCATCTAATTTCTCATCAAATTTGGCTATATGATCTTTGGTATTCAAGATGGTGCATGGACATCCAAATGACCTGAGGAAACCAATGAAAGGTCTCCTTTTGTGCCACAATTCATAAGGAGTCTTACCATAAGTTTTGACTACTAAAACTCTATTCTACATATAGCAGGCAGTGTCTGCTGCCTTTGCCCAGAAGGTGATGGGCAGTTTAGAGTTAGAGAACATGGTTCTTATAGCCACAATAAGTGTCCTATTTCTCCTCTCAACAACAAAATTCTATTGAGTGCTTCTAGGAGCACTATATTATCTTGTAATACCATATTCATCACATGTATCAAGGATTTGGTTCTTGAATTCAGTTCCTTGATCACATCTTATGATCTTGATCTTGTGATCACATTGATTGTTAAGTTAATATTTTAGTGGTGACCTTACTTCTAAGAAAGATTACCCAAGTATTTCTTGTGAAGTCATTTGTGATCACAAGACAATATGAAGTTCTTCCTAGACTCATTACACTGGTAGGGCCAAAGAGATCCATATGTAATAAGTGTAGGGGAGTAGTGATGGAGTTCATTTCTTTGGCTTATGAGACACTTTGTATTACTTTCCTTTCAGACATTCAACACAATGGTCATCCTTGTAAACTCTTTCTTTGGCATTCCAGTGACCAAATCATCTTTAATTAATTTATTTATATTCTTAAAGTTTACATGGCATATTCTTTTATGCCAAAGAAAATACTCATCACTATTGGCTTTTGATAGAAAGTAAGAGACCTCCCCTAATGGGGAAGTTTCTTGCAAGTCCATCTTGTATTTGTTCCCTTTCCTGGGGGCTCTGAGCAAGATATGCTCTTGTGGAATGATCACCCGGAGCTTGAGAACAATGCACTCATGTTCAGTGAAGAGCATGTTATGTCTCTGGTAGCCAAATTAGGATTCATTCAAGAGATTGTACCAAAGCTCTTTGACAATGTTTACCTTCTTAATAAAGAGCTTACCATTTGTGACCTTACCCCTTCCTATGATGTAACCACCTGATTCTCCTCTAAAAGAAGAAAATTTGAGTCTGGTCAACTAATGGGAATTGAAATCCCTTCTATCACTGATCTTCGAATTTTTGAGCAAGATGAGTTGGAAGTAGTCTCAAACAAAAAAGTAGTTGCAACATTGATTACTAAAGAAGATGTCCTTGTCTTAATTTTAAGACTTTGAAGAATATGAGGAGAATGAAGATCAAGTATACGTATCAGAATCGGAAGGATGTTATTGCATACTTTAACAAAAAGATTTTGGAAAGAGTTCAGGAGTTGAAGACATTAAATAACTGATTACAAGTTTCTAAACCTAAGGGGGAGTATTGTTAGGTCTAGATTGATTGTATAGGTTTAGAAGATTATTCATCACTTGTAATGAACTCTTGTAAGTCTTTATCTTTTTGTATGCAAGATATATGTATATGTTAACCCAAATAATTATTTGTGTTGATTATATGTGTAATTGCAGGAAAACATCATACTTGGTCAATTTTGAAATTTGACCAAGTACAAGAACATCTATAGAAGAACAAGTCAAGGAATATGCATCCATGGATCTCCTGCGAAAGCATTGTAACATCTACAGAAGACCAAGTCTGCTCGTGAGATCAAGTTACTGCTGCTCCTACGGAAGAAGGAAGGCTAACTCCTATGGAAGACTAACTCCTATGGAAGGCTATCTCCTATGGAAGCCTCATGAAGTCAACAAGTCAAACTCTCTGGAGTGATGTCATCAAGTCAACATCTGCGGAAGACTGCACTTTTGTCAGAAATGAATATTGCATGTCACGTCAAGAATTTTATTTGTGTAACTTTCTTATCATATTAAGAAAGTTACTTTTACCCATGTAAAAGTGAATCCCTCTGCCTATAAATAGAAGGCATGGGTGCACTCTTTTAGAGCATCATAAATCGCATTAGACTAGAGCAATATACAACAACAATACACCAACAATACAACAATTCTGCTTACACCAGAATAGCAATTAGAACACCAAGAACATCAGCTAGCAATTATCATATCAACAAAAATCAAAACCGATTGTAACCAATTCAGTATTAATGGAAATCATTTGAAGGAAACTTGTTTATCATATTACTTTAACTTGTTTTCCATTTCTCTCATCTGTTCTTTGTTGATTTACGTTACAATTACAATTTCTTAAACATAATTAAACAATGAGTTGTTATAATTCCGCGATCATTATTTGTTCAATCAAACTGAAAATTCCTGTTTCGATCCTTGGATTCACATGTGGTATCAGAGCCTCGTTCTCATTGATCTCGATCAATTGATCTATCAGTTTTGATTAGTCTAATTAGTTGTTAATTTGATTAGATCTATCAGTTTTTGATAAGATATGATAATTTAGCTTATAATTGCTTTTGAGTGTTCTTCACAGCTTGAGAGCTCATAACTTAGATTTAAGTATGTTGTTGAATAATTTAATCAAAACACAAGTTGGGTTTAGCTAATCAATAGCTAACGAAGGTATTTTACTCAACGAATTGGTGTAATTAGTTAAAATCATCAAACCCTGTTATATCGATCATCGAGTACTCTTCCATTGCTCAATTAACTCCGATCTACATCAAAATCATTTTGATTCGTGGATTTGTGTTGTTGTTCGATATTTAAAGGTTGTTTAAACAAATTTGAACAGATCCCATCATCTAACATCTCAAATTCAAATCATCTGAGAATTTACTGAGAGGTTTGTCTAATTTTGACCACAACTGCTTAATTGTCTGATAATTAAGAGTTTGTCATTAATTAGCTTATTCTCAACAAAAGCCATTAATTCAAAGGAATTTCTATCTTAGTTGATTCAATATCAGTATTATCAGTGATTTGTTTTTGCTGTGTGAGTGTGTTTGTATTACGTTTACTTTACACATTCATAGGGTATTAGATCAGTTGATAGTTTGATAATTACCAAGTTAACTAAAATGAGTAATTCAATTGTTGGCTCAGCTTATCAACCCCTAAAATTAGAAAACAAAGCTGATTTTAAAACATGGAAAATTAGATCCAGGAACCATGTCAACTACACTCATTCTGACTTATGGGTGTCTATGATTGAAGGTCCCTATATTCCACCTACTCTTGGACCTGATTATAATGACAACAATCAACCCATAAGTTTAAACGATCTATCTACTGAAGATGCTAAGAGGGTCAAAATAGATATTAAGGCCTATAGTATGCTTACTATGGCTTTACCTGAAGACCTCTTGATCAGATGTGAAGCTTACAAAACAGGCCACTCTTTGTGGAAGATTCTTCACACTTTCTGTGAAGGAAGTGATGAGATCAGAAGCATTAGGAAGGATACCCTTCATTCATAATATGAGACTTTTCATCATATTAAGGGTGAATCTGTTCCTCAACAACTTCACAAATACATGCAACTTGTTACTAAAATGAACATCTTTCAGTTGAAGTATAGTAATGAGGAGTTGAATAAAAAGATGCTCCATACTTTGCCAGAAAGTTGGACTCAAACTGTGTCTATGTTCAAGAATACCCTTGATCTAAAAGCAATTGGGCTAGATACTTTGGTTGCAAAGGTGGAAGCTCTAGAATTGGATGAGAAAACAAGAAACAAAAGTTTAAAAGCACCAATTGCACCATATCAATTTAGAAAAACAAAGGATGCTGGAAGTGCATTTATTTCCAATGATGATGATGGAAACTCATATGTTGAGAGTGATGATGAAGATGAACCAGCTTTCTATGCAGCAAAGTCCTCTAAATCAAACTCTCAAAGCAGTTCAAACAAGAAAGTGAAAGGGAAACTTGATAATACAAAAAGCATAAATGCTACAGCCATAAAGGGATCTACAACCAATAAAAGCAACACTCAATCTGAACCAATTACTATGGTACTAGAATCAAAAGAGCAAAAAGGAACCATTGTAGCCTTCTCTTCAAGCTTTCAAGCTTATCTGGGTATTATATTGACCCCTGCTCATATTTGTCAGCAAGACCTTGAAGAACTTCATCCTGATGAAGTGGAGGAAATGGATTTACAATGGCAAATGGCCATGATTGCATACAGAGCTAAGATGTATTTGAGAAGGAATAAGAGATTGGCTGTTGCAGGGAGAACTACAAAGATTGGTGTTGATAAATCCAAAGTGAGATGCTACAAGTGTAATTTGTATGGTCACTTTTCAAGAGAATGCAATCAGCAATCAACAAGTGACTTGACACAAGCAAACCAAAGAAACTTCAAGCAACCTCAGCTTACAAACTCATCCCCACCATCAACAAGTTCTTCAGCAGGTACAAGTAACACTAAAGAAACTTGGTTAATTATCTTGCAGGATGGTACTTGTGATTGGAGCATGTATGAGAAAGAAGTTTTAGAGGAGAATCAAGCATTGATGGCTAACACGGAGAACAAAATTCCACCTATGGCCAGAGAGGAACATCCATGGAGGGCTGACAACAAGTGGTATGTTGACAGTGGTTGTTCCAGGCATATGACAGGAAACTATTCTCTCCTCCATGATTTTAAACACAAAAATGCTTCATATGTGGTATTTGGTGGAGATAAGAAGGGAGGTAAAATTTTTGGTGAAGGAATGGTAACAAATGGAGTACTCAAATTTGAGAATGTAAATTTTTGTGAAAATTCACAACACAACTTGCTGAGTGTATCTCAAATTTGTGATCAAAATTATACCACTCTATTTGATAACACTTACTGTTACATTCTTAAGCCAGGTTTTCAAATCCCAGCAGATTGGATCCTTCTTAAAGCACCAAGAAAAGGAAACACATATGTTTTGAACATGAACAACACCTTAATGACAAGCAATGAAACCTGTCTGATTTCTAAGTCATCAGAAGATGAAGCTCAACTGTAGCATAGAAGGATGGTTCATTCAAACATGAAGAACATGAATAAGCTAGTCTAAAATGACTTAGCCATTGGCCTTCCCAACAAAGAATTATAATGTTCTAATCATTGTCCATCATGTTATAAAGGAAAACAACATAGGGTGTCACATAAGTCCAAAATAATCAACACAAACACAACTCCACTCAAAATGCTACACATGGATCTTTTTGGTCCAACCAATATGATGAGCATTGGAAAAAGGCAATATTGCTTGGTGATTGTTGATGATTTCACTAGATTCACTTGGGTCTTTTTCTTAAAACATAAAAGTGAAACATCAGAAACATTAATGGAGTTTATCACTAAGATTGAAAATCTACTTGATTTAAAAGTCAAAATCTTAAGAAGTGATAATTGATCTGAATTTGTTAACCATGTTTTAGACTCCTTTTGCAGAAACAAAGGCATAGCCAGACAATTCTATGCACCAAGAACTCCACAACAAAATGGAGTTGCTGAAAGAAGAAACAAAACTCTTAGCGAAGTAGTAAAGAACAATTCTAGCTGACTCACATTTGCCAATCACATTTTTGGGCTGAAGCAGTGAACACAACATGTAATGTTCAAAACAAGACCTTAATTGTCAAATAACATAATAAAACACCCTATGAACTTTTGTTTAAAAGAAAACCTTTTATAGAATATCTTAAAGCATTTGGGTGTCATGTGTCTATTTTAAACACCAAAGATCAATTAGAAAAGTTTGCTAAAAAAGCCAATGATGGTTTCTTTGTTGGTTACTCATCAACATCAAAATCATATAGAGTCTACATTCCAGATCAAATATTATGGAGGAAACTCCTAATGTATCATTTGATGAATACTTATTTCCAAAATCTATAAAAGAATCATCTTGGCTGTTTGATATATATGCATTAACAAATTCATTTAACACTGGTTATTTGAATGTTAGAGGTCCTTCGGATACATGTTATCCTTATGTAACTCCAAGTATGAGTGAAGTGCCATTGATTGCTGATCCTCCAGGATCATCACATTCAAACACTTCAAGTGTTGTTGATCCTGGCCTTTCATCTCAAACAAGTAATGGAAATTCTGATGGAAATGAAACTTCAACTTCAGCAGAAGTTAACCATGAATCCGCAGCAGTTACTAATGCATCCCGAGTAGTTAACAATGCATCAGCAGAAGTTCCTTCTACATCCGTAGATGTCCCATCTACTTCCGGAGATGATTCATTGCCTTCAACTGAAGTTCCCAATCCATTAGGAGATATTCCAACAACATTCACAACATCTATAGATCAACAAACTACAACATCCGTAGTTGTTCCTGTAACTCCAATGGAAGTTATTCCTACATCTGTAGAAACACAAACTCATGAAGATGGTTTTCATTCAGCATCAGAAGAACAAAATGATGAGGATTTCAACTACTTTGTTGATTCTCCATCTCAGCTGGATCCATCTCCATCATCATTACCAATATCACTAACTTGGAATCATCCATTCCAATTGAATCAATTCCAACATCAAGAATTCATCAGTATCATCAAATAGAAAACATCAATGGTGATCTTAATGAAAGAACCACAAGAAGCCAAGGGGAGCTGCCAATATTTGTCTTTTCTCTTATTTTATTTCACAAGTGGTTCCTCCTAACATCACTGCTACATTAGAAGACAACAGCTGGATTGAAGCAAAGCATGAAGAACTTCATCAATTCAAAAAGCAAAAAGTTTGGAATCTAGTTGATCTTCCCGAAGGTCAATATCCAATTGGTACAAGGTGGCTTTTCAAGAACAACCTAGATGACAGAGGTATCATTGTTAGAAACAAAGCAAGGTTGATATCACAAGGGTATACTCAAGAAGAAGGGATAGACTACGATGAAGTCTTTGCTCCAGTTGCAAGGATTGAAGCTATTAGAGTCTTCCTAGCCTATGCTTCATATAAGAAGTTCATAGTTTACTAGATGGATGTAAAATGTGCCTTCTTAAATGGTAAAATTGATGAAGAAGTCTATGTTGCCCAACAACCAGGCTTTGAAAATCCTGATTACCCACACAGGGTATACAAGCTTGACAAAGCTTTGTATGGTCTTCATCAGGCACCAAGAAAGTGATATGAAACATTGTCTTCTTTCTTTCTCAAGTATAGTTACAAAAGGGGAACCATTTATCAGACTCTCTTCCTCAAACAGTTCATCAAGACCTCTTGGTTGTCCAAATCTATATGGATGATATCATTTTTGGGTCAACAAACAAGAGATTATGTGAAGACTTTGAATCTTTGATGAAATTTGAGTTCCAAATGAGTTTCATGGGAGAATTAACATTCTTCCTTGGTTTACAAGTTCATCAGAAATCAAATGGAATTTTCATCAATCAGGAGAAGTTTGTGCATCAAATCTTGAATAAGTACAACCTTGCTGACTCTTCTTCAATGCAAAACACTAGCATCAACAATAGATAAGATTGTACCTGATCCTAAAGGAAAATTAGTTGATCAAAGATTGTATAGATCTATGATAGGATATTTGATGTACTTAACTGCCCGCAGAATTGACATAATGTTTGTTGTGTGTGTTTCTGCTAGGTACCAATCAGACCCCAAGGAGTCACATATGAATGATGTTAAGAGGATCTTTTGATACCTAAAAGGGAAGCCAGCTCTTGGACTTTGGTATCCCAAAGAAGGACATTTCTATTCATATTTTGATACTAACTTTGGAGGTTGCAACAACAACAAAAAATCAACAACTGGTGGCTGTCAATTCATTGGACCAAGACTAGTTTCTTGGTAGTGCAAAAAGCAAACAAATGTGTCAGTATCCACAGCTGAGGCTGAATACATTACTGCTTCAGCTGGTTTCTCTCAAGTTTTGTGGTTGCAAAACCAACTACTTGATTATGGTTACAATTTTCTTTAAACACCAATTCACATAGATAGCTCAGCTGCTATGTTCATAACTGCTAATCCAGTGCAACATAGTAAAACAAAACATATAGAAATTAGATATCATTATCTGAGAGACTGCACAGAAAAAGGTTTAATCAAGTTGATCAAAGTGGATACAAAAAATCAGCTTGCTTATTTATTCACTAAAGCCTTTGACTCAGTGAGATTTAATTTCTAAATTGAGTCTTTAGGCATGATCAACTTAAACTAGTCATCATCACAAAGAAATGCATGATCTGTCCTTCATAATTCTTAATATGAAAAAGCCAAAAACATCCATAAAACATATAAAACTTCAAAATATTGTCTTGTTAATATGTTTTCTTGAAAAGCAATTCATATCATGAGAAATGATAGCACACTATACCTTTGTTACTTGCCTGGTTTAAAATATACAATAACGACTAATCAAATGTGATTTGATATGTGAGTAGATTCAGCTTGAGTGGAAAATAAACAAGTCCATTGATAGGTATAAAATGGATCAATCTGTGATAATATTGTAATGAAATGATCAATTCAAACACTAACTAAACAAACACAAGCAATTACTTCAAAAATTCATAGATTTCATTGATAGCAAAAGCTTAGGATACAAAGTGTAAGAGTGAGTTATAGTTATTCAATCTGTTCTAACTGTTTCGTTCTCTACTGGTTTTTGGTTTGGTTGGTTCCCTACACAATACATAAACTATCCTATTTATACTATAAAAGAAAAACAGGGAACATATATTTACAAACTAAGTCCCTATAATATGACAAAACACAAAAGACAAATGTTAATCTTTTAAGAGCTTTAACAATGCTCCCCCTAAGATTTACATTGTCTTCAGTCCAATATGAACTCTTCTGGCACACCTTTGATCTTGAACACGGGCTTCTCTTTGTAGAGTTCCAACTCTTACAAAGCCTTATTGATCATAGACTTGAACATCTTTCAAAGATTCTATGATCTGCTTAGCGTTCAAGTTCTCAGAAAGGACTGTAGCATATTTTTGTTTAGCTTCCACCTTCATCTAACACATGAATAGGTGAATCAGCAACAACTTTAATAACCTCGAGTGAAGACTCATTGGCAATCACATTCTCTTGTACCTATATATTACATGGATTAACAGGTAAGAATCAAATATGTTAAGTGAAGAATGTATTGGGTGAGTGAATAAGTGAATCAGAGTGTTTGAGTTTATGAATAAGTGAATGAAAACTACAAGTGTTGAATATATATAGTGTAAAATTCTTAGGCGCATGAGCACTGTGAAGGCACATGAGGCTAAGTTTCACACTGAATCTTCAGACGCATGAGCACTGTTCAGAAGCTTGGGCACTGTTTCGTCGCTTGGGCACTGTTCAGGCGTATGAGACTTGTTGAAACGCCTAAATGTCACACCCTCAAAATCCGCGTGCGGGGTTTTACCGCGAGGCGCATGACATACCAGGATCTCAGTCATTAGTTACCAAGAACGACTCTATATGATTAATAAACAAAACCAGAGTTAACGTTTAAAAAAATGCGGAAGCGTTTTTAAAACCAGAAAACCCAAAACAAGTAGTATGTAAAGAGAATGCGCAAAACATACGTGCCCCAAACACAATTGTTTAATATGAAAGTAATCCCAAATTTGTAAACAAGGCAAATGTAGACAACTCAATAATGCTGATGTGCGTGTTGTTTAATATAAAAATAATCCCAAATTTGTAAACAAGGCAAATGTAGACAACTCAACCATTAACCGAAAATTTACCAGTTACCATTGTAGGATCGTTTAGAGCCTCACCTGAGCCAATGACGAAGGCTCTTCCTTTGGCTCCATTGTTGTTTCCACCATTGTTGTTGCCATTACCATTGTTGTTGTTATTGTTGTTGCCATTGTTATTGTTGCTGTTGTTCCCATTATTATTGTTGCCATTACCATTCCTCTTAAGCTGGGGACAGTTGCGTTTGTAATGGCCTTCTTTTCCGCACTCAAAACAACCTTTCGGAGTGTCTTGTGATTGTTGTGGCTTTCTCATCAGTTCACCCCGGCAGCCTTTGGCCGCATGCCCAACTTTACCACAGCGTTGGCATCGGAAGTTGTCACACCTGCTGGTGTGATGGTAGTTGCATTGATTGCACTTAGGACTTTTCCCCACATAGCCTCCTTGTCCCTGCGATGCCGAGGATGGCTGATTGGAATTTCTGTTGTTATCAAACCTCCTTTGTTGCTGTGGATGCTGATGCTACTGAGTGTGTTGTTGTTGCTGCTGATGTTGTTGAGATTGGTTGTTTGACAAAGATCCCTTATTGCCAGAGTTGTCCCAGTTGCGTTTATTGTCAGGCACGCTTGCCATAGCACCCTGTTTGGGTAGCTTTCCCTGCTCCACTGCTTGGTCAGTAAGCTTATGAGCCAATCGAATAACCTGCTGGATAGTGGTGAGGTTCACAACAGTCACCATGCTTTGTATCTCCGGAACCAAGCCACGCTGATAAAGCTCAATTCATTTAATCGGCGGATTGATCATGCCTGGGCAAAGCGTTGCCAAATCGTGAGACCTCATGGTGCAAACCTCGATCTTAGATTCCTTCCATCTTTAATTGCCAGAAAGCCTCCAACTTCTGGACTTCATCCAGTTCTTCCTCCGGATCTTCTTCTGGTTCCTCCTCATTAGGGTCTTCCCCAAAGGTGCAGGGGCTTCAACAACCTGAAGTGCTGCTAGCTGTGCCTCTAAATCAGCAAACCTATCATCGATCACTATGTTATGGTGATCCTGTGCGTCCATGCGCCCACTAAGTGCTACCACATTGCCTGCCAGCGTATGATGTCCACCAATGGCCATCGAGAGTCGCTCCTGAAGCTTCTCTACCTGGAAACGCAACTGACGCATCTCAGATCGTAATGCAGAGTTCTCATCAGTGAGTCCTCTAATCCGCTGTCGCTCTATGTCCAGTGTGGCTACTAGGGCTGCAAATGCCTGCTCCAAAGGGATGCTCAAAGTAGGAAGTGTAGGCAAAGTAGAGGCGTTCGATGACCTAGTCCTAGGTCGTGTAGATGCTACTGGTGGTACGCGCTCTCTATATGCCATAGGGTTTATGTAGGTGGGGAAGAAATCCTAGTTCCATGGAGGATCGAGCTCAGGAGGTATGAAAGGCTGATCCCAGTCTATCTCGCCATGAGGATAAGGATGTCGGGGCCAGTTAAATCCCCTATCCGGTACGGGAGAAGTCGGAGGTGACTCAGATCGTGCAGGTCTCTTGCCTAAATTCCTGGACGACGATGCCATGCTACGAAGTACGTGTTGTGTATGCCAATGAGTATACAGTAAGGAGAGTAAGCGATAAGTAACTAACAACTGTGCGGTTATAGTCTAGTGTGTGTATGCAACCTAGTTCCCTATAACCAATGGCTCTGATACCAATCTGTCACACCCTCAAAATCCGCGTGCGGGGTTTTACCGCTAGGCGCGTGACATACCAGGATCTCAGTCATTAGTTACCAAGAACGACTCTATATGATTAATAAACAAAACCAGAGTTAACGTTTAAAATACTGCGGAAGCGTTTTTAAAACCAGAAAACCCAAAACAAGTAGTATGTAAAGAGAATGCGCAAAACATACGCGCCCCAAACACAATTGTTTAATATGAAAATAATCCCAAATTTGTAAACAAGGCAAATGTAGACAACTCAACAATGCTGATGTGCGTGTTGTTTAATATGAAAATAATCCCAAATTTGTAAACAAGGCAAATGTAGACAACTCAACAATGCCGATGTGCGTGCTCCTAGGCAACGGGTAACCTTAACCTGAGAATAGCATACTAAACAAGTCAACACATGGTTGGTGAGTTCAAGAGTTTGCGTTAATAGGTAAACCGATAAACAATTTTCAATTCATAAGTAGTGTATTGCAATAGATAGCTAGTCTATTAACATAAAAATATTAATCATAGTGATTTCGCGATTGAAGCTGACTGTGATAGTTTGTGCCTCCCGTCACGACTTACCAGGTCGTGACGAATATATGTTAGGACAAAATTGCACCCGTATGACCTCGAGTCACACAGTGGGGCTCGTCAGACCCAGTAGTACTACCCAAAATTTCCCCGCTAGTCAATATTAACAATCCGAAAGTGTGAGGACTTTCCATGGTAAACAGCACTATATCAATATTATACACACTCATATATAAAGCGTTTGTGATCAACAGTATGCTATCTCCCCCAAAAGAGATTATGTAAAATGAGTGGGGCAAGAACTCACCTGATGCGCGCAAGAATTAACTTAGAGCTTAACTTGAAAGAAAGAGGGGAAAGACAACCTTCAAAGGTCACCTAGAACACATGAGTACATAAGTACGTGTACACAGAATCAATATGAAACCCTAAGTGCTCTACCAACCAAGGAACTCAAGGTTTAAGAAAGACAAGACACATTTGACCCAGTTGACCCGTTTGACCCGTTGGTGACATTATAGGTGATAATTCGTTAATACTAATACAACAGCATATCATACATGATCAACATACAACTGGATATCATACAAGTCATGCGAATCTCAACTATTATCATGCTCATAACATCTAAAATGTTTATTCTTAATCAATCATCAATCCACAAAAGTCCTAGCTTACCTATATAACTCATACCATGATTTTTCCACAAACAGGCCAAAACAGGTAACAAACCAAATCAACATTCATACAACATAAACAACACATTTAATCACCTTAGAAACCATCCATGAACACACTAGCATGGTCCTAATATCCCAAACATGCTCAAATCATCCAATTCAAGGATTTGCACAATTAAAGTTTCCCTTTTGGGAAAGTTCATCCCAAATACATCAAACTCACACTACATTCATGAATTCATCAATTATATACCAATTCAAGTCCATGACAACATCTAAACATGATCAACAACACCTAATCATCATGATTCATCAACATTCAACACCAAAATTACTATCTTTAGTAAGGTATGAACTACAACATTCATTCTTGGATTTCTAGCATTCAAATCAACAATCTAACATCCAATTATCATCACAAACACATCAACAACATCAATTTATCATCAATCATAGCATTCATGCAAATAAAGTTACTACTATTAGTAACCTATGAACAACGCATCAAAATCATAGCTTTCTTACATAATCAACGTTAACTAACATCAATATAACCTAACTAACATCATAACATCATCAAACAACTAACAATTGACTTTCAATTTGCAAGATTCGAATACCAACATTCGGCCAACATGAAACCATCAAAAGAACACAAAATCTAACCTTTAAATCGCAAAAAGGACACGAATTGATGCTTCTAATGTGTTTAATGGATTGTAATTGAACCAAATCCATGGATAATCACTTGTTCTTGATTGGAATTCGCAGGTATGTGTGTGTTTTGAGAGGTGTCGCGGCCGTAAAAGGTGATTAGGGTTAGAGTTTTGATTTTATTTTATTTAATAATCCATAATTACCCTTTTAACCCTTATAATTTGTATTTTATAAAAATTAAGCTTTTACACACTCCTTTAAAATGTTTTTAACTAGAATAATAAACATATAAACTAGTAGTAGCAATTATATGTATTATCTTTACAAGCTACAAAATTTACAAAGTAAATACACACGTTTCCACGTTACGCGATAAAATTCACAATTAATATTTAAATCACATAATCACAACTAATAATCAACATAGAAGTTATTGTTTAACATTATTAATTATTATTCAGTCACCAACATTGAACGACAACTAGTGTGTGCTCCCGACACGTGTATGCAAGACTTAACGGAACTAACGGAGTTTGGTAACGGAAAATTACCGGATGTCACACTAACACTTTGAGTAAACATCACCTTCAACCGTCTAACTATATTGGAAAGTCTGAAACTGTTCAGGTGCATGAGCATAAGTTGATACGCCCAACACAACCATTTTCAGCAACATGACAACTGTTTAGGTGCATGTACTTGAACAAAACGCTCAACACTTGTACAAATTTCTGAAATTCATCATACTCCTGATTTAGACTTCTGACCACTATTCAGGTGCATGAGAAACCTTCCATCATTCTGACACTTTTAAATTTCCACAACATCCATCTGAACACTATTTATGCACATTTGCACTGTTCATGCACATTGTCTCAACACTTAGTCAAATTTTTGACTATCACTCGAAATGAACATTAATTACCCTCAAATTTTAACAATATCAATTTTTTTTGTTTAAAATCATCATACATCATTTGAAAAAAAAAACACTGTGAATCAATTTTTTTAAATTTTTTCAAACACTTTTCCGTCATTTTAGTCTTTATTTTAAAACATTTACAACACAAATAGTCTTGTTTTGTTTGCAAGAAGCTTTTCCACTTATTTTGAATTCTTTTTAGATTCATTTTTACATCATATGAAACACACACATGCTTGAATTTCAGCTTCATCCTTTCCATCCAAAGAACTTAACTTTTATTTATTCTTTTTCATATTTTGACACTTTTTGACACATTTCATTGATTTTCTCTTTTACATTTTTACTCCCTCTAAACTTTTAAGTTCACAAACATAGAAGTTTCTTTTATTTTGTATGTAGAGCAAACTAATCATTATCAACATGCCTGCACACAGATAATCATGCAAAAAATCAAAATTAAAGCAGAAGAAAAATCTACTATACACAATTAAATCACATGCCTGCAGTGAGATCATATCAGTTAAGATCAGCACATTAAAATAAAATAAAATGGTGGATAGTCATAGACAGTGATTAAATCCTGATCAAGTGTGTTCCAGGTCAGCGTTCCCAGAGCAGAGGAGACACGAGATCTAAGGACAAAAATGAGTGATTTTGGCAAGATAATCATCACACTTACTTTTTCAATTCTTGGATTGATTAAGGTACGATTAGATATGACATTATGTAAGTCACACTTAGACTTAGAGAGCTCAACTCTCGTCAAGATATGCAAGAAAACACTTTTCTCAACTTATTAACCTGACATATACTTATAACCAGATCTCATGTTTAGGTTGTGCACATTGGCATCTTTTGCATCAAGTGAGAATATCCAGGTCTGTTATGACTTACAACAAAGGATATCTCATCATTTCTGGTCTATGATGACTCATAATAGAGAAGTGAATAGATGCTTTAAATAATTAGAGCTCATGGTTATTCATATTGCCATTAGGTGTGAGGTTGTGACTTTACAAGCAATCAATTTGAGAAGTCAACACTACTTATTGGTACTAAAATGGACAAACACGAATGCATGATTGATTTATTTTAGTCATAAGAATTTACTTTTTTAGTATAATTACATGAGCTTACCTACACATCATATCTAATCATGTCAGACTTTAGTAGCTAGTGAAGTATGCAACTGATCAGAACTAATGTATCTATCATTTCTATAAATTCCAAAGACAGATTCAGTCCTAAATAATTAACTAACAATTAACCTCTATTTTTGTGGGTTTTTGTTTTATAATTTTCTCTTTTGATTTTGCAATTTTCTATTTTTGTATTTGCTTTTTCTTTTTCTATTGAACTAGCACACACAAAATATACAATCAGACAGTTAACTTTGACAGTTTTCGCTATAAATCTTCTTATTCAGCTAAGGGAGGGTTCTTTTTATTTTTATGATTTAGACAACTCAATTACTCAAAACCAGTTTTAAACATGGTTAATAAGTCTAATTGACTCAACCAAATACTCAAAACGACCTGGTAAAAAGGCTTTTGTAAATAGGTCAGCTAACTGTTTTTCAGTTGTAATTTGAATCAAAATGATTAAACCTTTTTCAGAGTTATCTCTGAGAAAATGATATCGAATTTCAATATGCCTTGTTTTTGAGTGCTAAACAGGATTAGCTGTAATAAACATAGCAGCAGTGCTATCAATGTAAATAGGAGTTTTAAGAAAATTGAACCCGTAATCTAGCAGTTGGTTTTGTAACCAAAGGATTTGAGAACATCCTGCTGAAGCAGCTATGTACTCATCTTCTGTGGTTGAAATAGAGACATTTTTTTGTTTCTTATATTGCCACAAGAATAATCTAGGACCTAAAAACTGACAACCACCCGTCGTAGATTTACGATCTTGGCAACATCCTCCATAATCACTATCTGTATATCCATGTAACTCGAAGTTTCCTTCATAAGGATACCACAACCCTAAAGCCGGTTTTCCTTTGAGATACCTAAATATTCGTTTAACTACGATTAGGTGAGATTCCTTCAGGTCAGATTGGTACCTGGTATAGACACAAACCGCATACATTATATCAGGTCTACATGCAGTAAGATACATCAAAGATCCAATCACAGATCTGTATAGAGTTTGGTCAACTGATTTCCTTTCAGATCAGGTTTAATCTTGGTATTTACATCAGCTGGAGTTCTGATGGATTAACAATCTTGCAGTTTAAATTTCTTCAAGAGTTTGTCAACGAATTTCTCCTTATTAATAAAAATTCCATCTGCAGACTGCTTCACATGAAGACCAAGAAAAAAGTTAATTTCTCCCATAGAACTCATTTGGAAACGAGACTTCATGATTTCTTCAAATTCATTGCACAATTTTAGACTTGTAGAACCAAATATGATATCATCAACATACACTTGAACACATAAGAGATCATCAGCATCCTTCTTTATAAACAAAGTTGGATCAATTTTCCCTCGCGTGTATCCATGCTGGATCAAATGTTGTGATAACGTTTCATACCAAATTCTAGGAGCTTGATGGAGACCATATAATGCTTTACTAAGCTTGTACACATGATGAGGATATTCTAAATCTTCGAAACCTGGAGGTTGCTTGACATACACATCATCAGTGATTGATCCATATAAGAAAGCACCTTTAACGTCCATCTGATACACCTTGAATTGCATGAATGATGCATAAGCCAGGAAGACATGAATTGATTCAAGTCTTGCAACTGGAGCAAATACTTCATCATAATCTATTCCTTCTTCTTGGGTGTAACCTTGTGCAACGAGTCTCGCTTTGTTGCGAACAACAATTCCCCAATCGTCTAACTTGTTTCTGAATAACCATTTTGTGCTATGGTATTTTCTCCTTCAGTTAAATCCACAAGCTTCCACAATTCCTGTTTGCGGAATTGCAATAACTCTTCTTGCATTGCCTCAATCCAGCTATTGTCCTTTAATGCTTCGATTATGTTTTTGGGAACAATTTAAGATAGAAAACATGAGTATAAGAAGAGATTTGCTTGTTCTGATTGACTTCTCATTGTTCTCTCATTCAATGGACCAATAATCTGAGACGTAGGATGGTTCTTGTGAATACGAGACGTTGGAATCTCATTTTCTTGAACATTAACATCCAGATTAGATTGGTTTAAGTCGGAAAGCTGATACAATAAGTTCAAAGTATGTGGATTGAAATTAGGAACTTAAGTCGGTGAGTTGATAAAGTAATCAAGATTATCAGTAACAACTACATCATCAGAAACCGATGACATTCCGGACTCAGGCTGTACAATTTTAGGACCATCATTAGGAATAGGTTGTGAAACATTAGAATTTTCAGAAAAGGGATGTTCTTGTGCTTGTTGAGAGTGAGATTGATCATGAGATTCAAAATGAAATACGGGATCTTTAACAAATAAGAAGAATGGGTAATCTGGGCTAGAATCATCCATATCATCAGAATCAGAATCATCACTTAAAGATTCGAGATCTCCTCCTTGTTTCTTTTTCTCACCTGGAGAGTCAAATAAGTTAGAATTATAAGAGTTTGACAAAGAATCTAAATCAAACAACCAAGCTGGGCCATTTGCAACTGATGGAAAAGAGCTTTCAAGAAATTTAACATTAAAAGTTTCAAGAATAACATTCTTCCTAGAGTTAAAAACTCTAAAGGCTTTTGAAACCGATGAATATCCAACAAAAAATCCATCATCAGATTTTGCATCAAATTTTCCTAGCTGGTCGCTTGAATTTAACATCAAAACTGGACAACCAAAAGATTTAAGAAAATCTATATTAGGTTTCCTGCCAAACATCAACACATAAGGAGTTTTTTGTTTATCTTTCACAAGCATGTATGATTCTATACAAAGCATGCAGTGGATATGGCTTCGTCCCAGAAACCAATTGGAATCTTTGCATCTGCTAACATGGAACGTGCAACCTCAATCAAAGTTTTGTTTTTCCTTTCAGCAACTCTATTTTGTTGTGGAGTTCTAGAAGCATTGAACTGACAAGCAATTCCTTTTCCTGCACAAAACATGTCAACATTAGAATTTTTAAATTCAGTTTCATTATCACTTCTGATAATTTTCACCTTTTATTCTAATTGATTTTCTACTTTAATGATGAATTCTTTTAATAATTCAGTAGTTTCAGATTTAGCATGCAAAAAGAAAACCCATGAAAATCTTATAAAGTCATCAATGATAACTAAACAATAATATTTCTTTCCAATACTTTGCACATTTGTTGGTCCAAATAGGTCCATGTGCAACATCTGGAGAGGCTTGGAATTTGAGTTTATTAGCTTGGGCTTATAAGACGCTCTATGTTGCTTTCCTTTTAAACATACTGAGCAGTGATCTGTTGTAGAGAACTTCTTTGTTGAATTCCTACTACATGATTTTCTACTACAAGCTTGTTCATGTTCTTGAAATTAGAATGCCTGAGACGTCTATGCCATAACTGGCTTTCGACATTTGATGCTTGAGCAATTAGGCATGTTGTTTCTGTAGAAGGATCTACTTGAGACATATCTAACTTGTATACATCTCGATCTTGTATAGCTTTAACAACTTCCCATTCTTTGCTTATCTGAAAAATATGGATTCAAAATATAATTAAAAGAATCATCAAATAGAACAGAGTAAGATTTGTCACAAATTTGGAAAACACTTAAAAGATTAAAGTTCAACTATGAACAGTAGTTGACTTTATCAAAGCTAATAATCCCATTTGCGTGTTATTTTACCACCTGCATCAATTCCGAATGCAACATGAGTACCATCTTTTAACTTAAATTCTTGAAGCAAGGCATGGTTGCCTATCATATGTCGGCTACACCCACTATTAACATACCACGTGTTAATAGGTCTTCTTGGGCATACCTTCATTTCAAAGAGATTTAAGTTGAGTTATCAGCCCAAGCCGATATGCACTTCTCATTTTTGTGATTTATTTCATCACAAATGGTACAATACTTGTGGAAATAACAATCAACTATTGAATGGTTTTCATATCACAAATATGATAGTACCTATTAAAGAAACATTCATCAGTCTTATGATTGTACATATCACATATTTCACAGTACCTTTGTTGAAATTTAAACAACTGCTGATTAACCTTAGATGTGGAAGCCACATTTGATCCTTGTTTTGATTTAGGAGTTGCAAAGTTAATCTATTGTTTTTGAATTGAGAGTTTGTTCTTTTCAAATTCAGGTTTTGGATTTTGTTCATTAACACCATTCCTAAACACCTTAGATACAAATCTTTGGTTGACAGCAGAAGACTTTGGACCTGAACCTGTTTTCAGATCAAAGTTAGATTTGTTCTTTGAATTTGATTTGATTTCTAGAACTGTGTTCATATCAAAAGCACCCGCAGATACAAACTTCACTGGTTTAAACTGACTAGATTGATTTTTATTCTGAGAGGATTTAGCTTGAGCATTTTTCCTTCTCCTTCTTTGGTTTCTTGATCTTGATGATCACTGCTTGCTTTGTGATTGAACATCTTCAATAAAAGCCTCTTTTGAATTTTCTTTATCTTTTTGTTCTTTCTGCCATTTTATGAAGTCTGGATTGTTTAATCCGTAAGAAAACAAATCTTCAAATGTTACTTCGTCTTGTTTTACTTTCTCTTTATTCTTTGGGTTTTGTTTGTCATTCTTTACAATGACTTCTTCAACAACATACTCTTTGGGAACAAACATTTCTTATTCTTTGGTCGTGGTTCGTAAGATTTAACTTTCACTAGATGACCATTTTTAATCTTTTTAGAATCTTGTTCCTCAAATATCTCAACATTAGTTTTCTCTTCATCACTTTCAGAATTCTTTTTCTTAGTTTGAAAGGCTTTTAGCTTAGCTTTGTTTTCAAGTGAGTGATCACGTGTGTTAATGTTTTCTGGTAAAGTGTTTGTGATAGATTCAGGCATGGACTCATGTGTAAAACTTAAACCGATTTTGTTTTTATCTTTCCTCTCACTTATCAACTATTCTACACTTGTTTTAGAAGTTTTAACTTTAGCTAGAGACTTTATGATCATTTTTCAATTTGTTGTGCATTACTTCTTCTTGTTTAAGCTTGTCACAAATTTTAAATGAATATGTTCTGTAATGCTCAACTTGATCAAAACATGCTTTTGTGCGCATTTTCTCTCTGACTTTGACAGGAATTTCAGGATAACTTGAAGAAGAAGTCTTAGAGTCAGATGATGGATGCTTAACCTTTGGTTGTTCAAACTGAGCCATAAGTTCAATTTCTTCTGAAACCTCTTTTGGGTCAGATTTGTCACTCTAATCATAATCTTCATCATCATTTTCAGAATCACCATCTACCTTAGGATCATTTTCTGCAGACCAATCTTTATTTTGAACTTCAGCAACAAAAGCTAAACTAGATGTTAGATCAGCTGTGTATTGTTCAGCATAAGCACTCTAGTCATAGCCATCTTTGATGCTAACAACAAGAGCTTTCTTTGGCTCTTCAAATGATTTTGATTCATCTTTAAGTTCTGGCATGGGAAGACTTTGATAAGGATTTTAAAAGGTCTTCTGATACTGTTGTTGGTATCTTTGACTGCTAGAAACTACTTGACCATTTCCACCTTGATTTCTAGGAGCTTTACATTCCCTTGAGAAATGACCATAACTGTTGCAGTTGAAACACCTTGACTTTGATTTGTCAAAGCCAACAGTTTTGTTAGCACTAGGCTTGTAATTCTTGTTAACATATGAGTGTTTCTGTGTTCTGTAAGCAATCATTACCATCAGCCAATTCAAGTCGATCTCTTCCATATCATCAGGATCCATATCAAACAAATCCTTCAAAACAAGATCTAACTGGGTTAGATGACTACCTTGATAAGCATGAAAACTTGCCATGAAAGCAGTAAAAGCAGATTTTGACTCATCATCCTGTAACAGGATATTAATAAAATCTTTAACTTTGCTGGTTTTAACAGAATTAAAGATGAAGTCTCAGTTTGAGATTTAGGAGTTTGAGTTTTAAGAGGAGACTGAGGTTGAGGTTGAGTTGTATAAACCGGAGCACTTGTGTAAGAAGAATCTGTAAGGAAACCAGCTCCAACGAATAAATCACCCTTGTCTTCTGGAGAATTTTCATCTTTTGCCATAAAAGCATTCTCCATTGTGTTAGCTGGAGAAGCAATGTACTTATATTGAGACATTGATGTAGCTCTATCATTGTTTCTGGAGCTCTCATCAATTTCAACTGATTCAATTTCGGTAATCAAAAGATCCAGATCCATCGGAAACTTTTCTTTATGCTTTAACAAAGTGACTGTTTGTTTCCATGAAGATGGAAGAGCATTTAGAAGTCTGTAATTTAGATCTTTTAGATCATTTTTGATACCACCAGTTGACATTTCAGAAGTAAATTGCACGAAATTGTTCATCATTTGATTGATTGTTTCACCAGAAATATGCTCAAATAACTCCAATTGTCTCTTGAGTTTCTGCTTTTTGAGATCTTGTATCTCTTTACCACTTTCACAAATAATCTTCAAAGCTCTATACATGGTGTAACAAGTTTGATAACCTTCAAGTCTAGTAAAGACTTCCAATGGTAACCCCTTGCACATCAGTGGATAAGCTTTGATGTCATTCTTAACCTTCTTTAAGTCATCACCTTACAGACCATCCTTAGGATATGGTTCAGAGAGCCTTTTGTATCAACAAATCCTCTGTCAGGACCATCGGATGTAATTAGGATATGTGGTCCCTTCTTTATTGACTTCCATAAATCAGTGTCAATGGAGTTTAGATGATGCTTCAATCTAAGAGACCAATTTTTGAAATCAGCTCTATTTTTGAGGTTGGGAACCCTGTTCTCAGAATCTTCAGACTTAACCATTTTGTATTTTTGAATTAATGAAAATGAATTATTTTTGTTGTTTTTAAAATTTTAAAAAGAAACTATGAAATGAAAATATTTTTGGATTTTTAGTTTTTGAAAAATTTCTAAGTGTTAGGCTAGAAATGTTTCGGGTGTGTTCTTGGCAGATTAGATGTTCAGAATGTCCCCATGCGCCCAACTATCTTCATGCGCCCCAATAGTGGCCATGCGCCCAGATAGTGCCCTGGTGGCTAAGTGTTGGCCATGATCCTAAGTGTAGGTGGTGTGCCTGAACAGTGGTTCATGCGCCCAGAAAGTGTGGAAATGCCCAAGTATAAATGGTGCGCCCAAATAGTGCTCATGCGCCCAGAATTATTTCTGTGCCCAAGTGTTGGAACGCCTGAAAAGGGCTCATGCGCCCAAATAGCTCCCATGCGCCCAAGCTGTTTACACTTAGAATTTTCTACTGATGCGTCTAGAATGTTATGTTGTGCCTCGTTTTAGACTTAGGGCTTTCTTAGGGGCTTTAAGAGGCGATGTTTGAGATAGGTCCCGTTGGGATGTTGTGACTTGTGCATGATGTTGTGTTGTGGTTTATGTTGTGTGTGTTGTGTGTTGTCTTTCTTCATTAAATGGTTTTCAAAACGTATGTAGTATGTTTTATTATACGTTACGTATGATGTATGGCTTTACATGGTTTGATGTTTGATTGAGCGTAAAGTATTATGTAACGAAGTGAAAGATAATAATAATGAAAAGTGGAACGTAAAGAACGAAGGGAGTCTTTGTGACTCGAAGGGAGTCTTCGTGACTCGAAGGGAGTCTTCGTGACTCGAAGGGAGTCTTCGTGACTCGAAGGGGATCCTTGTCACGTACCCCGGTACTGTGTCGGTCTTCGGACATGACGCGGGGGTTTGTTTACAGGCCCCGGCACAGTATCGATCTTCGGACATGAGTCGGGGGTATTGCCTGAGACAGGATCCAGATTGAAGTGAAAGATAATGATAAAAGTACAAAATGTACGAATTGAACAATGATGAAGATAATAATAATATTATCAATGTGTACGTATGATGTGTGATCGCATACGTTTACGAAGGATATGTTTTAACGAAAGTAAAGTATTTTATTTATAAAACTAGAACTCCCTTAGTGTCGCTGGCTTTTTGTATGCATAATAGGAGGCAGGTACTTTGTTGATGCTGAGGAGTTGTAGGCATGGATGCATACGCCACTGTGGACGTTTTGAGTCTGGCATCCACATTTTGGATATGATGATAAAATCTGATATGTAAACGATTTATGTAATGTAATGATATGTTTTTAATTACTAATGAAAGTTTTTAAATTCCGATGCAAAAGAAATGTTTATTTTGAATATTTTATGCGATGACGGTCCAGCTGTAAGCGTTCCAGGAATGGGGCCTTACAAGTTGGTATCAGAGCTAAAGTTTAAGGGAATTGGGTAAATATTTTCGAAAAAAAACCTAATCTTAAACTGAGAATGGGACGAAAGGAAAGGGATGCCAGTCCTAGTAGCTACGTGCCTGCAGGTAAAAGTTTTATGTAAAGGTTTTATGTAAGTAAATGTTAACCGGTATTATGTGCGCATGTTATGTGGCTTGTGTGCTTTTGTGCGGATTTAGATACTGATTAGTCAGGATAGGAAATGCTTGGGGAATGAAGAGTAAAGTAAGTGGCTAAACACAACTGGCCACTGTGACTAGGGACTTACTATACTTGACATAACTTGAGCTATTACGTTGAATGACCGTGTTGGTGTTTGAATCTTGTAGTGTTTAGATGGATGGCGGTAGGTCTTCTGAGGCTTCACGAGGTGGAGGTCGTGGAGGACGTGATGTTAGACCGCATGCCATAAGGAGCAGATCTAAGACTGCTGAGACGGCTCCTAATGAGCCAGCGCTTCGTCACCAGGAGGGTGAGAACGGGAGTGCCAATCTGAGAGCCTCAATAAAGGAGGCAGTAGCAGAGGAAGTCCAACAGGTCATGCAGACGATTCTGTCAACTGTAGTGACCGAGGTCATTAGAGCTATGAAGGAGGATGAGAAGAAGGAGAGTGAGAAAATTAAGACCTCTAGATGAGGAGGCGAGGAAGGAGGTCTAAGCGGTATGGAGCAACCGAAGATTGACATGGTTGTCTCCAGTGATGATGAGGTGGATGAGGAAGCTGTGCAGGAGACTACGAAGGGATGCAGGTATGGAGCATTCCAAAGGTGTAGGCCTCCTGTGTTTGATGGAAATGGGAGTGCTGCTGCTGCACAACGTTGGGTGAGAGAGATGGAAGCGGTACTTGATATCAGCGAGTGCCGCGAGGATCAGAAAGTGAAGTTTGCTACCCACTCATTTGTGGATTCAGCCTTGTGCTGGTGGGACAACATTGTCCAGTCTGAGGGCACCAAAGCAATTGGGAGGATGAGGTGGAAGGAGCTGAAGAGGTTGGTAATCGAGGAGTTTTGCCCTTTGACAAAATTAAGAGGGAGTTCCTGTAGCTGGAGGCGAGAACGATGACTCACCACTAGTATACCACAAAGTTCAACGAGATGGCAAGGCTGGTGCCAGATCAAGTGACGCATGTGTCATGAAAGATCAAAAGGTATATTCAAGGTTTGCAAGTAGATATCCTCAGACACCTGATCGCTGCCCGACCAAGCATGTTTAGGTCGGCGGTCGATTTGGCGGGGAGGCTGTATGACGAGCGAGAGGTGGTGGCGATGATGGATGAGGAGGAAGAGCGGATTTATGTTAAGAGTGGGAACGGAAGGTGGGATGATGGTGATGGTGAATTTGAGGCTGGTGGTAAGAAGGTAAGGATGGATGATTGAAGGATGTTAACAAAGGAAGCTAGGGCATGCAAGAAATGTGGGAAGGAGCATGCAGGAGAATGTAAGCAAGGATCGAATCTCTGTTTTCAGTGTGGAAAGAAGGGCCACTTGGTGAGGGATTGTCGTGCAATAAGATGTTACAGGTGTGGTAAGAGTGGACACAGGAGCAGAGACTACACGAAGTCAAAGGTTGAGAGCTCCGGTGCAAGAAGGGACAGCAGAGGATGAAGGTTGGAGCATTTGCCCTGACCGGGAGGAGGCTAGAGCGGACTTCAACGTGACGTCAGGTACGTTTCTACTAAATTATATTTGTGCATCTGTGTTATGATTGTGGTGCTAGTAGTGGTTTCGTTCCTACTGCCTTTGTGTTAAGATACATGTTAGGAGTAGGAAGATCGATGAGCCTTCGAGGTAGAAATTGGTATTGGTAAGTCCACTAGGTTACCGGATGTCCTAGAAGATTGTGCGATAAAATTGAGAGAGCGCGTGTTTCCTGCTAGACTGTTCAGGACAGACATGGATGGATAGACGTGTGCCGTCGGAAGGATTGGCTAGTAGCCTACGAGGCAAACACCGAGTGTTGCAAGAAGGAGGTTTGAGCAATCGCGCCCGAAAGGAGTTCGGTGCCGATCTACGGCGGTGGAGTAACGATGAAGGTCTCGTCTTAGGAAAAGAGATCACTTGATTCAGAAAGCAAGGGAAGCTAATACTGAGGTGTAAAGGACTAATCTGAATTGTTGCTCAGGTAAGAGAAGTGGCATGTCAACTGGAGCTACTCGACGTGTTAAGTGAAGTTATCCGACATTTCATGTGTCTTGTTTAAGAAAGTACTCAATCAATGAGAATGTGATCGTGTCACTAGAGAATACCGAGATGGATGAAGGATTCAACTATGTGGAGCAATTGAGGCTCATTTTTGGTAGAAGGGAAAGATAGGATAAGTCGAAGAATGGTTCCACCTGTGCGACTATAGTGGAGCCCAGAAGGGGACTAAGCCTACGTGTAAGATCAAGGAAGAGGTAAGACAGTGTTACCCGTAACTGTTCGAGAAGCGACAGGTTTCGGGGACGAAACCTATATAAGGGGGGTGGACATGTAACACCCCGAATTTTTATTTAAAACAAAACAAAAAGGAAGTATCTAGAAAGAAAAGATATTGGGCACAAGTTGAAGGGGGCAAAGTGCAAAAGTGCACAAACTCTATTATTTTAATAATATAAGAGGTATGGCCGCCCATAAAGCAGGGATCTGCTTTCCTGCTCTCGGCCAAAAGAAGAAGAAAGCTTTTGGTTTTTAGAGAAGAAGAAGGAAGAAGAAGCTGCTAAGAAATTGTTCTCGGGAATTTGAAGCTGAAATCACAGGTGGAAGTACCTGGTTTGAAGATCTGCTTCAAGTGAGTTTCTAGACCCCTCTTTTATAGATTTTAAAGTGTTTGGGGCTATTATACATGCCGGTAAAAGGTTTTTCAAAGATAACCGTATGCTTATGCTTGCTGTTGTTAGACCGTACCTGCTGTGGTTGTGTGTTTGGTTGTGGTTTAGTGGTTAGAATTGTTGTTAGAATGTTTAGATGCCCTTAGTATGCTAGATCTGTGTTCGGGTTAGGCTAGAAATGTTTCGGGTGTGTTCTTGGCAGATTAGATGTTCAGAATGTCCCCATGCGCCCAACTGTCTTCATGCGCCCAGGGTCATGCGCCCCAATAGTGGCCATGCGCCCAGATAGTGCCCAGGTGGCTAAGTGTTGGCCATGCTCCTAAGTGTAGGTGGTGTGCCTGAACAGTGGTTCATGCGCCCAGAATGTGTGGAAATGCCCAAGTATAAATGATGCGCCCAAATAGTTCTCATGCACCCAGAATTGTTTCTATGCCCAAGTGTTGGAACGCCTGAATAGGGCTCATGCACCCAAATAGTTCCCATGTGCCCAAGCTGTTTACACTTAGAATTTTCTGCTGATGCGCCTAGAATGTTATGTTGTGCCTCGTTTTAGACTTAGGGCTTTCTTAGGGGCTTTAAGAGGTGACATTTTAGAGAGGTCCCGTTGGGATGTTATGGCTTATGCATGATGTTGTGTTGTGGTTTATGTTGTGTGTGTGATGTGTTGTGTTTCTTTGTTAAATGGTTTTCAAAACGTATGTAGTATGTTTTATTATACGTTACGTATGATGTATGGCTTTATGTGGTTTGATGTTTGATTGAGCGTAAAGTATTATGTAACGAAGTGAAAGATAATAATAATGAAAAGTGGAATGTAAAGAACTAAGGGAGTCTTTGAGACTCGAAGGGAGTCTTCGTGACTCAAAGGGAGTCTTCGTGACGCGAAGGGAGTCTTCGTGACTCGAAGGGAGTCTTCGTGACTCGAAGGGAGTCGTCGTGACTCGAAGGGAGTCGTCGTGACTCGAAGGGAGTCGTCGTGACTCGAAGGGAGTCGTCGTGACTCGAAGGGAGTCGTCGTGACTCGAAGGGAGTCTTCGTGACTCGAAGGGAGTCTTCGTGACTAGAAGGGAGTCTTCGTGACTCGAAGGGAGTCTTCGTGACTCGAAGGGAGTCTTCGTGACTCGAAAGGGATCCTTGTCGCGTACCCCGGTACTGTGTCGGTCTTCGGACATGGCGCGGGGGTTTGTTTACAGGCCCCGGCACACTATCGGTCTTTGGATATGAGTCGGGGGTATTGCATGAGACAGGATCCAGATTGAAGTGAAAGATAATGATAAAAGTACAAAATGAACGAATTGAACAGTGATGAAGATAATAATAATATTATCAATGTATACGTATGATGTGTGATCGCATACGTTTACGAAGGATATGTTTTAACGAAAGTAAAGTATTTTATTTATAAAACTAGAACTCACTCAGCGTCGCTGACTTTTTGTATGCATAATAGTTGGCAGGTACTTTTTTGATGCTGAGGAGTTGCAGGCATGGATGCATACGCTACTGGGGACGTTTTGAGTCTGGCATCCACATTTTGGATATGATTATATAATCTGATATGTAAACGATTTATGTAATGTAATGATACGTTTTTAATTATTAATGAAAGTTTTTAAATTCCACTGCAAAAGAAATGTTTATTTTGAATTTTTTATGCGATGACGGTCCAGCTGTAAGCGTCCGGGGAACGGGGCCTTACAGATTCAAAGAGCTCAATAATGCCGATAAGCTTTGATCACTGAACCGAAAGCTCTGATACCATTTGATAAGTTCAAAATGGATCAATCTATGATGATATCATAATGCAATGATCAATTCAAACACTAAGTTAACAAACACAAGCAGTTACTTCAAAAATTCATAGATTTCATTGATAGCAAAAGCTTAGGATACAAAGTGTAAGAGTGAGTTATAGTTGTTCAATCTATTCTAACTGTTTCGTTCTCTGCTAGTTTTTGGTTTTGTTGGTTCCCTACACAATACATAAACTATCCTACTTATACTATCAAAGAAAAACAAGGAACATATATTTACAAAATAAGTCCCTATACTATGACAAAATGCAAAAGACAAATGTTAATCTTTTAAGAGCTTTAACATCCATGCTTAACATAATGCCAAGGTGACTAATTGTGGGCAATTCCATTTCGAGGAGCAAGCAAGTAAGTCTTATCCTACTGTGATCAACTTAGTCACCCAAGCACACTATGTTCCGACACTTTATAACCTCTATCTTTGCGCATCATGGACCTTCTGTTTTGAGTGAGCTAAGACCTGGGTTCATAGGCACCTTTGTTTTACGTGAGTAAAGACCTGGTGACCTGATGCTGATCATCATAAGTTCCAAAAAGGAACAACTCTAAAAGAATCCAATGTGATCAATTGTATATTATCTTGAAGCGCATAAAAATCATATTAACAGCATTAATAAGATTTCAAAGAAATCTTAAAATAGAGCTTATGATTTAAGGAACATAGTTTTCAAATGTGAAAAACTGATGTATTGACTCATAAACGTAGGAGAAACTCTAATGTGAATTGAATGTGGAGTCCATATTTTTCTATCTTTAATCAATACCAAAACATGATAAACAACATGACAAGTTGAATGTATACTCTTGCTTGAATTTATGTGGATCATAATACAGCAATCAACACTAGATCTATGTCTACTATCCTCATACAAAATGCTTCAGGAAGTTGCTTAGTGTCATAGTATGATCCCATGTTATGGTTAAATTGCTTGTAAAAATGTTATGTATAGTTTCTGCTTATAAAAAAATGCAAAAAGATTTTGTTTATGTTCTTTTCTTTGCTAATATGATGGACAGATAATTGCTTTTCATGCTATTCTCTTCATAACTTTCTGCTAAATGCGTAAATTCATGATTTATCACAAATTTAGGGGGTGTAGTCATCAGCATGAAAAATGAGTTTATCACTTTTAAATGAAGAAAATTGGAGCTTGAGCACCAATTTGGCTGCAGGATATCTGAAGTTTTTAACCAAATCAATCTCTTGTACATTTGCCATGAAGCAAAGTTAGCAGGGTCCAATAGCAATCAACAAATGATCTAACAATATGCTAGGATCATACAACAAAAACATAACAAGTTTGCCTTCCATAGATGTTCTACGGAAGAATTAACTTGCGGATAAACTTGATTGTGTATCCAAACAACCACGGAAGGGTAATGAGGTTTAAGGGTCCCACAAAATTAAATAAAAGGATTTAAATATTCTGATGGAGTATAAATGATATTCTTGACCGTTGTCATTCTTATTCACTTTTTCAGACCTAGAAAATCGCTCTCATCCCGTAAACCCCTCTTTCCGCCAACATTTAAATTACCCACTCCACACAACCATCCACACTTAAATTTCAACATCATAACATCGAACATACAACATTATCAAGATGGCTAATAGATTTGCAAAAGAACATAACGTTTGTGCTTTTCTTAACACTGAAGACCCAGTGACCAAAGGGTGTAGAGATATAATCAATTATTTGAGAAGATCAAGAATATCTTATGCATTATCTGCAGAAGCAATCATCTATCAATCCCACATGATAGATTTTTGGAGCATAACAAGAATAGAGGAGGAGGACAATGAAAAGGTGATTTATTCAACCATAAGAAATGAAGAGTTAAGAATTGATGAAAGAATCATCAGGAGGGTGTTGCAGCTGGAAGAACAAGAAGAGAGACATCCAGATGTGCTTGAGCATGACTACATTGAAGGAATCTTTTATCTGATGGGATATGATGAAGATTACCAGAATAGAGGGATCAAGAAAGGATAGTTGTGCAAACCTTACAGGTTTCTGTGCCACACTTATTTGAAGTGTATGTCAAACAGAAAATCTGGGCTAGATAGATTTTCAAGGCACATCTCATCAAGAATAATTAGTGTGTTTGAGGGAAGAAGATACAATTATGCTAAATACATCTTTGGGTGCTTATATGACCACATCAGGGTACAAAAAGAAGATAAGACGTACATGTTCCCTAGATTTCTCCAACTGATCATCAATGATGTATTGCCCAACATTCAAAGAGATGGTGGAGTTTTTGTTCAATCTCACCTTGGGAGGTTTGTGCATAACAAGATCAGTGGGCAATATCAAGGAAGAGATATGGAGATGTTTGCACATGTAATAGATGAAAATGTAAACATTCCCCAAGAACTTATATACATTAAACAACAACAAGCACCACCTGCTGAGTCCGCTGAACCTATAGAACAAGAGCCACTTTCTCCACCACCAACATCTTTGATAAATCAACCAGAAACACCACCTTTTCATCTCAATTCACCAAAACATGAACACACATAACCCTTCTCTCCTTCCCACTCCCAATCATCATTGAATATTGCTGCAACAGAAATATTCTCACCTGATCACTTTCAACAATGACCACCACATCCATCACCACAATAAGAACCACGTTCTCCACCACCAACTCCCTTGATAAACCTACCAGAAACACCACCTGCTCAACTTAATTCACCATCAAGTGAACACACCTAACCTTTCTCCCCTTCCCAATCCCAATCATCACTCAATACTGCTGCAACAGAACCATTCTCACCCGATCACAATCAAACACCTTCTCATCTATAAACACAACAAACTTCCTCACCCCTATTTCGTGAACTCACCTCACCAACTAAAAGCCCTGCACTCACTGAAATTATCAATCTTGAAGATGATAATGATGATGAAATGAAAGATGGTGCAATAGAAGAAATTTGTTTAGAAGCCGAGGGAAAGAATGACAAGGAAGTGGAAAATTGAAGTTGCTTGTGTAGAACAACAAGATAAGAGTGATACATGAATTGAAGCTCTGAACAATCAGCAAAAGATCTGCTGAGAGCAAAAGATGAAGAGATAGAAGCTCTAAAGAAGAAGGTGACTGTACATGAATTGGATATTCATCAAGAACAAATCCAAGAAGTTGCTCAACCAACATCATCACTGGAAGCTAACCTTCCATTGATGAAGCCAAAAGAACCAACCATCAAGTATAACAGAAAGAGAAAGTATATGGGACGAATAAGAGCTGAAGTAATTGTGGCTGAAGATTCTCCAAAGAAAACAAAATCCATGTCTCCTGAGCACACTCCATCAGCAGATCTATCCACTCTCAAACCAATTCAATATAATAAAGAAGAGAGTGATGCTGAGTAGGAGGATTTAACCAAGATTGAGTCTCACAAGGCTACTGAAGAAGCAAGGTCTGATGACTTGCTTACTACTAAAGATATATTTGAAGAAAGAGTACAATCCTCCATGTTCATGGATCTGATCAACAATGGTTTTCCTTATGACATGGTGGAAAGGATGAATATGAATGAGATGAAGCAAGTATTGAAAGAGTTTGATGCAGCATGGTTTGTGTTACCTGTGTGTAACTATGAAACCTTCACAAAATATCAATTAATCCAGAAGATAAAGCATGATATGGGTCATTATGACACCAAAAATCTCACCAAGTACAACATGATATGTTGGTTGCAAAGCCATAATTATGAGTCTCATGAATTGAAGGGAAGAACTGTGGCTGAGCATAGAAACATCATGCATTTTGTGAAGGTTGAATTGGAATCTGGTGTTAGATTCAGAACTGGGGCACCTAATCCTTTATATAAACAATAATCAAAACCATCCCCTGTTGTGCCAATAGTAGTTGAAAGTAAAGATATGCACAAAGGGAAAGAAAAGCTTATCAAGGAGCCAGGGATGTAATTCCCACCAAAATTTGCCTTTGGGAACAACTGTAAGGGAGATAACTGAGCAAAAATCAACTCTGATTCAATTGTATGATCATCTGACAACTCCAAGATTAGCAGAAGAGAACAAAATCATAGCTTGGAAGTTTGACCCAGATTGGGATTGTGCAACAATCAAAAGAGCATCTAGGATGATTTAATATTTTCCATGGATGGAGACACTCATTTCATTCCCAAATGCAGACATCTCTGATCTACAAAACATCTTAATCACTAATTACCCAATCAATCCAAGAGGGAGAGATTTCTCTGTTATCATTGCAAAATTAAGAAACAAATTTAAAGAAGATGTTGTGAAGGAAGCAAAAAGAGATGATGCAGAACATAAAAGGAGAAAACAAAAATAGAAGAGGTCTCAATCCAGCTCCTCTTAACTTGTTGATGATAAATTTTTTAGAAGAATTAGATATGCAGACAAGAGTGCATCATCCATTAAGATCATTGAAGGAAACCAATACTCATATCCCAATACTGGATGGGGATATGTTGAAAGAACAAAAGAATTGGTGATGCAAAGAAATGATCCAAACAAGAAAGCTTCAGGTATCAGACTGTTTGATCCCATGGAAATAAAGCTTCTTGATCCAAGTTACACCTCATACTTGCATGATAAGTACTTCCCAAAATTTTTTGATAATATTGCTCAAGGTGACATATGTTTATATGTGCACATTATACAAGTGATAGACAAGCTTCATGCCAAAGCTTACAAAAGAAGAAAATTTGAGCCTGGTCAACTCATGGGAACTGAAATCCCTTCTATCATTGATCTTTGAATTTCTGAGCAAGATGAGTTGGAAGTAGTCTCAAACAACAAAGTAGTTGCAACATTGACTACTAAAGAAGATGTCCTTGGTCTTAATTTTAAGACTCTGAAGAATATGAGCAGAATGAAGATCAAGTATACGTATCAAGATCAGAAGGATGCTGTTGCATACTTTAAGAAAAAGATTTTGGAAAGAGTTCAGGAGTTGAAGACATTGAACAACTGATTACAAGTTTCTAAACCTAAGGGGGAGTATTGTTAGGTCTAGATTGATTGTATAGGTTTAGAAGATTATTCATCACTTGTAATGAACTCTTGTAAATCTTTATAATTTTGTATGCAAGATATATATCTGTTAACCCAAATAATTATTTGTGTTGATTATATGTGTAATTGCAGGAAAACATCATACTTGGTCAATTTTGAAATTTGACCAAGTACAAGAACATCTACGGAAGAACAAGTCAAGGAATATGCATCCATGGATCTCCTGCGGAAGCATTGTAACATCTACAGAAGACCAAGTCTGTTCATGAGATCAATTTACTACTGCTCCTACGGAAGAAGGAAGGCTAACTCCTACGGAAGGTTATCTCCTACGGAAGAACAAAATACTTGCATGAACTCCATCAAGGAAGCCTCATGAAGTCAACAAGTCAAACTCTTTGGAGTGATGTCATCAAGTCAACATCTACGAAAGACTGCACTTCTGTCAGAAATGAATATTGCATGTCACATCAAGAATTTTATTTGTTTAACTTTCTTACCACAATAAAAAATTTACTTTTACCCATGTAAAGTGAATCCCTCTGCCTATAAATAGAAGGCATGGGTTCACTCTTTTAGGGCATCACAAATAGCATCATACTAGAGCAATATACAACAACAATACACCAACAATACAACAATTCTGATTACACCAGAATAGCAATTAGAACACCGAGAACATCACCTAGCAATTATCATATCAGCAAAAATCAAACTGATTGTAACCAATTCAGTATTAATGGAAATCATTTAAAGCAAATTTGTTTATCATATTACTTTAACTTGTTTTCCATTTCTCTCATCTGTTCTTCGATGATTTACGTTACAATTACAATTTCTTAAACAATTAATTAAACAACAAGTTATGATAATTTCGTGATCATTATTCGCTGGCTGACATCGTCTTTTCAAATAGCTGAGGATACTTAAGCTTCATTTGGTCCTCATTCCCACGTGAATTCTGGTCCACGTCTCGAGTTCCATTGAACTTTGACAATGGGTATCTTGCTTTGCTTAAGTGTCTTCACCTCACGATCCATCACTTCAACTGGTTCCTAAATAAAGCGTAATTGTTCGTCTACTTGAACTTCTTCCAGCGGTACGACCATCGTTTCATCTGTTAAGCACTTCTTCAGATTTGAAACATGGAATACATCATGGATTCCACTTAGCGAATCAGGTAGGGCTAATCGATAGGCCACTGGACCTATTCTTTCTAAGATCTCAAATGGTCCAACATATCTTGGATTTAGCTTTCCTCGCTTACCAAACCGAATCACGCCTTTCCATGGTGAGACTTTCAATAAGACTTTGTCACCAATCTGGAACTTTAGAGGTTTCCGTCGCTTATCTGCATAGCTTTTCTGTCTGTCGCGCGCTGCAGCCATACGGTTCCTTATTTGTACAATCTTTTCAGTGGTCTCGTGTATTAACTCAGGACCCGTTAGCTGACTACCACCAATTTCAGCCCTCAAACTGGTGATCTACATTTTTGCCCATACAAAGCTTCGAAAGGTGCTGCCTTTATGCTGGTGTGATAACTATTATTGTAAGAAAATTCCACCAATGGTAGGTGAACCTCCTAGTTATTCCCAAAGTCAATCACACAAGAACGTAGCATGTCCTCCAACGTCTGTATAGTACGCTCACTTTGACCATCGGTTTGCGGATGATAAGAGGTACTTATGTCCAATCGCGTACCTAAAGATCTCTGTAATGACTGCCAGAAGTGCGATGTAAAACGGGCATCACAGTCAGAAATGATTGAAACCGGTACACCATGTCTTGAAACTATCTCCTTCAAATAAAGTCGGGTTAACTTCTCCATTTTGTCCGTTTCCTTTATTGCCAAGAAATGAGCGGACTTTGTTAATCGGTCTACGATAACCCATATCGTGTCACAACCAGTAGGTACCCGAGGTAGCTTGGTAATGAAATCCATTGAGATCTGTTCCCACTTCCACATAGGGATCTCAGGTTGTTGTAATAGACCAGATGGTTTTTGATACTCCACTTTTACCTTTGAGCAAGTCAGACACTTGCTCACATATGTAGCTACATCCGCTTTCATATTAGGCCACCAATAGTGCACCTTCAGATCGTGATACATCTTGTCAGATCCAGGATGTATAGAGTACTTAGACTTATGTGCCTCACTCATGACCAAGTCTCTCAGATTTCCGTGTAGAGGTACCCAAAGTCTGTCCATGAAGTAACAAATTCCATCCTCTTTTACCTCGAATTGTTTTACCATTCCCCTTAACAATTCAGACCCAATGTTTTCTACTGTTAAAGCTTCTATCTGAGCCTCTCGGATTTGTTCTGGTAACTGTGTGCTAATGCTAAGTTGCAAAGCTAGCACATGTTGAGGCTTAGCAGTTTCTTTCCTACTTAGCGCGTCAGCAACTACATTTGCTTTCCCCGGATGGTATCTGATGGCACAATCATAGTCGTTTAGTAGCTCTATCCAACGTCTTTGCCTCATGTTCAATTCCTTTTGCTCAAAGATGTGCTGAAGACTCTTGTGATTGGTGTAAATAGTGCATTTGGTACCATACAAGTAGTGTCTCCAGATCTTTAAGGCAAAAACTACTGCACCCAGCTCCAAGTCATGGGTGGTATAGTTCTTCTCATGAATCTTCAACTGTCTAGAGGTGTAAGCTATCACCTTATCCCGCTACATCAGGACGCATCCAAGCCCTTGAATGGAAGCGTCATAATAGACTACAAAATCATCACTACCATCCGATAACGCTAATATTGGTGCGCTACACAATTTTTGTTTCAGTAACTGGAAAGCAGATTCCTGACTCTCACCCTATTTGTATGTTGTTCCCTTATGAGTCAAGGCTGTGAGAGGTTGTGCAATCTTAGAGAAACCTTCGATAAACCATCGATAATATCCCGCTAATCCAAGGAATTGTCGTATCTCATTTGGGGTATTAGGAACAGACCAATCCTTTATCACTTCAATCTTTGTAGGATCAACATGTATTCCCTTCTCATTGACAATATGACCCAAAAATTTCACCTCACGTATCCAGAAATCACACTTAGAAAACTTGGCGTACAATTGTTTTTTTCTAAGCAATTCCAAGATTAAACGTAAGTGCTCTCCATGTTCTTCCTCAGTCCTTGAGTAGATCAATATGTCATCGATAAAGACAATAACAAACTGATCAAGATAGGGTTTGCACACGCGATTCATAAGATTCATGAATACTGCTGGTGCATTCGTCAACCCAAATGGCGTGACCAAAAATTCATAGTGACCATATCGTGCACGAAAGGCAGTCTTCGAGATGTCCTCTTCTCAAACTCTCAGCTGATGATACCCAGACCTCAGATCAATCCTAGAGTAATAGATTGATCCTTGCAGTTGATCAAACAAATCATCTATACGAGTAAGGGATATCTATTCTTGATAGTAACCTTGTTCAGTTTCCTATAGTCAATGCACATTCGAAATGTACCATCCTTCTTCTTGACAAATAGAACTGGCGCTCCCCAGGGCGACGAACTCGGTCGGATAATCCCTTTATCCAACAGCTCTTTTAGTTGGGCGGATAATTCCTGCAGTTCGTTCGGAACTAACCGGTAAGGTGCTCTCATAATTGGAGCGGCTCCTAGAGTCAACTCAATTTGGAATTCAACTTGACGATGAGGCGGTAATCCAGGCAGGTCTTCTGGAAACACCTCGGGAAACTCGCGAACTACGGGGATATCCTCTATCTTCTTTTCCTCAGTCTATTTATATGTGACAAGTGCCAATATGGCCAGTCGACCCTTTCATAACAACTTCTGTGCCTTCATGAATGAGATGATGCCTATCACCGCACCACTCCTATCACCTCTGACAGTAAGGACTTCTTCACCAATGGGAATCCGTATGATCTTCTCGTGGCATATGACTTTCGCTTGTTTATCGAAAAGCCAATCCTGCCTACTACCACATCAAAGCTTCCTAACGTAACAGGCATGAGATCTATGGCAAAAGTATGACTAGCAAGCTCTATCTTGCAGTCTCTAAGAATATGCGTTACGTGAATCTGTGTACCGTCAGCTAACTCTAAGGTGTATTTAGATTCTAAGGCTGAGGGCATATCGCTTACAAGACTACAAAACTTAGTGGACACGAAACTTCTATCGGCTCCGGTATCGAATAATACGGTAGCAAAATGACCATTAACCGAAAATTTACCAGTTACAGTTGTAGGGTCGTTTAGAGCCTCACCTGAGCCAATGACGAAGGCTCTTCCTTTGGCTCTATTGTTGTTTCTACCGTTGTTGTTGCCATTACCATGTTGTTGTTATTGTTGTTGTCGTTGTTATTGTTGTTGTTGTTGCCATTGTTGTTGTTTCCATTACCATTCCTTCTGAGCTGGGGACAGTTGCGTCTCTAATGGCCTTCTTTTCCGCATTCAAAACAACCATTCGGAGTTTCTTGTGATTGTTGAGGCTTCTTCATCAGTTCACCCCGGCAGTCCTTCGCTGCATGCCCAACTTTACCACAGCGTTGGCATCGGAAGTCGTCGCACCTGCCGGTGTGATGGTAGTTTCATCAATTGCACTTGGGACTTTTCCCCACATAGCCTCCTTGTCCCTGCGATGCCGAGGATGACTGATTGAAATTTTGGTTGTTATCATACCTCCTTTGTTGCTGGGGAGGTTACTGCTGCTGCTGTTGTACCTGTTGCTGCTATTGTTGTGGCTGGTTGCCGGAGGATGAACCTTTGTTACTAATGTTCTCCCACTTTCATTTGTTGTCGGGCACACTAGCAACCGCGTCCCATTTGGGTAACTGTCCTTGCTCAACTGCCTGGTCAGTCAGCCTGTGGGCTGTCCGGATAGCCTGTTGTATGGTAGTGGGGTTGGAAGCAGTTACCATACTCTGAATTTCGGGCACCAGTCCATGTATGTAGTGCTCAACTCTCTTGTGCATTTCATTGACCATTCCAGGGCATAGTGTGGCCAACTCATGAGTACGGGTCGTGTAGGCTTTAATTTCTGAGCCTTGCATTTTAAGTTGCCAGAACTCAATCTCCAGTTTCTGCACTTCATTTCGGGGCAGTATACTTCGATCATAATACCCTTAAATTCATCCCAGGGTAGTTCTTTGGCCATGGCTTGACCCAGCATTTGCACCTGGGCATTCCACCAGGAAAGTGTTGCGCCTTCCAATGTCTCGTGGCATACTTCACCTGATCAGCAGGCGGGCAGTTGCATTTTGCGAAGACAGACTCTGTCTTCTCAAACCACCTTACAAGCCCCACAGCTCCTTCCATCCCGCTGTAGGTATGGGGTTTACAGTCCATGAAGGACTTGTAGGTACATGGTGGTGGTCCTGTTTCAACAACCCAACATTAGTCAGATATCATAGACAAATAACTAGGATAATTAGTTTAACCTCTTGTTATCATTTACCTGCTGGTTGTCTCGGTTGGGCAGCAGCCACTGCCGCCTGAACATGTTCGTTGATTAAAGCAGTCAATTCCGCAGGCGTCATGTTTATGGCGCCGGCACCACGGCCTCCGGTGCCACGTCCACGACCACGCCCACGTCCTCTTCCACGCGTCCATATTTCACTTTACAATTCACAAATACAATAATGAGTAACATCCAACGCATTAATCTCATCAAAGTACAGTAAACAATAATAAATAATACATTCATTACAATCACAATATTTATAACATAAATAATAACCAAAGATAAATAAATTGCAATAAGTCACAAATATTACATCAATGTCAAAATTTAAGTTTGTCAGTTGGGTGGGAACAACCCTTCCCACATAGGTTTCAAAGAAAAGAAACACTTCATAGTCTAAGTCAATAAAAGTAGAATCAGCCCAGTACGTCGGATCCGTCACTGTCCTCATCCATCTCTGCTGGTTCTTCTTCGGGGGCTTCCTCTGGTTCCTCTTCCGGGTCTTCCTCATCAAGGTCCACCAAAGGTGCGGGGGCTTCAGCAATCTGAAGTGATGCTAGCTGTGCCTCTAGATCAGCAAACCTGTCATCGATCACTATGTTATGGTGATCCTTGGCATCCATGCGCCCAGTAAGTGCTACAACGTTCCCTGCCAGGGTATGATGTCCACCAATGGCCATCGAGAGTCACTCCTGAAGCGTCTCTACCTGGTAGCGCAACTGACGCATCTCAGATCGTAAGGCAGAGTTCTCATTAGTGAGTCCTCTAATCCGCTGTCACTCCGTGTCTAGAGTGGCTACCATAGCTGCAAACGCCTGCTAGAGGGGATGCCCAAGGTAGGAAGAGTAGGTAATGCAGAGGCGGTCGATGACCTATTCCTAGGTCGTGTAGGAGCTACTGGTGGTACATGCTCTCTATAAGCCATACGGTTTATGTAGGTGGGGTAGAAATCCTAGTTCCGCGGAGGATCGAGCTCAGGGGGTATGAAAGGCTGATCCCAGTCTGTCTCGCCAGGAGGATAAGGATGTCGGGGCCAGTTAAATCCCCTATCCGGTATGGGAGAAGTAGGAGGTGACTCAGATCGTGCAGGTCTCTTACCTAAATTTCTGGATGACGATGCCATGCTGCGAAGTACGTGTTGCGTATGCCAATGAGTATACAGTAAGGAGAGTAAGCGATAAGTAACTAACAATTGTGCGGTTATAGTCTAGTGTGTGTATGCAACCTAGTTCCCTATAACCAATGGCTCTGATACCAATCTTTCACACCCTCAAAATCCACGTGCGGGGTTTTACCGCGAGGCTCGTGACATACCAGGATCTTAGTCATTAGTTACACATAACGACTGTATATGAACTAACATTCAAAATCAGAGTTTAACTTTAAAACATGCGGAAGCGTTAAATAAACGAGTAAACCCAAACAATGTAACATAATTTAAAATGTACAAACATACGCGCCCAAGTATTATGCAAAACCAAGACACGATGTTTAAACAATCATAATCCAAAGCAATGTTTCATAACATGCTGACAAACACCATGATGCTGACCCGTGTGACGTGCTCCTAGGAAACAACAACCTTTACCTGAGAATAGCATACTAAAAGAGTCAACACAATGGTTGGTGAGTTCAAGAGTTTGCATTTAACATAAACCAATAACAGTTGCAAAATATAAGAAGTGTATTGTAATATATAGCTAGTCTACAAACAAATAGTAATAATCATAGTGATTTCGCGAATAAAGCTGACTGTGTTACGTTTGTTGCCTCCTGCCACGACTTACCAGGCCATGACAAATGTTCGTTAGGACAAAATTGCACCTGTTTGCCTTCGAGTCGCACAGGTGGGGCACGTCAGACCCAGTAGTACTACCCAAGATTTCCAGCTAACCATCATTATTAACAATCCGAAAGTGTGAGGACTTTCATGGTAAGCAACACTATATTATACCATACATAACTTATCACGATAAAAGCGTTTGTAAAAACCAGTATGCTATCTCCCACAAAAGAGAGTATGTAAAAGAGTGGGGCATGAACTCACTTGATGCGCGCAAGAATTAACTTAAAGCTTAACTTGAAAGAAAGAGTGGAAAGACAACCTTCAAAGGTCACCTAGAACGCATGAGTACATAAGTACGTGTACACAGAATCAATATGAAACCCTAAGTGCTCTACAAACCAAGGAACTCAAGGTTTAAGAAAGACAAGACACATTTGACCCAGTTGACCCATTTGACCCGTTGGTAACATTATAGGTGAAATTTCATTCAAACAAGCATAACAGTACATTACACATGGTTACATACAAGCTGATCACCTATGACACTTCATTACCCACATGTACTACCTAGATCATCATACAACCAGATATCATACAAGTCATGCGAATCTCAAACAATTCATGCTCAGCATAACTACAACACCCCAAAGCACCATACGTAGGATCAGATCATGCACAGCATGCCATGTGAAGCCACTCAAGACTTCACACCCTAAACCTGCCAATCCTACTAAGTAGGGGCCTCAGATTCGCACGCATGTATGATGATCATCAACATACCATTTAACAGAAATCATATCATCCAAAATGTTCAACCATGATCAACCACAAACCAACAATAGTCCTAACATACCCATATGACCCATTACCATAAATTCCCACAAACAGTTCAAATCAGATCTATAACTAAAACATTCATACAACCCAAACAATACATTCTACCACCTTAGAAATCATCCATGAACATGCTAACATGATCCTAATGTCCCAAACATATTCAAATCCTCATACTCAAGAATTTGTGCAAATATTTCCCTTTTGGGAAAGCACATCCTAAATCTAAAACACCCAAGACATTCATGAATTCAATAATATACCAATTCAAACTCATGATAGCATCTAGACATGATCAACAACATCCAATACCACAATTCATCAATTCATAGCCAAAAGTTACTATCTTTAGTAAGACATGAACTACATTCATTCATTCTTCAATTTCTAGCATTCATATCATCAATCTAACACCCATTATCATTATAAACACATTAACAACATCAATTCAACATCAAATCACCATATTCATGCAAATAAGTTACTATTATTAGTAACCTATGAACAACGTATCAAAATCGAAGCTTTCTTGCATAATCAACGTAAACTAGCATCAATCTAACCTAACTAACATCACAACATCAACAAACAACATGTAATCGACCTCCAAATCACCAAAATCGACCCTACCATTCGGCCATATTCAAATACATGAAAAGAACACCAAAAAACTAACCTTTAACCGTGTAATGGCTTGTATTTGATGCTTGCTAACTTGTTGTAATGCTTGAACTCAATCAAATCGATGTTTAATTAGATGATCTTGGCCGAAATCGCAAGGGAGAGGGAGAGGGAGGTCGCGACCGATTATGGGTGCATTAGGGTTAGGATTCCTTTTTTTATTTTATTTATTCATCCAATATTACCTTTTAAGTCCTTGTAATTTATAATTTATAAAAATTAAACTTTTAAACTCTTTTTTAACAAGGTTTTCAACTAACATAATACACATATAATTATTAATAACAACTATAAGCATTATCTTTACAAGTTACCAAGTTCACACATTAATACACACGTTTCCACATTAAGCGATAAAATTCACAATTAATATTTAAATCACGTAAACACATAAGCACAACTTAATAATTAACATAGAAATTACTTATTAACATTATTAATTATTATTAAGTCACCAACATTCAACGACAACTAGTGTGTGCTCACGACACGTGTATGTAAGACTTAACGGAACTAACGGAGTTTGGTAACGGAAAATTACCGGATGTCACACAAAGTGGTCTATTTGGTTACGATTGTAGCACTTTACTTTGCTTTTATCCTGTCCCAACTTTCCACTAGTTACATTGCTAGAAAACTTTGTTCCGATTCTCTTGAAGCACTTTTTGGCTCTATGAATGAGAATAGCCATCTGCTGAACTATCTCCATATACTTCAGATCATCCAGATGGATGTAGTCCAAGTCATCAAGAGTGAAGAGAAAGTTGCCCTAACTTTCATCTGTAGACACAAGGCTTGAGATGAGCTTGTCTCTTGGAATGAGCTTCCTTGGATGTAGCTCTTCCTTGGTGTCTCGAGGAAGGTGATGAAAGGACCTTTTTGTGAGTTGTCAGGGTAGCAGATGAAGTGATGTTGTGGTTCTCTGCTATCCTTTTCAACCACATGAAGGGCTGTACTTTGTTAATTGTTGGAAGGGCTGGTGGATGGATTTTGCATGTTTATCTCCATCTGGTAACTGCTCAGGATGCCATATAGCTCTGTGAGAGTAAAAGTAGAGAGGTTTTCAGTTCACTTAACGGCTGCAAAATAATGTGTCCATTGTCTAGGAAGAGATAACATGAACTTCCTCACAATATCCCTATTCTGAATATTAACTCCAACATCCATCAGAATATCTACAATCTCAACATACCTAAAGTATTATGAGTCATAGTTTCACCTGTCTTGAAGGTGAATATTCAAACTGCTGCTTCATGATATCTTTCTTGTTTTCCTTGGCTTCATCAGACCCTTCACACATCAGCTTCAGTGCATCCCGGAGTTCTTTAGCAGTCTTACAGTTCTTGAAGCCTCTGTAGATAGAGTTTGGTATAGCAGTTTGAAGAGCAGTCATGGCCTTCTGATCGACATCAATCTTCTTCCAATCTTCCTTAAAGTAGCTAGCCATGTCCTTTCGTATCATCCCGCCTCTAGCAGTTGCTGAAGTAGTGCTTTGGATGTGAGGTCCTGAGACTACATATCTCCACATCCAACTATTGACTTGATTAAGCCTTCCATACTTATACACCAAGTATCAAAGTCATCAGGAGTGATCAATAGAGATTTAGTCATGGTGTCGGTTTCCATATCAGCCTTAGAGAGAGTTGCCATTTGAGCAGGTAAGTGTTTTGTGAAACTGGAGAGATTTAAGATGGTGAGATCTTACAATCAAGAGTCTGAAATGCTCTGATACCAATTGTAGGATCGGTTAAGGGTGAAGCAACAATTTCATAAGGTTGGAGAGTTTAATACTTAATAGATCAAATAAGGAACCACCAAATGAAACTAAGAACAGAGTAAGAACACAAGCAAAACACAAGTATTTGGTTTCAAGGATGATGTATATTGCTATCAAGTGTTTTACAATTGTTGCAAGGCTTAATCCATTGGTCTAGTTACATGAGATTCCTTTATACTACATCCTACTATCGGCCATACTTTGAAAGCCAGCTAGAACACTAATCTAGACAACAAGATCAATGTAAGTCAAAAGGCAGATTGCCTTTTGACTGGTGACTATGACATGCCATAGCTCACATCCTAATCTATTACAAAAAAAGATAAAAGTACAAGAGTGGAAAGTTACAAACTCAAAGACCTTATCTACAGTTGACAAAAGTATGGAGATATCACTAACTTATATAAGTTGGTGGTTCATCAGATATGGCAGCGGAAAGCAGATCAGCTTTTGTCAAAAGCATGTTAGAGAAAGCATGTCTTCTTTGTCTTTGGAAGAAATCAGTCTCTTGGCTTTGGAAGACTTGTCTTGTAGCTTCGGAAGACTTCATCTTTGGCTTCAGAAGAATTGGTCTTGGCTTCTGAAGATTTGACTCTTAGAGATTTTCCTTGTGTCTTTATCAAATCTTCTGAAGTATCTTCCTTGTACTTTAATGTGCTTACTAGAGCTCTTTGGTTAGCATCACATCTAAGATAACTCCTACAACTAGGAGTAAAACTAAAAGTATTTGAGGAGTTTCATTGAAAATATTATAATTAGATTCTTTATAATATGGTCTAAACTATTGTATACCATGTAAGCCTTAACTTGAGATGAGTATCCAACAAAGTACCAATCTACTAATTTCTTAGCAAATTTTGATAGATGTCATTTGGTATTAAGAATAGTACAATGACATCTAAAGGTCTTAAGAACCCAATGAATGGTTGTCTCTTATGCCATAGTTCATAAGAGGTATTCCCATGTATTTTGACTATCAACACTTGATTATCAATATAATACGTAATGTTGACTGCTTTAGCTCAAAATCTTATAGGTAGTTTAGAGTAAGACGACATGATCCTTGCAACCTCAATAAGTGTCATCTTTCTCCTTTCAGCAACTTTGTTTTGTTGAGGGGTTCTAGGAGCACTATATCATATGGCAATACCTTTGGATTCACAAAAGAAATCAAGAGTATGGTTTTTTTACTCAGTTACCTAATCCCATCTAATGATTTTAACCTTATGATCAATTTGGTTCTCAACTTTCATGATTTTCTTGTTTTAGCAGGTTCATCTTTAGTTTCTAAAAATAAACCAAGTAAACCTTATGAAGTTATCTATTATTACCAAGCCCTATGATTTTCAACCCCAAACTCCTTAATCCTGCGGGATGAAAAACATTCATGTGTAACAAGTGTAAAGGAGTTATGACTGAATTTATTTCTTAGGACTTATGAGAAGAGATTTGTTGCTTTCCTTTTAGGCATGCAACATAGAGACCAGCACCTGCAAACTCCTTGTTAGGTATTCCTTTGACTAAAGCATTTTGAACAAGTTGATTCATGTTTTTATTATTTACATATGCTAGCCTTTTATGCAAAAGATAAGATTCATCCATAGAGGCCTTAGTGTCACTCCCCGCATATAAGGAAAACACGAGGATGTAACGAACGGGATCATCATAACATATTGATAATTAATAGAGATGCATAAATGATGAAAACCAACGTCTCATGACGTCACCCGACATAAATGGAGACTTTTGTCGTAGTTAGTCAAGTCCAAGACAAACATAGTCAACCAGTACAATCAAATCAAGTCCTATAACCCGGGAATAAGTAAAGGCAAAACATGCCCATAATTGATAACATGAAATGAACACAAATGCTTGAAATGCTAGTGCAAGTATATCATGAAATCCTTAGGGTCATCTCTAAGGCATCAACTTTAACTATCTTCAATAATTTTTACCCGAAAAGATATGCTCAAAAGGTCAACACATGGTTAGGGAGTTCGCAGGTTTAAATAATGAATAAACTTGATGTTGTGTACAAGTTTGTAAGACATAAGTGTATACAATTATAAGCAAGCAAATATCACATGTGATCATGAGCCTCACAACTAAACCTATGCCGTACACATAGATCTTGTTGGAACATATTCTCCCTAGGGTCCGTTCGTGACCACTGTAAGTCCCAACTAGTATACAAACAATCAAAGGTGGGGGTGTCAACCCAATAGTACTATCAATATCTGTCTGTCGGCTCGAATACCATTGTTCAATAGTTGTGAATAAAGAACCACATAGAAAACTCATGCATATACTAGATATAAACTTACAAAATGGTAAACACAATAGTCCCAAAGAATAAATGAGTTCACAACATAAACAATATCATTACATGAATATGTATAAACATATATACAATCTAATGAGCACTCATAATATATATATATATATATATATATATATATATATATATATAGGGAAAGGGTATTGTTAATCCAAGGATCGAATCAGGAATTATCAGTTTGATTGAACAAATAAAGATCGTAGAATTATCAATATTTGATTTTTAATTTAATTGTTTGTGAAGTTGAAATCGCCTAACAAAGTATAAAACAAATTGAAAACAAAACAATATAATGCAACAAAAGATTGTTTCAATTGTTTTTCATTGATACAAAATCGATTACAATGACTAATGATGCTTTGGTGATCTGTGATCTCCAATGATGTTCTTGATGTTTTGTTATGTTTTGCTATATTGATTGAATGATGATTGATATCGTTTCTATGAATAAGTGACTCACTATTTTAGTATCGATATCTCTCAATCACGTATTCAATCACCTATTGATTGCTATCGATTGCTTATGAATAGACTATCAATAGCATATGTATTGTATAATATGTTCCTATTTGCCTTATATTTATAGGCAGAGGGATTTACTGTTTACAATGGAAACTGTAACTTTCCTATTTGTGAAGGCTACAGCTGTAACATTCCTAATATGACATCCTAAGTCCTCTGATAGAGAGCAAGTCTTCCGTAGATGTTGACTTGATGACATAACTTCAGGCAGCTACTTGTTGATCATGTGTTGGTACTTGATGAGTGTTCATGCAAGTTGTTCTTTTGTAGGAATTTGGTCTTCCGTAGGAATTTGGTCTTCCGTAGGAATTTGGTCCTTTATTCTTGAACTTCATCCTCAGGAGCAAACTCCCTTCTTCCGCAGCAGCAACAACTTGACTTCAGAACTTGTTCTTCAGTAGATGTTGAGCTTTCACAGGAGATCTGCGGATGCATATCACTTGTTTAGATATGCTCTAGAGAACATCTACAGAAGAAAAAAATTGTTCATCCATAGTTGTTCTTGTACTTTGTCAAATTTTTCAAATTGACCAAATATGATGTTTTCCTGCATTCACATAAAATCAACACAAATAATATTTGGGTTAACATATATTCCATGTATTATAAAATGATAAAGAATTACAAAAGTTTATTACAAGAAATGATTCATCATCTAAACCTATACAAAAGATCTAGACCTAACAATACTCCCCTTTAGGTTTAGATTCTTATAATCATCGGTTCAGAGCTCTTAATTCTTAAACTCTTCTCAAAATTCTTGTGTTGAAATATTCAATTGCATTCTCTTGATCATCATATAAATACTTGATCTTCATTCTTTTCATTTTCTTTAATGTTTTGTAATTCAGTCCAAGGATGTCCTCTTTAGTGGTCAGTGTTGCAACAACACTGTTGTTTAACACCATTTCCAATTCATCTTGTTCTGACATTTTGAACTCAGTGATTGATGAAATGTCAGATCCCATAAGTTGACCTGCTTCAAATCTTCTTCTTTTGTCAGCTTTAGCATACAGCTTGTCAATCACTTGGATGATATTAACATATAAGCATAAGTCATCTTGAGCTACTTTGTTATTCAATTTTGAAAATACTTATCATGGAGATAGGATGTGTAGCTGGGATGAAGGAGTTTGATTTCCATTGGGTCAAATAGTCTTATGCTAGAAGCTTTCTTCTGAGAATCATTCCTTTGTAGCACAAGCACTTTTGTTCTCTCCAAATATCCCCATTCTATGATAGGGAATGAGTACTGATTTCCTTCAATGCTTTTTACATATGCTAAAGTTTTGTCTTCATATCCAACTCTTCTTAAAAATTCATCATCAACTAAGTGAGATGAGCTGGAATGGGACCTTTTCTACCTCTGTCTTCTTTGATTGTGTTTAGCATCTTCTCTCTTTGCTTCCTTTAACACATCACCTTTAAAATTGTTCCTGAGTTTTACAATCAGCACAGAATAATCTCTTCCCTTGGACTGATTGGATAATTGATGATAGGGATATTTTGCAAAGAATACAGGTCTGCATCTGGGAGTGATAGGATTGTCTCCATCCAATTAAAATATTGCACCATCCTAGATGCTCTCTTTATCACAGCACAATCCCATTCAGAATCAAACTTCCATGCTACAATTTTGTTTTCTTCTATTGATCTTGGGGTGGTCATGTGCTCAAAAGTTGGATCAGAGAAAAATTTTATTCAGTTATTTCTCTCACAGCGGTTCCCAGAGGCCAGATTTTGTTAGGGATTACATCCCTTGGCTCACTGATAAGTTTTTCTTTTCCTCTGTGCATATCCTTGCTTTCTACAACTATTGGCTCAGCATGAGTTTGTTTTTATTGTGGTTTGTAAGCAGGATTGGGAGCTCCGGTTCTAATCTCATACCAGTGTTTAGCTCAACCTTTATTACATATTCCATCATGGCTATTAATTCTCCCACTGATCTTCCCTTAAGCTCATGAGACCCATAGTTGTGACATTGCAACTAACAAGTCATGTTATATTTTGTCAGCTTCTTGGGGTCACAGTGACCCAAATCTTTTCTTATCTTTTCAATGGCTTTGAATTTTGAGAATGTTTCATAGTTGCATATTGGCAGTATTAATCTAGCAGTATCAAATTCTTTTAGCACTTGAATCATTTCTGCTATGTTCATCTTCTCAACTATGTCATATGGGAACCTATTATTTATCAGATCCATGAACATTAAGGATTAGGCTCTTTCCTCAAAAATATCTTCAGTGGATAACAGCTCTTCATCAGATCCTGCTTCTTCATCATCCTTTTGAGTCTCATCTTTTGTTAAATCTATCCATTCAGCATCACTTTCTTCTTCATTAGGTTCAGTTGGCTTGAGAGTAGAAAGATCCACTAATGGAGTGTGCTCAGTAGAGATGGTTCTTGCTTTCTTTGGGGTATCTTCAAGTTGAGTAACTTCTTCTATAGTTTTCCTGGTATCAGACAACCAAGATGATCCTTATCTTCAAGCTGAGTAACTTCTTCATCCCAGCTACACATCCTATCTCCATGATAAGTATTTTCCAAAATTGAATGACAAAGTAGCTCAAGATGACTTATGCTTATTTGTTCATATCATCCAAGTGATTGACAAGCTGCATGCTAAAGTTGACAAAGAAGAAGATTTGAAGCAGGTGAACTTATATCAGATAAAGCATAGAATAATCTTGATCTTCTCAAGTATCTCATAATATCCCTGCATCCATCGGCTGTTGTATCCTCTGGATTAAGAAAAGCACAAACATTATGATCTTTTGCGAATCGATTGGCCATTTTGATGTTGTTTGAGAGGTGATTTAGGTGAGGATTGATGTGTGGAATGTAAATTTGATTGTTGGCGGAGAAGGGGTTTATGTCGTGAGCGTTTTTCTAGGTCTGAAAAGTGAATAAAAATGCCAACGGTCAAGGTATCCTTTATACTCTCTCAGACAATTTAAAAATCTTTTATTTAATGTTATGGGTCCCATATCCCTCTTTATCCTTCCGTGGTTATTTGGATAGTTAATTCTTCCGTAGAACATCTACGGAAGGCAAAACTTTCCTTGTTTCAAGTTAATTCTTTCACAGAACATCTACGGAAGGCAAAAGTTATGCTTTTCTTCCAAGTTAATTTTGATAAAATTTTCTTCCGAAGCAAATGATTTTTTTTCTTCTGAAGTTAATTTTGATAAGATTTTCTTTCGAAGCAAATGTTTGTTTTTCTTTCGAAGTTAATTTTGATAAAATTTTCTTCAGAAGCCAATGCTTTTACTGTATGATCCTAACATATTGTTAGATCATTTCTTGTTTGCTGTTGGACCTTATTGACTCTGCTTCATGGCAAATGTGCAAAATAGATATTTAGTTAAAAACTTCATATATCCTGCAGCCAAGTTAGTGCTCAAGATCTAACTTTCTTCATTCAAAAATAAAAACACATTAAACTCAGTTTTTCATGCTAATTACTACTCCCCCTAAATTTATAATTAATGATGAACTTAGGCATTTATCAAAAAATTATTAAGAGAATAGCATGAAAAGCGATTATCTGTCAATCTTATTAGCAAATAAAAGAACAAAAACAAAATCTTTTTATATTTTTTTTTATAAGCTGAAACTTAAACTTATTTACAAGCATTTACATCATACAATGGGATCATACTATGACACTAAGCAACTTCCTGAAACAGTTTTGTTTTATGATCGTAGACATAGATCTAGTGCTGATTGCAAGTATTATGATCTATATAAATTCAAGCAAGAGTGTAGTTTCAACTTGTCATGCTATTTATCATGTTTTGCCACAAATTAAAGATAGACAAATATGAACTCCACATTTGATTCACATTATAGTTTGTCCTCCTTTTATGAGTCAATTTTTCACTTTTTCACACTTAAAACTATGTTCTTTAAGTTATAAGCTCTATCTTAAAATTTCTTTGAAATCTTATTAATGCTGATATGAGTTGTAAGCTCTGAATAATATATAGTTGATCACATTGGATTCTTTTAGAGTTGTTCCTTTTTGGAATCTTTTTAATGATCATCAACAGGACACCAGGTCTTTACTTACGTAAAACAAAGGTGCCTGTGAACCTAGGTCTTTGTTTACACACAAAAAAGGGTCCATGATGTGCAAAGATAGAGGTTATAAAGTGTCACAACATAGTGTGCTTAAGTGAATAAGTTGATCACAGCAGGATAGGACTTACTTGCTTGTTCCTTAAAATGGAATTGTCCATAATTAGTCAACTTGGCATTATGTTATGCATGAACTTGTATAGTTTCCACTCAAGCTGAACCTACTCATATATCAAATCACATCTGATTAGTCTTTATTCTATGATAAAATTCAGGAAATTAAGAAAAGGTATAGTGTACTATCATTTCCCATGACATGAACTGCTTATTCAAGAAAACATGCAACTAAGACAATATTTTTGGAATTTTATATGTTTTATGAATGTTTTTCGCTTTTTTTATATTAAGATATTTAAGGACAGATCATGCTTTTCTTTGTGTTGATTATTTAATCTAAGTTGATCATGCCTAAGGACTCAATTAAGAAATAAATCTCACTGAGTCAAAGGCTTTAGTGAATAAATCAGCAAGCTAATTTGTTGTATCCACTTTAATCAACTTGATTAAAGCTTTTTGTGAACAATCTCTCAAAAATGATATCTGATTTATATGTGTTTTGTTTTACTATGTTGCACTGGATTAGCAGTGATGAATATAGCAGCTGAGTTATCAATATGTATTGATGTTTGAAGAAAGTTATTGTTGGTCCACTTGATTGTTGATACAGTGCACTTGATTGGTAAACGCAAACAAATCCCACTAATTGATGGAAATGATCTGCCCAAAATACATTGAATTGATGTGGCTAGTATGTCATGATCCAAGTTGGGTCATACCCAATAACGAGCTAGACAAACACCAAAGATATTTGTTTTATGATGTGATCATATAAATAAATATTAACACTTAGAATATTTGGAAATTGGGTTTCCAAATAAATTTACACTTGTGTAGTATATAAATTATATGGATAATTTATTTCAAAGAGAGAGAGGAATATTAATTCATCCGCATTCATTTTACACAGCCGCATTTGATGTGGTTGAACAAATGCGGATGATGTTTACTCATCCGCATTTACAAATGCGGATGAACAATCCCTGTCCGCATTTGTTTTGGAACAAATGCGGATGAGCATTTCTGGAAATGCTGATGGAAACATACATCCGCATTAACTAATGCGGATGACCATTTGCAAATGCGGACGAATTACTTCACCCGCATTTACAAATGCGGGAGAACAACTTCATCCGCATTAACTAATGCGGATGTTGTTCTGAGAAATGCGGATGGGTTAAGGGGCTGGGCCCCACCCACTTTTCTCTCTCCTGAACTTTATGTTTCCAAGGACATGCAATATAAGATTGCTTGCAGATCTCTCAAAGATATAACTAGAGAACACGAAAGTGTAAGAACCCTTTTTTCTCGATCGGTCTAGAAAAGAAAAGGGAGTTGTATAAGTGAAAATCCTAGCAACCGGTGTTCTTGTTGGTGGCTCGTGGGTAGACCAGCTTGAGGCTTCTTGCTTTAGGAGCTGCCATCCTCGTTCACCTCCTGCCGACCTCATTATTGAAGGTAGTTCTTCGTACCTTCTATGGTTGTTTGTAAGCATGATTTCATATATCGATCCATATGGGTTTTGACTGATTTTATATAAAAATGTTTTATATATATATTAGCTCACTGTAACAAGTTTAAAATATATATTCCGCTGCGTTCTTCTATTTTATAAGGATAAAATAGATCTGTTTAACTTGTGAAAACCAACAATGGCATCAAGAGCCGGTTATATGGATACATGCTTCATTTGGACTGAAAATTCGGTTTCTTGGTGATGATTCACCAAAAGGCCGAGAGGCTTCAGCCCTAGTATCCCTTATTTTTCAAGATCTATTTAGACATGCATATAGGAATCTTGGAAAATTTATATCATTTGGATGATTTTGTTTTGGAAACAAAACCGTGGTTCTCGGCTGTTTATGCTTCAGCCGAGAATCTATGGTTCAAGGGGATGCTTTTGGATTTTGCTTACATATGTGGATATGTATTTTATTTGTTCATAACCAAAGCCGAGACCTATGGATGAATGTGTTGTGATTTGTTTTAATTATTCAAATGGTTTGTAATAATTAAACATGTTTATTCTTCCTATTGGGTATGTAATTTATTTATTTTTTCATTTGGTATGTAAATAAATAGGCTAGTTGCACTTTACTTTTACTAGAAAAAATGTATTTAAGATATGTTTTGTAAAAGAAGATGCAACAAGACTATCTTTCTCGGTTTAACCGAAAGGAGAAGATGAAGGCCCAAAGGAGTTTGGTGCTGAAGTCAAAGCCTAAATGGAGACCCAAATGGATTGGAAGAGTCACAACACAAGGTGGACACTTGAAGCATTTGGATGCGGGATCAAGTGGGAGTTCACCGGCACAAATGTTGTGTCATTTTCACCCTTAGAAACGACTTTATTAACTCACTTGTTTCGGTCAACAAGTGATGTTAAGCTTAGATGGCTACGGTTATGGACTCATGTGATGCTTGTGTGGTTGTTTTATTATTGTTTTGTGATATATGGATATGCATGTTTAAACAATTTAAAATCAACAACAAGCATAAAATTGGTTCTTATAAAACATTAACATGGGTAATAAAAGGGTTTATTAAAAGTTAATGTGTTCACAATAAAATTGGTTTTATTGAAAGAACCTTGAAAATTGTTTCACACTGGTACCACACATTTGAATGCATGCAAATGTTAGGTGCAAAATAGTTTTCAAAACTAGAATTAATGAAAACTAAAATCCCTTTTGAAACAAGTTTAACACCATCCTTTTACACAACACTCGAATCACTTGGGAACTATTTGTGGGATAAAGGTCACCTAACCACTCTTAGGGAACTTGTGTGTTTGAGGTGGGGTTAACATATTTGTGGGATAAAGGTCACCTAACCACTTGTATGTGTAAACTCACACGTGTGTGTAAGTAGGACAACTTGAGTTGGAAACCATGTGAATAGGGTCACCGAAGCATGGTGTACAATGGTGTTGATGGGATTAAACATGCCAACTAAACATAAAGATGTTTAACCGATCCCATAAAACTAGAAGTTGCAAAGGGTTGCAATTGTCAAGTGTTGACTACCTTGTTAATTTAAATGATGGGATAAAGGTCACCTAACCATTATTTAAATGTAACGTTGGATTCTAGATTTTAATTATTAATTGTCTATGAGACGTGAAAGGGGTATTAATAATTAAAGTTTTATTTTCGGAAATACTAAAAATGAACTTTGTTTGTAGAAATGGCCGCCAACAACAACGCTCCCACCCCGACCGTCCATAACCTATCACTAAGAACTATATTAGAAAGGGATCGTCTTAACCATAATAATTTTATGGATTGGTTTCGTAACTTGAGAATCGTTCTCAAGCAAGAAAAGAAATCTTACGTACTAGACGATCCCATTCCCGACGAACCCGATGTTGATGATGTTGAGGCCTATAACGATTGGGTTAAGCACACTGAGGATTCTGTGCAGGTTTCTTGCCTCATGTTGGGAACTATGATTCCCGAGCTCCAAAAGGATTTAGAGCATCATGGGGCATACGACATGATTACCCAGTTGAAGGAAATGTTCCTTCAACAAGCAAGGGTAGAACGCTTCGAAACGGTTCGAGCGCTTCATGCATGTCGCATGGAAGAAACTCAATCGGTTTCATCTTATGTACTTAAGATGAAGAGCCACATTGATCGCCTTGAAAGGCTAAATTGTCCCGTCTCAAAAGAGTTGGCCACGGATTTGATCCTTAATGGCCTAACTAAAAGGTTTGAGACGTTCATCATGAATTATAACATGAACGGGTGGGACAAGAGCATTGGTGAGCTTCACGCAATGCTCAAAACGGCCGAGGCGGGGATGGGTAAAAGGGTTTTACCCGTCCTCACGATCAATGAGGGAGGCAACAAGAAAAGGCAACACCCCGATCCCAAGGCAAATGTTGCTAAAGGAAAGGGATACATCAAAGGAAAGGGTAAGGGAAAGGCAAGAACTGAACCTCCAAAACCAAAGCTTAAGAAGCCTAAGGTGACGGAGAACGATCCATGCTTTGAGTGTGGTGAGATAGGACATTGGAAGAGGAATTGTCCAACCTATCTCAAAGAGTTGAGAAACAAGAGGGATGCTGGGCAGACCTCAGGTACAACTTTCATGATTCATATTGAATTGAATGTTATTTCTTCAAACACATGGGTATTGGATACCGGATGTGGAACTCATATTTGCAATTTGTTGCAGGGGTTCAAAAGAAATAAGCATTTCAAGAAGGGAGACACAAGTCTCTACATGGGCAACGGAGCAAAAGTTGATGTTGAAGCCCAAGGAGACTATGTTTTGAAGCTTCCAAATGGTTTGGAAGTTGTCTTGAAAAACATCTTGTATGCTCCTAGTTTGACTAGGAACATAATTTCTGTTTCCCTTTTAAAACAATATGGTTATGTATTAAAGTTTGTAAACAATGGTATTTGTGTTTTTATGGATGATGTATTTTATTTTGAGGCTATGCCTTATAATGGTATCTATGAATTGGTTCATGATAACTCATCTTTTAATAACTCGTTATACCAAACAAGCACCAAGAAACTTAAAATGGGTTTAAGTGATTTATATCTTTGGCATTGTCGTCTTGGGCATATAAACAAGAATCGGATTCAAACACTTCAAAAGAATGGTCTTTTGGAAACAAATGAAAATGGTTCATTTAATAAGTGTGAATCTTGTTTACAAGGAAAGATGACCAAGTTGCCCTTTAGTGGTACTAACGAAAGGGCAAAGGATTTATTAGGAATCATACATTCGGATGTATGTGGTCCTTTTAAGACAATGACAAGGAATGGTGAGAGATACTTCATTACCTTTATCGACGATTATAGTCGTTATGGTTATGTGTACTTGTTGACACACAAACATGAAGCTTTTGAAATGTTCAAAATCTTTAAGAATGAAGTAGAAAATCAACTCAATAAAACAATCAAAGTTCTTCAGATAGAGGAGGTGAATACCTGAGTGATGCTTTTCAAGATCATCTTATGAGTTGTGGGATTGTCTCACAACTTACTCCACCCGGAACACCGCAACATAATGGTGTGTCTGAAAGGAGAAACCGAACCTTATTGGATATGGTTCGATCCATGATGGCTAGAAGCTCACTACCTCTATCATTTTGGGGTTTCACATTACTCTCCGCGGCTCGTATTTTGAATATGGCCCCAACCAAGAAAGTGGATACGACACCTTTTGAAATATGGCATGGAAGAGTTCCATCACTATCATATTTAAAGGTATGGGGTTGTGAAGCTTATGTGAAGCAGAACACCCAAAACAAGTTAGAAAGTCGATCCATTAAGTGTATATTTGTTGGATATCCCAAAGACTGTATGGGATATTACTTCTTTGATCCAACCGAGCAAAAGGTATTTATTGCTCGAAAGGCTGAGTTCTTGGAAACTAAGTTTCTTATGGAAGAAACGACGTATAGAACAGTGGAAATTGATGAGGATCAAGAACCACAAGCCAATTCATGTTTGGTTGAAATTAGCGATCAACAAGAGGTTGTTGATAATGATCAAATGGTTGATCAATACACACAAAACGTTCGCAAATCTGGTAGAATTAGCATTCCACCTGAAAGATATGGATTTTTCATGAATGGATGCTATGTGGTTGACTCGGATGAACCAACTACATACCATGATGCAATGTCCAATTTGGATTGTGACAAATGGCTAGAAGCCATGAACGTTGAGATGCAATCCATGTATGACAACCAAGTATGGGAATTGGTTGAACCACCACTTAACTCCAAACTGGTTGGATGTAAGTGGGTTTTCAAGAAGAAAACCGATATGCATGGAAACTTGGATACTTATAAAGCAAGACTTGTAGCAAAAGGTTTCACTCAAACTCAAGGGGTTGATTATGATGAAACATTCTCGCCTGTGGCAATGCTAAAGTCAATTAGGATATTATTTGCCATAGCTGCATATTATGACTATGAGATTTGGCAAATGGATGTCAAAACCGCTTTCCTTAATGGACATCTCGAAGAGACTGTCTATATGGTTCAGCCTGATGGTTTTGTCGATCCAAAACATCCTAATAAAGTATGCAAGTTAAAGAAATCAATCTACGGATTGAAACAAGCATCGAGAAGTTGGAATCAACGTTTTGATGAAGAGATCAAGAAATTTGGATTCATCAAGAACGCTGATGAAGCTTGTGTGTATAAAAAAGGCTAGTGGGAGCATTATCACATTCTTAGTATTGTATGTTGATGACATACTACTATTTGGAAATGATGTTCCAACCATGGAAGGTGTTAAAGCCTGGCTTGGAAGTTGCTTTTCCATAAAAGATCTTGGTGAAGCCGCCTATATTTTGGGAATAAAGATCTATAGGGATAGATCAAGACGGTTGATAGGTTTAAACCAAAGTGCATACATTGATAAAATCTTGAAAAGGTTCAAGATGGAAAACTCTAAGAAAGGTATGGTACCTATTCAAAGAGGGACAATATTGAGTACATCTCAATGTCCGAACTCAAAGGATGAGCAAGAAAGAATGAAGGAAATCCCATATGCATCTGCTATAGGATCCATCATGTATGCAATGATATGCACTAGACCGGACGTGTCATGCGCATTAAGCATGACAAGTAGATATCAACAGAATCCAGGTAATAGCCATTGGATGGCTGTTAAAAGTATATTGAAATACCTTAGGAGGACTAAGGATATGTTTAATATATGGATCTGGTGAGGAGGAGCTCGTTGTAAAAGGTTACACGGATGCGAGCTTCCAGACTGATCGAGATGATTCTCGATCACAATCGGGGTATGTCTTCATTATGAATGGAGGGGCAGTGTCCTGGAAGAGCTCGAAGCAGGACGTGGTAGCATTGTCCACTACAGAATCCGAATACATCGCCGCTTCATTGGCAGCTCAAGAAGCTGCATGGTTAAAGAAATTTATTGCCGATCTAGGGGTAGTCTTTACCATTCAAGACCCCTAGAGATCTTTTGTGATAACGAGGGTGCGATTGCTCAAATCAGGAACCCCGTGCACATCAAAAGACAAGGCACATGAGCGGAGATTCAACTACATAAGGATGAAGTTGAAAAGGGAAAGATATGTATTCGCAAAGTTCACACAGATAAAATATTGCGGATCCACTCACGAAGCTCCTTGAAAGGGAAAGCATGAGAGTCAACTTGTGCCTTGGACTTCGATATTCTAGGGATTGGATTTGATCTGTTTTGTATTTTAACTTTGGAATGAATG
>CM046434.1:39724068-40001568 GCA_025506505.1 Flaveria sonorensis
AAACATTAGTCAGATATCCTAAACAATTAACTAGGATAATTAGTTTAACCTCTTGTTATCATTACCTGCTGGTTGTCCCGGTTGGGCAGCAGCACTGCGCCTGAACATGTTCGTTAATTAATGCTGCCAATTCCGCAGCGTCATGTTTATGGCTCCGGTACCACGGCCTCCAGCGCCACGTCCACGACCACGCCCACGTCCTCTTCCATCTCTGCTGGTTCTTCTTCGGGGGCTTCCTCCGGTTCCTCTTCCGGGTCTTCCTCATCAGGGTCCACCAAAGGTGCGGGGGCTTCAGCAATCTGAAGTGCTGCTAGTTGTGCCTCTAAATCAGCAAACCTATCATCAATCACTATGTTATGGTGATCCGTGTGTCCATGCACCCAGTAAGTGCTACAAAACATTGCCTGCCAGGGGATGAGTCCACCAATGGCCATCGAGAGTCGCTCCTGAAGCGTCTCTACCTGGTAGCACAACTGACGCATCTCAGATCGTAAGGCAGAGTTCTCATCAGTGAGTCCTCTAATCCGCTGTCGCTGTGTCTAGCGTGGCTACCAAAGCTGCAAATGCCTGCTCGAGAGGGATGCCCAAGGTAGGAAGTGTAGGCAATGCAGAGGCGGTCGAGACCTAGTCCTAGGTCATGTTGGAGCTACTGGTGGTACACGCTCTCTATAAGCCATACGGTTTATGTATGGTGGGGTAGAAATCCTAGTTCCGTGGAGGATCGAGCTCAGGAGGTATGAAAGGCTGATCCCGGTCTATCTCACCAGGGGGATAAGGATGTCGGGGCCAGTTAAATCCCCTATCAGGTACGGGGACGTAGGAGGTGACTCAGATCGTGCAGGTTCTTGCCTAAATTTCTGGACGACGATGCCATGCTGCGAAGTACGTGTTGCGTATGCCAATGAGTATACAGTAAGGAGAGTAGCGATAAGTAACTAACAACTGTGCGGTTATAGTCTAGTGTGTGTATGCAACCTAGTTCCCTATAACCAATGGCTCTGATACCAATCTGTCACACCTCAAAATCCACGTGCGGAGTTTTACCGCGAGGCGTATGAACAAACCGGATCACAGTCAATACTTACTCAGAAAGACACTATATGCCACATTTAGAATAAAACCAACCAAAGTTCAAACTTTAAAACCATGAGGAAGCGTTCTGTAAAAATGACAAGCCAAAAATATAAAAATGCACATTTGGCAAAAACTGCGCCAACCAAAATATTTAAACACTCATAAATAAAACAACAAATATGTCTTTAAAATAGAGTCTTAGAATGCATGCTGGACCCGTGTGATGCTCCTAATGGCAAGTAGAGTTAACGACCTGAGAATAGCATACTAAAATGTCAACACAATGGTTGGTGAGTTCAAGAGTTTGCGTTTTTCATAAACAATAACATTTGCATAACATGAGTGCCTAGGCGCATGGATACTACTCGGGCGCATGGTTTTGGGCGCATGGGACTACACTTAGGTAATTTGACCGTTGGGCGCATGGGCAACTAACTCTCACTATTAGCATATAATCAGTCCCAAATCATCAATTCATCATGTTCTAACTTAGTTCTAGCATTCTAAACATCATAACATGAACATGGCATCGTCAAAATCATAAATCACCCAAATCGTAACCCACCCACATTCACACATACACATTCATACGGGTACAAAACCCATTTTCGTAAAAACATACATACATGCATTTCCAGCCCCAAAATCAGTTAAAACATGTAAAAAGGGGGTTGTAGAACTCACCTTTGACAAACTTCTGGATGAACTTCTTCAAACCCGATTGTACTATGAGTTCAACCACCTAAAACCCACCAAGACACACAACCCGAACACACAAACACACATAAGCATATAACCGAGGCATAGGCCGGCCAAGAACAACTTAAAAGCCAAGAATTCTTACCTTGAATTCGAATTCCTCTTCTTCTTTCTTCAAAAACCCGAGAGCTCAGCTCTTTCTCTCTCTAAAATCAGGTTGAAGTGAAATATGTAGGAAGGTGTGGGCGGCCATCACCTTTTTGCACCCACTTTTTATACTTATTGTCCTTTTGACACATTTAGCCCCTCAACTTGGGTTAAATTGTGTTTTCTTTTTTTTATACACATTTATTCTTTCTTTCTCGTCTTTTAAATTTTCAAGGTGTTACATTTTTTTGTTCCTCCATTGCTTCTGTTTGTATGGCAACAGTTTCAACAATCCCGTACACTTCTCTTTGCCATTTCCAAGGATGATTTTAGTTTACTGATTTCATCATCCTCCATCCTCATCTCAGCTTCATACTTTTCTTTCGACTCCCTTAGTCCTTTTTCTTTTTCATCTAACTGTTAGAGTCTATCACTGAGTACCCCTGACCTCCTGTTTAATGTATTCTCCAGTCTAGACACTTTTGCCATCAGTTCAGATATCATCTTTTCTTTATCATCTGGTCTGTTTATTTCTGATTCAGCAAAGCTCTCAGAAGGAGCATCTTCAGAGATAATTTGTCTCTGTGGAAGAGGTGCAAACTGTTGATTATCTTCCTTATCATCAGATGATTGAGAAGAGTCTGTGGAACTGGTAGATTCACCAGAACTTTCAAATACAACAGCAGCTTCATATGCAGGGCTTTCTTGTGATTCTTGATGAGTATGAATTGGAGAAAATGATTATGGGATAATGGGGTCAACCCTAAAATGGGATAAAACATCAGTTTCTTGAATTGTTTCACCAGAGTGAGGATCACCAATCAAAGGTGACACTGGTCTAATGAGTTCTTCAGATTCTGCATGCTCATCAACATGGTGTTGATCATGACCAGCAGCCTGCTCCACTGATTATTTTGGAGCTTCTTCTTGAACATTCACTTCATGAATTGGTTCCTCATCAGGAGCATTAGCTGCCATTTCTTGTGCAGGTTCCTTAATAGGAACATCATCATGTAAAACAGGTTCTTGTTGTTGTAATTGTTCCTCATCCATTGGCACATCATTTTGAGGATTTATTTGTTGTTGCATCCAAGGTAAAAGTGGAAAGAAAGTACCACTATAGAAATTTGTTGGATCTCTATTCTTGATGTACTTCAAAGATTTTGCATTATAATGAGGAATTTCATGAATGGGGCCTTCTAAAACCAGATCAGGAAAGGCTTCATTAATAAGACACTGAATGAATATGGGATACATTAGGAACATGTTCCTTCTCCCCTCTTGAATGCTTGCCATCATTCCATTAAAGACATAGGCTGAAAAGTTGTAGGGTCTGTTAGAGCAGAGGGCACAGACCAGTGAAGATATAGTTAATGGTATATCATTCCACCCAGTTTTTCTTTTAGATAAGCAGTGTTGGATATAATGAATGAGAAACCTCCACTGCAAATCTACCAATCCTTTCACCATCTGTTTTGCCTCAAATCCACCCTCATATCCAATGTCAGCAAAGAATGACATGATATCTTTTTCATCAAATTCAGTTGGTGAATCAGGTTCATCTTCAAATCTCAAGCATTGTCTTATTGTTTGCTCAAAGATTATCAGTGTATGGTCAGCAGTTATTCTTCCTGAAATTACTTTTTCTCCATCATTGTCTACTACTTCTGCATTACCCTAAAATGATCTGATATAGTTCTCAAAGATCACTGGTCTAACTGTAATGGCATAGGCCACTCTGGTAGTGGCAATAAATCTGATCATGTCTCTGCGACCTTCTGCTTCAGGGACATCTGGATTGAGAAAACCACTGACATTGTGGAGCTTGCTCCAAGTCAGGTTAGCTATTATGTAATCTGCACACAAAGAGGATGAATTAGTGAGAATTATGTGTGATTTGTTCAATTTTGACTTTTTAGGTCAAACATGAATTCTGCTTGTTACTGTTACATTAGGTTATTTGACCTAATTTTGATTTTTATGAATAACAGTTCAAAATTTTGTTTCTTTGTGTTGGGTAACACTGATTTTGATTGTGTTTTAACGGGTTGTTTTGATGTCAACATCGTTATAAACCATATCCCCTGTTCATCGATGTTGTATGTGTTCTTAGAACCACATGAAATCTTTGATGTTTACACCGATCATGGTTTTAATGAACTCTGTCATTCATCTATATCCAGTGTACTTGAGTGTATTTGAAGCATTTCACAAGATTAGGGTTCCATTTCAAGAAATTTGTTCGACAGTCGAAGTATGTAAGAAACTGATAATCACCTTTTAGTTGACAATAGTTTGATTTAACAGACAATGTTGTTTCTTTTGATGTTGGATTTGAAAAAATGAAGCTTGATTAGTGTAGATTTGAACTCAGAAGAAGAATGGTTTTCTGGCACTCGACTCACTATAAAAGTTCACTCAAAAATTTGAAAAGTAATAATAACTCACATTAAATGAGTATTTATACTACATTTCATAATTTTTTACAAAATTTTACAAGTGCAGAAAATTTTACTACTGTAGCAAATGCGGTTACAGAATTTCAATGGGCGCATTCACTATAGCAAATGCTGATGAACAAACTAAGTTTGTCAGCATTTACTGTTAACGAATATGGAAGAACTAATTTTACCCATCCGCATTTACTGTAGCGAAAGAGAGAGAACAGATTACTTGTCCGCATATACTGTGACAAATGCGGGTGAACAAAGTAACTTATCAGCATTCACTGTAGCAAATGCGGGTGAACAAATGACTTGTCCGCATTTACTGAGACAAATGCGGGTGACCAAAGTTAACATCAGCATTTCATGTAGCAAATGCGGGTGAACAAAAGACTTGTCCGCATTTACTGTATCTAATGCGGATGAACAATTTTTTGTCCACATTAGTTTACTTGTACAAAAAACAGTTACCCGCATTGGTTAAATGACAGGGTTACCTTCACCCGTATTAACCAATGCACTTACCCGCATTAAATTTTGTACTTGTCAAAAATTAATGTTTTTGCAGTGGTTGAATCTGATTGGTTTGTACATCTGCTTCTGATTTTATGAAGATGAGTCTGCATTTTTGTTGTTTTATGAAGATTTTGCAGATTCAGAGATTGTCAATTCTTGCTTGGATTGTCATGTATCTTTGATGTGACACAGATTCCCAACTTGACTGATTTTGGCACATATGCATCTTCTGAAGCTGATTATGGAGTAATTTCCACACAGACATAATCAATTTAACAAAATTGTCAATTTAATGTTTGCAAATTTCATGTTTTTGTAAATATTTCCTTTTAAAATTTTATTACTCCCCCTAAAGTTTATATCCATGCGGGATAAAAACTTTAAATAAAATTTATAAAATTTTAGGACAATATTTCTGAATTGTTTAATTGTTTTGCACTTTTGTTTGAAATTTTGGGATCATAATAATCTTATCTTTCATAAGTGCAAGTTGTCATGAACTTATTGATTGAAGGTATGTTTGTCCTCTTAAACTCATGCTTGGTCAATATTGTAATGCATGTGATTTTTATCATGTTTTGATTTAATTAAACATTCAACATGAACCTCACCCTCATAAGCATAGCAAGATCAACTATCCTCATGTACTGTATGGTAGAACTTTTTCACAACTTTCAATACCTGGTCATTTAAGTTATGAAACCTCATTCCTTTTGGTAATGGGGATCCATTTTAGGATTCTTTTACCTGATCCTTATTTTGTTTGATCCTCATTGGGATTCTTTTTGCTCTTGACTTTGAAAGGTGATCCACTTTGGGATTCTTTTGTTATATTCTGTTTTATTTGTCACCCGTATTAGATGTGTTCCTCATTAGGAATCTTTTGGATCTAGACATCAGCACTATGTGCTTGTTTCCCCAGGTCTTTGCTTAGCAAAACAAAGGATAAACTGATGTGAATGAGATTCATAAGGTATCATGACCTGGTGTGTTTAGGTTACTACATATACATACACTTAGATAGTTCAGATACTTACATGCTCTTGAGATGATGCATTCACATTTGAATGTGATCTTTAGTTTATCACAGATGTTTGCAATACTTGACTTGCTTCGGGTCACCCGCTCGTCTAAATCACCAATAATGTTGGACACTGGATGATTCTTGTGTGTCCTTGTAATTAGAATCAAATCACCAGCAATAGACACATCAAGATTGGAGACATTCACATCATCTTGGTGAGAGGCATCTTGTTGTTGTAGTATGGGAGAGTGATGACCAGAATCAGAGGGTACAGCATCTTCAGCTTCAGTAGCGCTCTGAATACTCTCATCATTTCCATCTCTGTTAGAATCAGCTGGTGCATGAGTTGGTTCAGAATGTCTCACTTCAGTTGAAGGTTCAGCTGAAGGAGATGGCATTGAACTGCGACCAGCATCGGTTGAGATACTTTCATTTTGTGTAACTTGCCGGATAGGATCAGCTTATAAGGGCACTTCTTCATTGTCTTGATCAGTAGAAGGAGGAATCATTGGGAAATCTATTCTTCTTTCAACTGACCCTGATGTTCCTGCATTTGACAAATTGAACTGATCAAAAGATCTTGTAAATGAATCAATATCAAACAACCAGTCAGGACCATTTGATGATTTAGGAAATGAATGCTCATTGAATTGAATATTTATTGATTCATCAATGATGTTTAATCTAGGATTAAACACCCTAAAAGCCTTAGACACTGAGGAATATCCCACGAAGAATCCCTCGTCAGACTTAGGAGCAAACTTTCCTAAATGGTCTCTGGTGTTCAATATTAAGACATGACAACCAAATGACTCAAAAATCCAATGAATGGTTTTCTATGAAAAAGAAGTTCATAAGGAGTTTTATTGTGTTCTTTGATTATCAGAGTTTGAGTTTGCACAAAACATGAAGTGTTAACTGCTTCTGCCCAAAATGTAATTGGCAGTTTTGCATCAGCTAGCATTGTTCTTGCTGCTTCAATCAGTGTTCTATTCCTTCTTTAGCAACTCCATTTTGTTGTGGAGTACGAGCTGCACTGAACTGATGAACAATGCCTTTTGTGGTGCAAAATGAACTCATGCTTTCATTTTTAAATTCCGTCCCATTGTCACTTCTAATAGATTTTACTTTTAAATCAAGTTGATTTTCAATTTTGGTTATAAAATCTATTATGATTTGGGGCGCCTCATTCTTATGAAGTAGGAAGAAGACCCATGTGAATCGAGTAAAGTCATCAATGATCACTAAACAATAATGTTCTTGCCAATACTCATGACGTGAGTCAGCCCGAAGAGATCCATATGAAGTAACTTCAATGGACAATTGTTAGTGTTCACAAGTTTTGGCTTATGAGATGATTTATGTTGTTTTCCTTTGAGACACGCGTACAATGGTCAAAAAAATGAAATTCCTTTTGAGGAAGACCAATTACATGGTTCCCTTTGACCATTCTATTCATATTTTTAAAATTCGTGTGTCCTAAGCGTCTATGCCAAAGTTGTGATTCATCAAATGATGCTTTAGACAATAGACATGTCTCTTCTGATGGACGAGCAGAATTAAGGTTCACGACATATGTATTATTCTTCCTCGGTGTCTTCAAGACAACCCATTCTTCAGGAATATGAAATCCTAGTTTCAAGATGTAGCAATGAGTGTCAGTGAAATGAGTAGAATATTTCTTGTCACAAATCTGGGATACACTGAGTAGATTGAAGTTCTGCTGCTCGCAGTAATTGACTTTGTCAAAGCTCAGAATCCCATTCGTCACTGAACCTTCTCCAGTAATTCTACCGCCCTGTGAATCTCCGCCAAATGCCACAGTAGTTCCTTGAATGTGCTTGAAGTCATGAAGGAAGGAACTGTCTCCTGTCATATGTCGGGAGCATCCACTGTCCACGTACCATAAGCTATTGGACCTGTATGAATGACCCTACAAGCATAAAAAGAACTAGTTAGAATGAGGAACCCAAGCCATAATGGTCTTGGGTTGTCCTTTGGCATCGATCACTGTTACTCTTGATTTTCCTCTTGTTTGTGTTTTAGAGGAGGATGATTTCAGCCCTTTTCTATTGTTTCTTTGAGGTTTCAGTTCATCAATTTCATCTGATGTGTCAGAGGAGTATACAAACCTTTCCTTTTGATTTTTGTGCAAAGGATGAACAGATTTTTGTTTGTCAGAAATCACTTTGATTTTATACTTTTGATGAGAATTTAGTGATTTGTTTAGGTTTGCTGGACTTTTGTGTCTGACCTTGTCAGTTGGAACTGATGAAATGGGATTGTTTTGTGAACTTTTCAATCCTTTTTGATTAAAGTAACAATCAATTGTATTGTGATTGGTCATATCACACAATGAACAATATTTGTTAAAATGATAGTTTTTCGTTGAGTGATTGTTCATGTCACAGATAGAGCAGTACTCAGTGAAGTAGCACTCATCTGTTTTGATTGGTCATATCACAGAATTCACAATACATTTGATTGTCCTTTAATTTTGAAACAGAAGTCATATCAGTCTTTGGAGTGCCAACAGATTGTTTCACAATTCTGACTTGCTTTGTTTTTGTGGACTGATGATGCTTCTTTCTGTATTCCCTTATTTCCCTATCGAATTGTTCTACCTGTTCTTTGTTAAGATATCAAACCCACTTCCTTGTTTGATATTTGATGAAGATGGTGAATCAGATTTCACTTTAGATTTTTGAACAAAAGTGGTTTTTCCTTTGGTAACTACGGGAACTTTGGTTTTATCCTTGAAGTTCAATGAAACCCTGTCTGATTTGCTTGAATTTTTAGGAGATATGATCTCATAATCAGATCTGCTTTCAGTAGATGGTTTCACTGAGCATTCAGCAGTGTGATTCACTTTAAGATTTTGAGGAACAAATTTTACAAAAGGCACAATTGATTTGACTGGGCTCTTTGGTTTCTTGATAACCACAGGTTTGTCTGAGCACTCTTTGATTTTGATAGGATGACCCAATCTGATTTTATCCTCATCAGTTTCAATGTAAACACCTGGTTTGTTTTGAGGATTTGTTGTTTGAGAAATCATTGATTTGGTTTCAATAATTTTAGATTCTTTTGTATCTGATTGAGTAAGTGACTCAGGCATAACAGTGTAGTTATCATTATATGGAGGAGGACAAGTTTTGTAGCCTATCCCAGTCATATCTTTAGCCCCCTTTTGAGACACAAGTAACTCTTGCAGCTTGACAGATGAGAGCTGAAACTTTTCAAGTTTCATTTCAGTAGCTGATTGCTCAGCTTTTGATTTGGTCAACAATTCAGTTAACCTCTCATTTTCAGCCACAAGAGTGTACTTTTCACCATGGAGTGTTTCCATGTCAGACAACAGAGATTTGATTTTAACTTCATAAATTCTCATTTCTTGTTTTAACATCTCTGATTTCACCTTTTCTTCTCTTATTTTATTAGCCAATTTGTGATTGTGTTCCCTGTACCCCTGTACTTCTAGAACACATTTTTCAGAACATAGATTGGATTTTACCTCAGATGGCATTGGAGTTGGTCCATCATTGATATGTGCCATAAGTGCATGATTCTGAAACTGTGGTTGAACTTCCTCAGCATACACGCTCCAATCACAAACTCCATCTTGTCTGATGACAAGTGCATTTGAAGTTTGTTGATTACTTCCTTGAGATTGATGAGTCAGCAGAGGTTGTCTTTGCTGAATTGGCTGTTGCTGATTTTTTGTTGCTGAATTGGCTGTTGCTGATTTTGTTGTTGGTGTGGATAAGAGTTGCTTGGCTGAAAGTTGGTGTTGTGTTGAGAAGCATGCTGGCCATGTGAGGGTCTTTGAAAATTGTTGTTGCTTCTCTTGGGAGAGTTACATTCCCGAGAGAAATGACCACTCATTCCACAGTTAAAACACTTAACTTTGGATTTGTCATATCCCAGCTTTGTATTCTCATTGAGACTCAGTTTCTTCCCTTTTCGAAAGAATTTCTTTGCTCTCATAGCAATCATGGCCATCTGCCATTGCCAATCCATTTCTTCAACATCATCAGGATCCATTTCTTCTAGATCTTCTTGAATCAGATGAGCTGATGTGAGTCTCCCTCCAAGGTAGGCTTCAAAGCTAGCAACAAAGGCATTGTAAGTTGCCTTTTGTTCTTTAGATTTTTGCTCATCATGCATGTTGTTAGGAGATACAGTGGGTTGGGCAGAAGATGGTTTTTTTGAGGTTGTGGAGCAGCACAAAATCCTGTTGTTCTTGTTTGATCTCTTGATGACAGAAAGTCTTCTTCTTCAGTAACAAAGGCATTTTCAACAGAATGAGTTTCAGATGGAAACTTGTAAGCCTCAATGACTTGAGGTCCACTCAGATTTCTGCTCCTTTCATCAAGTTCAAGAGCCTCAATTTTTGCAATCATGATATCCAAGCTAGTACTCTCCAAATCAAGAGTATTCTTCAACATTGTAACATTCTGTTTCCAGCTTTCAGGCAAGCTGTGCAGCATTTTCTTGTTTAGTTCCTTCTCCTTGTAAGTGACCCCATAATTTCAAGGTCATTTACAAGTTGCACAAATCTGTGAAGCTGTCTGGAGATAGACTCTCCTTTGGTATGATGAAATGTCTCATACTGATTTATCAACTTGTCTTTGTTAATTTCTGTAACTTCACTGCTTCCCTCACACATAATCTGTAGAGCATCCCAGACACCCTTAGCTGTTCCATATTTTTCTAATCTTTTCAGAACATCCATTTTCAGTGCTTGTGTAAGGATGGAATAAGCTCTAAGATCAATCTTGATTTTCTTATTTCTTCATCATCAAGAGTTAAATTAGGATCCTCAATGGGAATTCTTGCAGTTTTGTACTGAGCAGCTTGATCAGCATTTAGAGACAGTGGAATGTAGGGACCTTTGCAAATAGATATCCAGTAGTCAGGATCTACACCTGTAATGTAGTTTCTAAAATGAATTTTCCACTGCTTAAACTCAGATTTGTGTTTAAGCATAGGAGTTTAGATGCATGACCAATTTCAGAATGATTATAGGAATCCATGTTAGTTAAACTGATTTTAACTTGTTGAATACTGTTTTAAGTTGATTTTAAGTTTGAACAGTGTTTTTCTTCAAATCTTCTGTTTTCGGTCAAGAACAGGTCTGTTAAGTTTAGATCTGTCGATTTGAAGGAGTTCTAAGTTCTTGATTTTGTGTTGTTGGGTTCGACAGCAGCAGATCTGAAGATTTTGTACTTTGTGGTGTTCGATTACAGTATGTTTGTTTCTCAGAAGAGTAGATCTTGCTGATGAACAACTCAGTCTATAGTTCAATCGATTTTCACCCAAAATCCGAAAGGCTCTGATACCAATTGACTGGGTTTGAGAATGATATTCTCGGTTGATGTGACTCAACCTCGGATCGAATATGTGGACTGGGTCAATAATATAGCAGTGGAATTACTATATTAAAGAACATTAATTGCTGTAGTAAATGCTTGAATGTAAGAGAATCAAGAACAGAAGTAAATGTTGTAAAATATTGTCGATATTACTGCTAAAGTCAAAAACTTACAAAGTTAGGGTATGTGACCCTATTTATAGGCGTATACATTGCCTGTACAAAAGACTAAACTAACCCTGATCTATAAAGTGAATCTAGTCTAAGTACAAAATAAATATAAAAGTGTAAGTTGTTCATCCGCATTAGTTCATGCGGATGAATAAGTCTTGTCAGCATTTACTATTGTTCATCCGCATGGACTAATGCGGGTGAACAATCTTTGTCATCATTTCTTCAGTTCCCCCGCAAGGACAAATGCGGATGAACACTTCTGTTTAGCATTAGTTGTCTTGATTCGCATTTGTTAATGCGGGTGAACAAACACTTGTCCGTATTTTTTCACTAGTCATCCGCATTAACAAATGCGGGTGCTTTATACTTGTCTTTTCTTGTCTTCTGTTGTCTTCTGTTGTTTTCTGTAACTAATGTTCTCCAACCAGAACAACCTCCAACCACTTCTTGAGTTGGCAAGTATGATCCTTTCAGGGTCTAACAACCATCCATACATAAATTTCAACATCATTACATCGAACATATAACATTATCAAGATGGCTAATAGATTTGAAAAAGAACATAACGTTTGTGCTTTTCTTAACGTTGAAGACCCAGTGACCGAAGGGTGCAGAGATATAATCAATTATTTGAGAAGATCAAGAATATCTTATGCATTATCTATGGAAGCAATCATCTATCAATCCCATATGATAGATTTTTGGAGCACAGAAAGAATAGAGGAGGAGGACAATGAAAAGGTGATTTATTCAACCATAAGAAATGAAGAGTTAAGGATTGATGAAAGAATCATCAGGAGGGGTTACAGCTGGGAGAACAAGAAGAGAGACATCTAGATGTGTTTGAGCATGACTACATTGAAAGAATCTTTCGTCTAATGGGATATGATGGAGATTACAAGAATGGAGAGGTCAAGAAAGGAAGGTTATGCAACCCTTATAGGTTTCTGTGCCACACTTAATTGAAGTATATGTCAAACAGAAAATCTGGGCTAGATAGATTTTCAAGGCATATCTCATCAGAAATAATTGGTGTGTTTGAGGGAAGAAGATACAATTATGCTAAATACATCTTTGGGTGCTTATGTGACCATATCAGGGTACAAAAAGAAGATAGGATGTACATGTTCCTAGATTTCTCCAACTGATCATCAATGATGTATTGCCCAACATTCAAAGAGAAGGTGGATTTTTTGTTCAATCTCACCTTGGGAGGTCTGTGCTTAGCAAGATAAGTGGGCAATATCAAGGAAGAGATATGGAGATGTTTGCACATGTAATAGATGGAAATGCAAACATTCCCCAAGAACTTATATACATTGAACAACAACAAGCACCACCTGCTGAGTCCCCTGAACCTATAGAACAAGAACCACTTTCTCCACCACCAACATCTTTGATAAATCAACCAGAAACACCACCTGTTCATCTCAATTCACCAACAAGTGAACACACACAACCCTTCTCTCCTTCCCATTCCTAATCATCATTGAATACTGCTACAATAGAAATATTCTCACCTGATCACTTTCAACAATCACCACCACATGCATCACCACAACAAGAACCACGTTCTCCACCACCAACTCCTTTGATAAACCTACCAGAAACACCACCTGGTCAACTGAATTCACCATCAAGTGAACACAACCAACCTTTCTTCCCTTCCCAATCCCAATCATCACTCAATACTGCTGCAACAGAACCATTCTCACCCAATCACAATCAAACACCTTCTTATCTAAAAACACAACAAACTTCCTCACCCCTATTTCATGAACTCACCTCACCAACTAAAAGCCCTGTACTCACTGAAATTATCAATCTTGAAGATAATAATGATGATGAAATGAAAGATGGTGCAACAGAAGAAATTTGTTTAGAAGTTGAGGGGAAGAATGACAAGGAAGTGGATCAACAAATTGAAGCTGCTAGTGTAGAACAACAAGATGAGAGTGATACTCACTTTGTTGACATCACTGCTTTTGATGAAGATGATCTAAGAGAAGAGGAGATTAATATGAGTAAAAGATTCCTTATTTCTAAATATAACAAACTAATCATCAAAAGTAATCAAAAGTTGGAGAAGTTGAGAGAGTTGAAAAGAAAGATGAAGGAGAAAGATGAAACAATTGCAACTCAAGAAGCAACCATCAAGCAGTTAAAAGAAGAAATTCAAACAAATAGTGAAGTGTTTGACACTATGGATCAGTCGGTAACTGAGTCCCTACTCCATGAAAGCTTCATGAGAAATGTCAAGGGGCTTGGTTTCCATGGTTAAGGTCTTAATGTTGTAATCACTTTCTAAAGTGAGAGCCTCTTCCATATGGAACTCCTGAACATGTTTAGGAAAATCCACCTCAATTGGGAGTGGATGAAATGGGCTAGAGATAAGTGTATCAGGAGCATTCATCTCTCCTTGAGTAGGGGAGGTGAAGAGAGACTCATTGTACTCCCTGAATCCCATATCCTCGTCATTATAGAATTGGAGGTTAGGGATTGGTTGGTTTAAGTCTAAAGGCTGGGGATGGTAACTATCCCCTGAAGGTTGTTCACCTAAGTTTTGAGTCTTAGAGTGAAGGATTAAAACTTGGATAATGAGCTCATCAGGCTGAGCATGAGGAACCTCAGCACTGATTAATGATATGATGGGAGTGGTTTGCTCCTCAAGGGAAGTGGGAGCTCTTGGTTCCACTTTCACCTGTATGGGTGATTGTTTTGAGGCCTGCTCAATCTGAATAGACTAGGCAGTGATTCATTTGGATTTTCTAAAGTAGGTGATGGTTATTTAAGGCTTTTAAAGTTATGAAGATGATGAAGGTGTGGGTTTAACATTGGCTGGTGCTGCCAAGTTGTCACCTTGAGAAGGGAGCTCTAACATTTTTGGGACCATGGCTGTTTCTACCCCTGAGAAACCAACAATTGTTTTTCTTATGATTTTGAAGATACAGGCTTAATCTGTCCCAATTTAAGAGTGTTACATGTTCCCCTGAACTATAAGCCCAGTTCACAGTTGTGAATGTGCTGGACTTATCTAGGGAACATGTAATACTCTAAGGAGTCTAAGTTAGCAAGCAAGTTTGTTTAAACAAACTGAGAGTACTATCACTTGACCCTATGGACCATACTATGGACTATTTAGGATAGGTCTTCAGTAATTTTATCCCATCCTCCATGTTTATTTGATAAATAGTGGATTATAACATGGAGGAGGTACATTCATTGGAAAAAGACCTTACCCTTGTTAAAGGTCCTGACTGAGTAGTCTCCTTCATAGCCCATCTGCTTGAATGATCCATTGATAGCTTCTTTGGGGAAGGAAAGCTCGCTTTCTTCATCATCCAGCCTCAGATGATTGTTGACGGTTGCTGGGTGATGAAAACCGTCTTCCCCTGCACTGATGCAAACAGTGCCTTCTCACTGTCCAAGATGACCTCTTAGTAGCTCCTACAGAACTCTAGCAGTTGTTCTTCATATAGTGGAGGGTCTACTGTGAGAGCGGTGAGGTATGTTGATTAAGATAGAAAGCGGCAAACGTCTGAGAAACCAGGATCTTTTTCAAACGACAATAGAGCAACCTGGTTGTGTTGCCTGTGTAGGTGACCGGAGAAATCTAGTTGGTTTTAGGGTTTAGGGTTGGACATTTTAGAAGCTTTAGCAAGAAGAAAGTGAAGAACAATAAGGGTTTATGGGTGATTTAGGGCTAGAAGATTTGCAGATGAAAAGGAAGTAGTGAGGGCGAGATACGGTGAAAAAAGATATTTATATGCTTGGATTTAAAACAAAGTTATTACAAAAGATAAACTTTGAAATCCAGATGTTGGTTCCACCTCAGGAAAAGTGCCCAACAAGGTAGTTATCTTGGAAGTTGAAAATCTTCCGAAGATAATTTGTCTTTGAAAGTTTTGAGAAAACTTTCGAAGCCAATGTGACTTCGTAAGATATTCCTTAGTTTGACAAGAATTGCTTCAGAAGAAAACGTACTTAAAGTAATTTTATTCTGAGTCATATTTGTTTTCGGAAGATATTAAAGTTCAGAAGTTTTATTCAAAGTATGAATAAAGCTTTCGAGACTTAATTTGCTTTTGGAAGAAAATTGTCTTTCAAACCATATAAGTACTTAGAAGCATATTTAAGCTTTGAAGATATATCAGAATTTCTTTTGAAGTTAAATTCCTTAGTAAGTAGTTATTAGTTTTGAAAACATAACTTTCTTCCAAAGTCAATTAATGTCTTCCGAAGGAAAATACATTTTCAATTCTTAAAATTCTAAGGAGTATCATTTAGAAAAAATTTCATCCAGATAAATAGGGATTATATGAGTGATAAATTAGACAACTTTAAAGACACACATAATTGAAAAACAAGCTTGAAATTAATTTAAGAAAATCCACTCAAAGCTAATCATCCCAATAGCTGATACAAGATACTTAAATCTCTGTTCATCAAAAGCTTTTGTGAACAAATAAGCATATTGTTCATTAGTGTTAACTTTGACCAGTTTTGTATCTCCCTTTTCAAACTTATCTTTTATCAAATGATACCTGATGTTGATGTGCTCTATCTCGAGTGTTGCATTGGATTCTCCAGTGATAGAGATAGCACAATTGTTTTCTATGTGAATAGGAGTCTTGTTAAAGTTGAATCCATATTCTAACATCTGATTTTGAATCCAAAGCACCTGCGCACAGTAGCTTGCAGTAGCAATGTATTCAGCTTCGAAAGTTGATGTAGACACACAAAATTATTTCTTGCATTTCCATAAGACTATCCTTCCACCAAGGAATTAACATCTCCATAATGTTGACTTTGCAGTCATGTTGCAACCACCATAGTCACTATATGTATAGGCATACAGATGAAAGTCAGAAAGCTTTAGATACCAAAGTTCCAGCTTAGGAGCTCCTTTGAGGTATCTAAGAATCCTCTTGAAAACAAACCAGGTGTGACATCTTAGGGTTGACTTGATATCTTGCACATATGCATGTGGCAAACATGTTATTAGGCCTACTGGCTGTGAGGTACATAAGAGACTCGATCATAGCCCTATAATGATATTCATCAGCACACTCCCTCTATCAGGTTCTAGGGAGTGGTTTCTAGCTATGGGAGTCTTAGCAACCTTGTACTCAATTAGATGAAATCTTAATTAGTATGTCTTGTACATACTTTGACTGGTTTATGAAGATGCTATTGTTAACTTGCTTCACTTGAATTCCTAGAAAGAAATTGAGTTCTCCCATGGTACTCATTTCAAATATATTCTTCACCAGCTTCTCAAACTCTTTGCAGAGCTTTTGATTAGTTGACCGAATGATAATGTCATCTACATATACTTGAACCATCATCAAGTCATTCCCTGTTCCTCTGATGAAGAGTGTGCTGTCAATAGTATCTCTCTGTAACAATGTTGGACTAGGTACTATGATAGTGTCTCATACAACTTCCTTGGAGCTTGATGTAGCCATAAAGAGCTTTGTCAAACCTGCAGACATAATCAGGATGATCTGGGTCGGCATATCCAGGTGGTTGATTGACATGCACTTCCTTATTTATCACCCCATATAAAAATGCACACTTGACCTCAAGTTGGTAGATTTTAAAATCCTTGGATGCAGCAAAAGCAAGAAATACCCTAACAACTTCAAGTCTTGCCATAGAAGCAAAAACATTTGTGTAGTTAATCCCTTCTTCTTGAGTGTACCCTTAAACAACTAGTCTTGCCTTGTTCTTATGATAAGTCCTCTATCATCCTTCTTGTTCTTATAAACCCACTTGGTGCCTATGGTATCTTCCTATGAGGAAGAGGACATAGATTCCAAACCTTTGTCTTTTGAACGAAGCAGCTCCTCCTATATTGCTTCAACCCAACTTCCATATTTCAAAGCATTATCAACTTTCTTTGGCTCAATATGGGACAAGAAGCAAGAGTGCAGACAAACAACTTTATCATGGATTTGTCCTCTTGTTCTCACCCCAGTCTCAACATCTCCAATGATGTGTATGGTAGGATGGGATATGGATTCTGAGTTGATAAATTACAGCAAGTTGTTTAGATAGATCTAAATTAGTTAAAGTTAGATCTGGTGATTCAGTATCACACACCATATAATCACACTTATCAAGTGTAACTTGTTCTAGAGAGTATATGACATCATTGATGTTGTCTTCTATGAAGTGGTTGTCAGCATCAAGAAATTCTTGATCACTGTCACCACTTCCATCTCCTCTTACATTGGAAATACCTTCATTTGAGTTTTATGTCTCATTATTGTAATTGGTTGGCACCTCAGATGTATTTGCTGAAGAGTTTGTCATGGTTGTGTTGATAGGATTTCCACTTGTAAGGTTTGTTACCACTTGACCTAAAGGAATTTCATCATTTGGTCTTCTCAGCTCTCAAATCTTGGATTAGGATTTCCTGCTAATAAATTACCTATAGATCCTCAAACATCTTCATAAGATTTATTAAAATAGTTGGTCACTAAATCAAGATCGAATACCGAATCAGGAATAGAACCTTTCACACTGAGAGTGTGTTCCTAACTCCTCAACTACTCTAGTTCTAAGATTGTATACTCTATAAGCCTTATCTTAGGAAGAGTATCTAATGAAATGCCCATCATCTAATTTCTCATCAAATTTGGCTATATGATCTTTGGTATTCAAGATGGTGCATGGACATCCAAATGACCTGAGGAAACCAATGAAAGGTCTCCTTTGTGCCACAATTCATAAGGAGTCTTACCATAAGTTTTGACTACTAAAACTCTATTCTACATATAGCAGGCAGTGTCTGCTGCCTTTGCCCAGAAGGTGATGGGCAGTTTAGAGTTAGAGAACATGGTTCTTATAGCCACAATAAGTGTCCTATTTCCTCTCAACAACAAAATTCTATTGAGTGCTTCTAGGAGCACTATATTATCTTGTAATACCATATTCATCACATGTATCAAGGATTTGGTTCTTGAATTCAGTTCCTTGATCACATCTTATGATCTTGATCTTGTGATCACATTGATTGTTAAGTTAATATTTTAGTGGTGACCTTACTTCTAAGAAAGATTACCCAAGTATTTCTTGTGAAGTCATTTGTGATCACAAGACAATATGAAGTTCTTCCTAGACTCATTACACTGGTAGGGCCAAAGAGATCCATATGTAATAAGTGTAGGGGAGTAGTGATGGAGTTCATTTCTTTGGCTTATGAGACACTTTGTATTACTTTCCTTTCAGACATTCAACACAATGGTCATCCTTGTAAACTCTTTCTTTGGCATTCCAGTGACCAAATCATCTTTAATTAATTTATTTATATTCTTAAAGTTACATGGCATATTCTTTATGCCAAAGAAAATACTCATCACTATTGGCTTTTGATAGAAAGTAAGAGACCTCCCCTAATGGGGAAGTTTCTTGCAAGTCCATCTTGTATTTGTTCCCTTTCCTGGGGGCTCTGAGCAAGATATGCTCTTGTGGAATGATCACCCGGAGCTGAGAACAATGCACTCATGTTCAGTGAAGAGCATGTTATGTCTCTGGTAGCCAAATTAGGATTCATTCAAGAGATTGTACCAAAGCTCTTTGACAATGTTTACCTTCTTATAAAGAGCTTACCATTTATGACCTTACCCCTTCCTATGATGTAACCACCTGATTCTCCTCTAAAAGAAGAAAATTTGAGTCTGGTCAACTAATGGGAATTGAAATCCCTTCTATCACTGATCTTTGAATTTTTGAGCAAGATGAGTTGGAAGTAGTCTCAAACAAAAAAGTAGTTGCAACATTGATTACTAAAGAAGATGTCCTTGGTCTTAATTTTAAGACTTTGAAGAATATGAGGAGAATGAAGATCAAGTATACGTATCAGAATCGGAAGGATGTTATTGCATACTTTAACAAAAAGATTTTGGAAAGAGTTCAGGAGTTGAAGACATTAAATAACTGATTACAAGTTTCTAACCTAAGGGGGGTATTGTTAGGTCTAGATTGATTGTATAGGTTTAGAAGATTATTCATCACTTGTAATGAACTCTTGTAAGTCTTTATCTTTTTGTATGCAAGATATATGTATATGTTAACCCAAATAATTATTTGTGTTGATTATATGTGTAATTGCAGGAAAACATCATACTTGGTCAATTTTGAAATTTGACCAAGTACAAGAACATCTATAGAAGAACAAGTCAAGGAATATGCATCCATGGATCTCCTGCGAAAGCATTGTAACATCTACAGAAGACCAAGTCTGCTCGTGAGATCAAGTTACTGCTGCTCCTACGAAGAAGGAAGGCTAACTCCTATGGAAGACTAACTCCTATGGAAGGCTATCTCCTATGGAAGCCTCATGAAGTCAACAAGTCAAACTCTCTGGAGTGATGTCATCAAGTCAACATCTGCGGAAGACTGCACTTTTGTCAGAAATGAATATTGCATGTCACGTCAAGAATTTATTTGTGTAACTTTCTTATCATATTAAGAAAGTTACTTTTACCCATGTAAAAGTGAATCCCTCTGCCTATAAATAGAAGGCATGGGTGCACTCTTATAGAGCATCATAAATCGCATCAGACTAGAGCAATATACAACAACAATACACCAACAATACAACAATTCTGCTTACACCAGAATAGCAATTAGAACACCAAGAACATCAGCTAGCAATTATCATATCAACAAAAATCAAAACCGATTGTAACCAATTCAGTATTAATGGAAATCATTTGAAGGAAACTTGTTTATCATATTACTTTAACTTGTTTTCCATTTCTCTCATCTGTTCTTTGTTGATTTACGTTACAATTACAATTTCTTAAACAATTAATTAAACAATGAGTTGTTATAATTCCGCGATCATTATTTGTTCAATCAAACTGAAAATTCCTGTTTCGATCCTTGGATTCACATGTGGTATCAGAGCCTCGTGCTTATTGATCTCGATCAATTGATCTATCAATTTTGATTAGTCTAATTAGATTAATTTGATTTGATCTATCAGTTTTTGATAAGATATGATAATTTAGCTTATAATTGCTTTGAGTGTTCGTCACAGCTTGAGAGCTCATAACTTAGATTTAAGTATGTTGTTGAATAATTTAATCAAAACACAAGTTGGGTTTAGCTAATCAATAGCTAACGAAGGTATTTTACTCAACGAATTGGTGTAATTAGTTAAAATCATCAAACCCTGTTATATCGATCATCGAGTACTCTTCCATTGCTCAATTAACTCCGATCTACATCAAAATCATTTTGATTCGTGGATTTGTGTTGTTGTTCGATATTTAAAGGTTGTTTAAACAAATTTGAACAGATCCCATCATCTAACATCTCAAATTCAAATCATCTGAGAATTTACTGAGAGGTTTGTCTAATTTTGACCACAACTGCTTAATTGTCTGATAATTAAGAGTTTGTCATTAATTAGCTTATTCTCAACAAAAGCCATTAATTCAAAGGAATTTCTATCTTAGTTGATTCAATATCAGTATTATCAGTGATTTGTTTTTGCTGTGTGAGTGTGTTTGTATTACGTTTACTTTACACATTCATAGGGTATTAGATCAGTTGATAGTTTGATAATTACCAAGTTAACTAAAATGAGTAATTCAATTGTTGGCTCAGCTTATCAACCCCTAAAATTAGAAAACAAAGCTGATTTTAAAACATGGAAAATTAGATCCAGGAACCATGTCAATACACTCATTCTGACTTATGGGTGTCTATGATTGAAGGTCCCTATATTCCACCTACTCTTGGACCTGATTATAATGACAACAATCAACCCATAAGTTTGAAAGATCTATCTACTGAAGATGCTAAGAGGGTCAAAATAGATATTAAGGCCTATAGTATGCTTACTATGGCTTTACCTGAAGACCTCTTGATCAGATGTGAAGCTTACAAAACAGGCCACTCTTTGTGGAAGATTCTTCACACTTTCTGTGAAGGAAGTGATGAGATCAGAAGCATTAGGAAGGATACCCTTCATTCATAATATGAGACTTTTCATCATATTGAGGGTGAATCTGTTCCTCAACAACTCCACAGATACATGCAACTTGTTACTAAAATGAACATCTTTCAGTTGAAGTATAGTAATGAGGAGTTGAATAAAAAGATGCTTCATACTTTGCCAGAAAGTTGGACTCAAACTGTGTCTATGTTCAAGAATACCCTTGATCTAAAAGCAATTAGGCTAGATACTTTGGTTGCAAAGGTGGAAGCTCTAGAATTGGATGAGAAAACAAGAAACAAAAGTTTAAAAGCACCAATTGCACCATATCAATTTAAAAAAACAAAGGATGCTGGAAGTGCATTTATTTCCAATGATGATGATGGAGGCTCTTATGTTGAGAGTGATGATGAAGATGAACCAGCTTTCTATGCAGCAAAGTCCTCTAAATCAAACTCTCAAAGCAGTTCAAACAAGAAAGTGAAAGGGAAACTTGATAATACAAAAACCATAAATGCTACAGCCACAAAGGGATCTACAACCAACAAAAGCAACACTCAATCTGAACCAATTACTATGGTACTAGAATCAAAAGAGCAAAAAGGAACCATTGTAGCCTTCTCTTCAAGCTTTCAAGCTTATCTGGGTACTATATAGACCCCTGCTCACATTTGTCAGCAAGACCTTGAAGAACTTCATCCTGATGAAGTGGAGGAAATGGATTTACAATGGCAAATGGCCATGATTGCATACAGAGCTAAGATGTATTTGAGAAGGAATAAGAGATTGGCTGTTGCAGGGAGAACTACAAAGATTGGTGTTGATAAATCCAAAGTGAGATGCTACAAGTGTAATTTGTATGGTCACTTTTCAAGAGAATGCAATCAGCAATCAACAAGTGACTTGAGACAAGCAAACCAAAGAAACTTCAAGAAACCTCAGCTTACAAACACATCCCCACCATCAACAAGTTCTTCAGCAGGTACAAGTAACACTAAAGAAACTGGGTTAATTATCTTGCAGGATGGTACTTGTGATTGGAGCATGTATGAGAAAGACGTTTTGGAGGAGAATCAAGCATTGATGGCTAACATGGAGAACAAAATTCCACCTATGGCCAGAGAGGAACATCCATGGAGGGCTGACAACAAGTGGTATGTTGACAGTGGTTGTTCCAGGCATATGACAGGAAACTATTCTCTCCTCCATGATTTTAAACACAAAAATGCTTCATATGTGGTATTTGGTGGAGATAAGAAGGGAGGTAAAATTTTTGGTGAAGGAATGGTAACAAATGGAGTACTCAAATTTGAGAAAGTAAATTTTTGTGAAAATTCACAACACAACTTGCTGAGTGTATCTCAAATTTGTGATCAAAATTATACCACTCTATTTGATAACACTTACTGTTACATTCTTAAGCCAGGTTTTCAAATCCCAGCAGATGTATCCTTCTTAAAGCACCAAGAAAAGGAAACACATATGTTTTGGACATGAACAACACCTTAATGACAAGCAATGAAACCTGCCTGATTTCTAAGTCATTAGAAGATGAAGCTCAACTGTAGCATAGAAGGATGGTTCATTCAAACATGAAGAACATGAATAAGCTGGTCTAAAATGACTTAGTCATTGGCCTTCCCAACAAAGAATTATAATGTTCTAATCATTGTCCATCATGTTATAAAGGAAAACAACATAGGGTGTCACATAAGTCCAAAAAATCAACACAAACACAACTCCACTCAAAATGCTACACATGGATCTTTTTTGTCCAACCAATATGATGAGCATTGGAAAAAGGCAATATTGTTTGGTGATTGTTGATGATTTCACTAGATTCACTTGGGTCTTTTTCTTAAAACATAAAAGTGAAACATCAGAAACATTAATGGAGTTTATCACTAAGATTGAAAATCTACTTGATTTAAAAGTCAAAATCTTAAGAAGTGATAATTGATCTGAATTTGTTAACCATGTTTTAGACTCCTTTTGCAGAAACAAAGGCATAGCCAGACAATTCTGTGCACCAAGAACTCCACAACAAAATGGAGTTGCTGAAAGAAGAAACAAACTCTCAGCGAAGTAGTAAAGAACAATTCTAGCTGACTCACATTTGCCAATCACATTTTTGGGCTGAAGCAGTGAACACAACATGTAATGTTCAAAACAAGACCTTAATTGTCAAATAACATAATAAAACACCCTATGAACTTTTGTTTAAAAGAAAACCTTTTATAGATATCTTAAAGTTTTGGGTGTCATGTGTCTATTTTAAACACCAAAGATCAATTAGAAAAGTTTGCTAAAAAAGCCAATGATGGTTTTCTTTGTTGGTTACTCATCAACATCAAAATCATATAGAGTCTACATTCCAGATCAAAATATTATGGAGGAAACTCCTAATGTATCATTTGATGAATCCTTATTTCCAAAATCTATAAAAGAATTATCTTGGCTGTTTGATATATATGCATTAACAAATTCATTTAACACTGGTTATTTGAATGTTACAGGTCCTTCGAATACATGCTATCCTTATGTAACTCCAAGTATGAGTGAAGTGCCATTGACTGCTGATCCTCCAGGATCATCACATTCAAACACTTCAAGTGTTGCTGATCCTGGCCCTTCATCTCAAACAAGTAATGGAAATTCTGATGGAAATGAAACTTCAACTTCAGCAGAAGTTAACCATGAATCCGCAGCAGTTACTAATGCATCCCGAGTAGTTGAACAATGCATCAGCAGAAGTTCCTTCTACATCCGTAGATATCCCATCTACTTCCGGAGATGATTCATTGCCTTCAACTGAAGTTCCCAATCCATTAGGAGATATTCCAACAACATTCACAACACTATAGATCAACAAACTACAACATCCGTAGTTGTTCCTGTAACTCCCACGAAAGTTATTCCTACATCTGTAGAAACACAAACTCATGAAGATGGTTTTCATTCAGCATCAGAAGAACAAAATGATGAGGATTTCAACTACTTTGTTGATTCTCCATCTCAGCTGGATCCATCTCCATCATCATTAACCAATATCACTAACTTGGAATCATCCATTCCAATTGAATCAATTCCAACATCAAGAATTCATAAGTATCATCAAATAGAAAACATCAATGGTGATCTTAATGAAAGAACCACAAGAAGCCAAGGGGAGCTGCCAATATTTGTCTTTTCTCTTATTTTCTTTCACAAGTGGTTCCTCCCAACATCACTGCTACATTAAAACAACAGCTGGATTGAAGCAAAGCATGAAGAACTTCATCAATTCAAAAAGAAAAAGTTTGGAATCTAGTTGATCTTCTTGAAGGTCAATATCCAATTGGTACAAGGTGGCTTTTCAAGAACAACCTAGATGACAGAGGTATCATTGTTAGAAACAAAGCAAGGTTGATATCACAAGGGTATACACAAGAAGAATGGATAGACTACGATGAAGTCTTTGCTCCAGTTGCAAGGATTGAAGCTATTAGAGTCTTCCTAGCCTATGCTTCACATAATAAGTTCATAGTTTACTAGATGGATGTAAAATGTGCCTTCTTAAATGGTAAAATTGATGAAGAAGTCTATGTTGCCCAACAACCAGGCTTTGAAAATCCTGATTACCCACACAGGGTATACAAGCTTGACAAAGCTTTGTATGGTCTTCATCAAGCACCAAGAAAGTGATATGAAACATTGTCTTCTTTCTTGCTCAAGTATAGTTACAAAAGGGGAACCATTTATCAGACTCTCTTCCTCAAACAGTTCATCAAGACCTCTTGGTTGTCCAAATCTATATGGATGATATCATTTTTGGGTCAACAAACAAGAGATTATGTGAGACTTTGAATCTTTGATGAAATCTGAGTTCCAATGAGTTTCATGGGAGAATAAACATTCTTCCTTGGTTTACAAGTTCATCAGAAATCAAATGGAATTTTCATCAATCAGGAGAAGTTTGTGCATCAAATCTTGAATAAGTACAACCTTGTTGACTCTTCTTCAATGCAAAACACTAGCATCAACAATAGATAAGATTGTACCTAATCCTAAAGGAAAATCAGTTGATCAAAGATTGTATAGATCTATGATAGGATATTTGATGTACTTAACTGCCCGCAGAATTGACATAATGTTTGCTGTGTGTGTTTCGCTAGGTACCAATCAGACCCCAAGGAGTCACATATGAATGATGTTAAGAGGATCTTTTGATACCTAAAAGGAAGCCAGCTCTTGGACTTTGGTATCCCAAAGAAGGAGATTTCTATTCATATTTTGATAGTGACTTTGGAGGTTGCAACAACAACAGAAAATCAACAACTGGTGGCTGTCAATTCATTAGACCAAGACTAGTTCTTGGTAGTGCAAAAAGCAAACAAATGTGTCAGTATCCACAGCTGAGGCTGAGTACATTACTGCTTCAGCTGGTTTCTCTCAAGTTTTGTGGTTGCAAAACCAACTACTTGATTATGGTTATAATTTTCTTTAAACACCAATTCACATAGATAACTCAGCTGCTATGTTCATAACTGCTAATCCAGTGCAACATAGTAAAACAAAACATATAGAAATTAGATATCATTATCTGAGAGACTGCTCAGTAAAAGGTTTAATCAAGTTGATCAAAGTGGATACAAAAAATCAGCTTGCTTATTTATTCACTAAAGCCTTTGACTCAGTGAGATTTAATTTTTAATTGAGTCTTTAGGCATGATCAACTTAAACTAGTCATCATCACAAAGAAATGCATGATCTGTCCTTCATAATTCTCAATATGAAAAAGCCAAAAACATCCATAAAACATATAAAACTTCAAAAATATTGTCTTGTTAATATGTTTTCTTGAAAAGCAATTCATATCATGAGAAATGATAGCACACTATACCTTTGTTACTTGCCTGGTTTAAAATATACAATAACGACTAATCAGATGTGATTTGATATGTGAGTAGGTTCAGCTTGAGTGGAAAATAAACAAGTCCATTGATAGGTTTAAAATGGATCGATCTGTGATAATATTGTAATGAAATGATCAATTCAAACACTAACTAAACAAAAACAAGCAATTACTTCAAAAATTCATAGATTTCATTGATAGCAAAAGCTTAGGATACAAAGTGTAAGAGTGAGTTTCAGTTATTCAATCTGTTCTAACTGTTTCGTTCTCTACTGGTTTTTGGTTTGGTTGGTTCCCTACACAATACATAAACTATCTTATTTATACTATAAAAGAAAAACAAGGAACATATATTTACAAAATAAGTCCCTATAATATGACAAAACACAAAAGACAAATGTTAATCTTTTAAGAGCTTTAACAATACTCTCCCTAAGATTTACATTGTCTTCAGTCCAATATGAACTCTTCTGGCACATCTTTGATCTTAAACACGGGCTTCTCTTTGTAGACTTCCAACTCTTGCAAAGCCTTATTGATCATAGACTTGAACTTCTTTCAAAGATTCTATGATCTGCTTAGCGTTCAAGTTCTCAGAAAGGACTGTAGCATATTTTTGTTTAGCTTCCACCTTCATCTAACACATGAATAGGTAAATCAGCAACAACTTTAATAACCTCGAGTGAAGACTCATTGGCAATCACATTCTCTTGTACCTATATATTACATGGATTAACAGGTAAGAATCAAATATGTTAAGTGAAGAATGTATTGGGTGAGTGAATAAGTGAATCAGAGTGTTTGAGTTTATGAATGAGTGAATGAAAACTACAAGTGTTGAATATATATAAGTGTAAAAATTCTTAGGCGCCATGAGCACTGTGAAGGCACATGAGGCTAAGTTTCACACTGAATCTTCAGACGCATGAGCACTGTTCAGAAGCTTGGGCACTGTTTCGTCGCTTGGGCACTGTTCAGGGTATGAGACTTGTTGAAACGCCAACTGTCACACGTCAAAATCCGCGTGCGGGGTTTTACCGCGAGGCGCGTGACATACCAGGATCTCAGTCATTAGTTACCAAGAACGACTCTATATGATTAATAAACAAAACCAGAGTAACGTTTAAAATACTACGGAAGCGTTTTTAAAACCAGAAAACCCAAAACAAGTAGTATGTAAAGAGAATACGCAAAACATACGCGCCCCAAACACAATTGTTTAATATGAAAATAATCCCAAATTTGTAAACAAGGCAAATGTAAACAACTCAACAATGCTGATGTGGTGTGTTTAATATGAAAATAATCCCAAATTTGTAAACAAGGCAAATGTAGACAACTCAACAATCCTGATGTGCGTGCTCCTAGGCAACGGGCAACCTTAACCTGAGAATAGCATACTAAACAAGTCAACACATGGTTGGTGAGGTCAAGAGTTTGCGTTAATAGGTAAACCGATAAACAATTTTCAATTCATAAGTAGTGTATTGCAATAGATAGCTAGTCTATTATCATAAAAATATTAATCATAGTGATTTCGCGATTGAAGCTGACTGTGATAGTTTGTGCCTCCCGTCACGACTTACCAGGTCGTGACGAATATATGTTAGGACAAAATTGCACCCGTATGACCTCGAGTCACACAGGTGGGGCTCGTCAACCCAGTAGTACTACCCAAAATTTCCCCGCTAGTCAATATTAACAATCCGAAAGTGTGAGGACTTTCCATGGTAAACAGCACTATATCAATATCATACACACTCATATATAAAAGCGTTTGTGATCAACAGTATGCTATCTCCTCCAAAAGAGATTATGTAAAATGAGTGGGGCAAGAACTCACCTGATGCGCGCAAGAATTAACTTAGAGCTTAACTTGAAAGAAAGAGGGGAAAGACAACCTTCAACGGTCACCTAAAACACATGAGTACATAAGTACGTGTACACAGAATCAATATGAAACCCTAAGTGCTCTACAAACCAAGGAACTCAAGGTTTAAGAAAGACAAGACACATTTGACCCAGTTGACCCGTTTGACCCGTTGGTGACATTATAGGTGATAATTCGTTAATACTAACACAACAGCATATCATACATGATCAACATACAACTGGATATCATACAAGTCATGCGAATCTCAACTATTATCATGCTCATAACATCTAAAATGTTCATCTTAATCAATCATCAATCCACAAAAGTCCTAGCTTACCTATATAACTCATACCATGATTTTTCCACAAACAGGACAAAACATGTAACAAACCAAATCAACATTCATACAACATAAACAACACATTTAATCACCTTAGAAACCATCCATGAACACACTAGCATGGTCCTAATATCCCAAACATTCTCAAATCATCCAATTCAAGGATTTGCACAATTAAAGTTTCCCTTTTGGGAAAGTTCATCCCAAATTCATCAAACTCACACTACATTCATGAATTCATCAATTATATACCAATTCAAGTCCATGACAACATCTAAACATGATCAACAACACCTAATCATCATGATTCATCAACATTCAACACCAAAAATTACTATCTTTAGTAAGGTATGAACTACAACATTCATTCTTGGATTTCTAGCATCAAATCAACAATCTAACATCCAATTATCAACACAAACACATCAACAACATCAATTTATCATCAATCATAGCATTCATGCAAATAAAGTTACTATTATTAGTAACCTATGAGCAACGCATCAAAATCATAGCTTTCTTACATAATCAACGTTAACTGACATCAATATAACCTAACTAACATCATAACATCATCAAACAACTAACAATCGACTTTCAATTTGCAAGATTCGAATACCAACATTCGGCCAACATGAAAACCATCAAAAGAACACAAAATCTAACCTTTAAATCGCAAAAAGGACACGAATTGATGCTTCTAATGTGTTTAATGGATTGTAATCGAACCAAACCGTGGATAATCACTTGTTCTTGATTGGAATTCGCAGGTATGTGTGTGTTTTGAGAGGTGTCGCGGCCGTAAAAGGTGATTAGGGTTAGAGTTTTGATTTTATTTATTTAATAATCCATAATTACCCTTTTAACCCTTATAATTTGTATTTTATAAAAATTAAGCTTTTACACACTCCTTTAAAATGTTTTTAACTAGAATAATAAACATATAAACTAGTAGTAGCAATTATATGTATTATCTTTACAAGCTACAAAATTTACAAAGTAAATACACACGTTTCTACGTTACGCGATAAAATTCACAATTAATATTTAAATCACATAATCACAACTAATAATCAACATAGAAGTTATTGTTTAACATTATTAATTATTATTCAGTCACCAACGTTCAACGACAACTAGTGTGTGCTCCCGACACGTGTATGCAAGACTTAACGGAACTAACGGAGTTTGGTAACGGAAATTACCGGATGTCACATTATCCCCATGTTGAAAGAATTTTCATCCCGAAAATTGCGTTACATGGTGAGTGTTCCATCATTGGTCTACTGCATTGGCATAAGGAAATCGAAATCGTGTGAGTTTTGGATGAGTTGTCACATCATCCCCATGTTGAAAGAAATTTCGTCTCGAAATTTAATCAGTACCTTCGTCGGCTGGCATCGTCCTTTCGAATAGCTAAGGGTACTTAAGCTTCATTTGGTCTTCATGTTACCACATGAATTCTGGTCCACGTCTCGAGTTCCAACGAACTTTGACGATGGGTATCTTGCTTTGCTTAAGCGTTTTCACCTCACGATCCATCACTTCGACAAGTTCCTCTATGAAGCGTAACTGTTCGTCTACTTGAACTTCTTCCAGTGGTACGACCATCGTTTCATCCGTTAAAACTTTCTTTAGATTTGAAACATGGAATACATCATGGATTCCACTCAATGAATCAGGTAAGGCTAGTCGATAGGCCACTGGACCAATTCTTTACACTATCTCAAATGGTCCAACGTATCTCGGATTTAGCTTTCCTCGCTTACCAAACCGAACTACGCCTTTCCATGGTGAAACTTTTAATAAAACCTTGTCACCAACTTGAAATTCTAAGGGTTTCCGTCCTTTGTCAGCATAGCTTTTCTGTCTGTCTCGCGCTGCGGCCATGCGGTTTCTTATCTGAACAATCTTCTCAGTTGTCTCGTGTACTAACTCGAGACCCGTTAATTGACTATCACCAATTTCAGCCCAGCAAACTGGGGATCTACACTTTCTCCCATACAAAGCTTCAAAAGGTGCTACCTTTATGCTAGTGTGGTAACTGTTGTTGTAAGAAAATTCCACCAATGGTAGGTGAACTTACCAGTTATTCCCGAAGTCAATCACATAAGCACGTAACATGTCCTCCAAAGTCTGTATAGTATGCTCGCTTTGACCATCAGTCTGTGGATGATAAGCAGTACTCATATCCAATCGCGTACCTAAAGCTTTCTGCAACGACTGCCAGAAGTGTGATGTGAAACGAGAATCGCGGTCAGAAATAATTGAGATCGGTACTCCATGCCTTTTAACGATCTCCTTCAAATAGAGTCGAGTTAATTTCTCCATCTTGTCTGTTTCCTTTATCGATAGGAAATGAGCAGATTTTGTTAATCGATCCACGATAACCCATATTGTATCACAACCCGTAGAAGTGCGAGGTAACTTAGTAATAAAATCCATTGATATCTGATCCCACTTCCACATAGGGATCTCGGGTTGTTGTAGTAGACCAGATGGTTTTTGATACTCCACTTTAACCTTCGAGCAGGTCAGACACTTGCTCACATAAGTAGCTACATCTGCTTTCATGTTAGGCCACCAATAGTGCGTCTTCAAATCGTGGTACATCTTGTCAGATCCAGGATGTATAGAATACTTGGACTTGTGAGCCACACTCATCACCAAGTCTCTCAGGTCTCCGTGTAGAGGTACCCATAGTCTATCCATGAAGTAACGAATTCCATCCGCTTTTACTTCCAATTGTTTTTCCATTCCCCTTAACGATTCAGACCCAATGTTTTCTGCTTTCAAGGCTTCTGTCTGAGCCTCTCGGATTTGTTCAGGTAATTGCGTACTAATCGTTAGTTGCAGAGCTCGCACTCGTCGAGGTTTAGCAGTCTCTTTTCTACTCAGCGCGTCAGCAACTACATTTGCTTTTCCCGGATGATACTTGATAGCACAATCATAGTCATTCAATAACTCTACCCAGCGCCTTTGCCTCATGTTTAATTCCTTTTGCTCAAATATATGCTGAAGTCTCTTATGATCGGTGTAGATGGTGCATTTGGTACCGTACAAGTAATGTCTCCAGATCTTTAAGGCAAAAACTACCGCACCAGTTCCAAGTCATGGGTGGTATAGTTCTTCTCATGAATCTTCAACTGTCTAGAGGCGTAAGCTATCACCTTATCCTGCTGCATCAAGACGCATCCATGTCCTTGAATAGACGCATCGCAGTAGACTACGAAGTCATCACTACTATCCGGTAATGCTAATATTGGTGCGCTACACAGTTTCTGTTTCAGCAACTGGAAAGCAGATTCCTGATTCTCACCCAATTTGTATGTTGTTCCCTTATGAGTCAAGGTTGTGAGAGGTTGTGCAATCTTAGTGAATCCTTCGATGAATCGTCGATAATATCCCGCTAATCCAAGGAATTGTCGTATCTCACTCGGTGTCTTAGGAACAGACCAATTCTTTATCGCTTCAATCTTAGCAGGATCAACATGTATTCCCTTCTCGTTGACAATATGACCTAAGAATTGTACCTCACGTATCTAGAAATCACACTTAGAAAACTTTGCATACAGTTGTTCCTCTCTAAGTAATTTCAAGATCAAACGTAAGTGCTCTCCATGTTCTACCTCAGTCCTTGAGTATATAGTATTTCATCAATAAAGACGATAACAAACTGATCAAGATAGGGTTTGCACACGCGATTCATGAGGTCCATGAATACTGCTGGTGCATTCGTCAACCCAAATGGCATGACCAAAAATTCATAGTGACCATATCTTGTACGGAAAGCAGTCTTCGAGATGTCCTCTTCTCGAACTCTCAGCTGATGATACCCAGACCTCAGATCAATCTTAGAGTAATAGCTTGATCCTTACAGTTGACCAAACAAATCATCGATATGAGGTAAGGGATATCTATTCTTGATAGTAACCTTGTTCAGTTCCCTATAGTCAATGCACATTCGAAATGTACCATCCTTCTTCTTCACAAATAGAACTGGCGCTCCCCAGGGCGACGAACTCGGTCAGATAAACCCTTTATCCAACAACTCTTGTAGTTGAGCGGATAATTCCTGCAGTTCGTTCGGAGCTAATCGGTACGGTGCTCTCGCAATTGGAGCGGCTCCTGGAGTCAACTCAATCTGGAATTCAACTTGATGATGAGGCGGTAATCCAGGCAGGTCTTCCGGAAACACCTCGGGACACTCACGAACTACGGGATATCCTCTATCTTCTTTTCCTCGATCTGTTTATCTGTGACGAGTGCCAATATGGCTAGTCGACCCTTTCGTAACAACTTCTATGCCTTCATAAACGAGATGATGCCTATCACCGCACCACTCCTATCACCTCTGACCGTAAGGACTTCTTCACCAATAGGAATCCGTATGATCTTCTCGTGGCATATGACTTCCGCTTGTTTATCGGAAAGCCAATCCATGCCTACTACCACATCAAAGCTTCCTAACGTAACAGGCATGAGATCTATGGTGAATGTATGACCATCAAGCTCTATCTTGCAGTCTCTAAGAATATGCGTTACGTGAATCTGTGCGCCGTTAGCTAACTCTACGGTGTATTTAGATTCTAAGGTTGAGGGCATATCACTTAAAAGACTACAGAACCTAGTGGACACGAAACTTCTATCGGCTCCGGTATCGAATAATACGGTAGCAAAACAACCATTAACCGAAAATTTACCAGTTACCGTTGTAGGATCGTTTAAAGCCTCACCTGAGCCAATGACGAAGGCTCTTCCTTTGGCTCCATTGTTGTTTCCACCATTGTTGTTGCCATTACCATTGTTGTTGTTATTGTTGTTGCCATTGTTATTATTGTTGTTGTTCCCATTGTTGTTGTTGCCATTACCATTCCTCTTAAGCTGGGGACAGTTGCGTTTGTAATGGCCTTCTTTTCCGCACTCAAAACAACCTTTCGGAGTGTCTTGTGATTGTTGTGGCTTTCTCATCAGTTTACCCCGGCAGTCTTTGGCCGCATGCCCAACTTTACCACAGCGTTGGCATCGGAAGTTGTCACACCTGCCGGTGTGATGGTAGTTGCATTGATTGCACTTAGGACTTTTCCCCACATAGCCTCCTTGTCCTACGATGCCGAGGATGGCTGATTGGAATTTCGGTTGTTATCAAACCTCCTTTGTTGCTGTGGATGCTGATGCTACTGAGTGTGCTGTTGTTGCTGCTGATGTTGCTGAGATTGGTTGTTTGACAAAGATCCCTTATTGCCAGAGTTGTCCCAGTTGCGTTTATTGTCAGGCACGCTTGCCATAGCGCCCTGTTTGGGTAGCTTTCCCTGCTCCACTGCTTGGTCAGTAAGCTTGTGAGCCAATCGAATAACCTGCTGTATAGTGGTGAGGTTCACAACAGTCACCATGCTTTGTATCTCCGGAACCAAGCCACGCTGATAAAGCTCAACTCATTTGATCGGCGATTGATCATGCCTGGGCAAAGCGTTGCCAAATCGTGAGACCTCATGGTGTAAACCACGATCTCAGATTCCTTCCATCTTTAATTGCCAGAAAACCTCCAACTTCTGGACTTCATCCAGTTCTTCCTCCGGATCTTCTTCTGGTTCCTCCTCATTAGGGTCTTCCCAAAGGTGCAGGGGCTTCAACAACCTGAAGTGCTGCTAGCTGTGCCTCTAAATCAGCAAACCTATCATCGATCACTATGTTATGGTGATCCTGTGCGTCCATGCGCCCACTAAGTGCTACCACGTTGCCTGCCAGCGTATGATGTCCACCAATGGCCATCGAGAGTCGCTCCTGAAGTGTCTCTACCTGGAAACGTAACTGACGTATCTCAGATCGTAATGCAGAGTTCTCATCAGTGAGTCCTCTAATCCGCTGTCGCTCTGTGTCCAGTGTGGCTACGAGGGCTGCAAATGCCTGCTCCAGAGGGATGCTCAAAGTAGGAAGTGTAGGCAAAGTAGAGGCGGTCGATGACCTAGTCCTAGGTCGTGTAGGTGCTACTAGTGGTATGCGCTCTCTATATGCCATACGGTTTATGTAGGTGGGGTAGAAATCCCAGTTCCGCTGAGGATCGAGCTCAGGAGGTATGAAAGGCTGATCCCAGTCTATCTCGCCAGGAGGATAAGGATGTCGGGGCCAGTTAAATCCCCTATCTGGTACGGGAGAAGTAGGAGGTGACTCAGATGGTGCAGGTCTCTTGCCTAAATTCCTGGACGACGATGCCATGCTGCGAAGTACGTGTTGCGTATGCCAATGAGTATACAGTAAGGAGAGTAAGCGATAAGTAACTAACAACTGTGCGGTTATAGTCTAGTGTGTGTATGCAACCTAGTTCCCTATAACCAATGGCTCTGATACCAATCTGTCACACCCTCAAAATCCACGTGCGTGGTTTTACCGCGAGGCGCGTGACATACCAGGATCTCAGTCATTAGTTACCAAGAACGACTCTATATGATTAATAAACAAAACCAGAGTTAACGTTTAAAATACTACGGAAGCGTTTTTAAAACCAGAAAACCCAAAACAAGTAGTATGTAAAGAGAATGCGCAAAACATACGCGCCCCAAACACAATTGTTTAATATGAAAATAATCCCAAATTTGTAAACAAGGCAAATGTAGACAACTCAACAATGCTGATGTGCGTGTTGTTTAATATGAAAATAATCCCAAATTTGTAAACAAGGCAAATGTAGACAACTCAACAATGCTGATGTGCGTGCTCCTAGGCAACGGGCAACCTTAACCTGAGAATAGCATACTAAACAAGTCAACACATGGTTGGTGAGTTCAAGAGTTTGCGTTAATTGGTAAACCGATAAACATTTTTAATTCATAAGTAGTGTATTGCAATAGATAGCTAGTCTATTAACATAAAAATATTAACCATAGTGATTTCGCGATTGAAGCTGACTGTGATAGTTTGTGTCTCCCGTCAAGACTTACCAGGTCGTGACGAATATATGTTAGGACAAAATTGCACCCGTATGACCTCGAGTCACACAGGTGGGGCTCGTCAGACCCAGTAGTACTACCCAAAATTTCCCCGCTAGTCAATATTAACAATCCGAAAGTGTGAGGACTTTCCATGGTAAACAACACTATATCAATATTATACACACTCATATATAAAAGCATTTGTGATCAACAGTATGCTATCTCCTCCAAAAGAGATTATGTAAAATTAGTGGGGCAAGAACTCACCTGATGCGCGCAAGAATTAACTTAGAGCTTAACTTGAAAGAAAGAGGGGAAAGACAACCTTCAACGGTCACCTAAAACACATGAGTACATAAGTACGTGTACACAGAATCAAAATGAAACCCTAAGTGCTCTACAAACCAAGGAACTCAAGGTTTAAGAAAGACAAGACACATTTGACCCAGTTGACCCGTTTGACCCGTTGGTGACATTATAGGTGATAATTCGTTAATACTAACACAACAGCATATCATACATGATCAACATACAACTGGATATCATACAAGTCATGCGAATCTCAACTATTATCATGCTCATAACATCTAAAATGTTCATTCTTAATCAATCATCAATCCACAAAAGTCCTAGCTTACCTATATAACTCATACCATGATTTTTCCACAAATAGGACAAAACATGTAACAAACCAAATCAACATTCATACAACATAAACAACACATTTAATCACCTTAGAAACCATCCATGAACACACTAGCATGGTCCTAATATCCCAAACATTCTCAAATCATCCAATTCAAGGATTTGCACAATTAAAGTTTCCCTTTTGGGAAAGTTCATCCCAAATTCATCAAACTCACACTACATTCATGAATTCATCAATTATATACCAATTCAAGTCCATGACAACATCTAAACATGATCAACAACACCTAATCATCATGATTCATCAACATTCAACACCAAAATTACTATCTTTAGTAAGGTATGAACTACAACATTCATTCTTGGATTTCTAGCATTCAAATCAACAATCTAACATCCAATTATCATCACAAACATATCAACAACATCAATTTATCATCAATCATAGCATTCATGCAAATAAAGTTACTATTATTAGTAACCTATGAACAACGCATCAAAATCATAGCTTTCTTACATAATCAACATTAACTAACATCAATATAACCTAACTAACATCATAACATCATCAAACAACTAACAATCGACTTTCAATTTGCAAGATTCGAATACCAACATTCGGCCAACATGAAAACCATCAAAAGAACACAAAATCTAACCTTTAAATCGCAAAAAGGACACGAATTGATGCTTCTAATGTGTTTAATGGATTGTAATCGAACCAAATCCGTGGATAATCACTTGTTCTTGATTGGAATTCGCAGGTATGTGTGTGTTTTGAGAGGTGTCACGGCCGTAAAAGGTGATTAGGGTTAGAGTTTTGATTTTATTTTATTTAATAATCCATAATTACCCTTTTAACCCTTATAATTTGTATTTTATAAAAATTAAGATTTTACTCACTCCTTTAAAATGCTTTTAACTAGAATAATAAACATATAAACTAGTAGTAGCAATTATATGTATTATCTTTACAAGCTACAAAATTTACAAAGTAAATACACACGTTTTCAAGTTACGCGATAAAATTCACAATTAATATTTAAATCACATAATCACATCTAATAATCAACATAGAAGTTATTGTTTAACATTATTAATTATTATTCAGTCACCAACATTCAACGACAACTAGTGTGTGCTCCCGACACGTGTATGCAAGACTTAACGGAACTAACGGAGTTTGGTAACGGAAAATTACCGGATGTCACACTAACACTTTGAGTAAACATCACCTTCAACCGTCTAACTATATTGGAAAGTCTAAAACTGTTCAGGTGCATGAGCATAAGTTGATACGCCCAACACAACCATTTTCAGCAACATGACAACTGTTTAGGTGCATGTACTTGAACAAAACGCTCAACACTTGTACAAATTCCTGAAATTCATCATACTCTTGATTTAGACTTCTGACCACTATTCAGGTGCATGAGAAACCTTCCATCATTCTGACACTTTCAAATTTTCACAACATCCATCTGAACATTATTTATGCACATTTGCACTGTTCATGCACATTGTCTCAACATTTAGTCAAATTTTTTACTATCACTCGAAATGAATATTAATTACCCTCAAATTTTAACAATATCAATTTTTTTTGTTTAAAATCATCATACATCATTTGAAAAAAAAAAACTTTGAATCAAATTTTTTTAAATTTTTTCAAACACTTTTCCGTCATTTTAGTCTTTATTTTAAAACATTTACAACACAAATAGTCTTGTTTTGTTTGCAAGAAGCTTTTCCACTTATTTTGAATTCTTTTTAGGTTCATTTTTACATCATATGAAACACACACATGCTTGAATTTCAGCTTCATCCTTTCCATCCAAAGAACTTAACTTTTATTTATTCTTTTTCATATTTTGACACTTTTTGACACATTTCATTGATTTTCTCTTTTATATTTTTACTCTCTCTAAACTTTTAAGTTCACAAACATAGAAGTTTCTTTTATTTTGTATGTAGAGAAAACTAATCATTATCAACATGCCTGCACACAGATAATCATGCAAAAAATCAAAATTAAAGCAGAAGAAAAATCTACTATACACAATTAAATCACATGCCTGCAGTGAGATCATATCAGTTAAGATCAGCACATTAAAATAAAACAAAATGGTGGATAGTCATAGACAGTGATTAAATCCTGATCAAGTGTGTTCCAGGTCAGCGTTCCCAGAGCAGAGGAGACACGAGATCTAAGGACAAAAAATGAGTGATTTTGGCAAGATAATCATCACACTTACTTTTTCAATTCTTGGATTGATTAAGGTACGATTAGATATGACATTATGTAAGTCACACTTAAACTTAGAGAGCTCAACTCTCGTCAAGATATGCAAGAAAACACTTTTCTCAACTTATTAACCTGACATATACTTATAACCAGATCTCATGTTTAGGTTGTGCACATTGGCATCTTTTGCATCAAGTGAGAATATCCAGGTCTGTAATGACTTACAACAAAGGACATCTCATCATTTCTGGTCTATGATGACTCGTAATAGAGAAGTGAATAGATGCTTTAAATAATTAGAGCTCATGGTTATTCATATTGCCACTAGGTGTGAGGTTGTGACTTTACAAGCAATCAATTTGAGAAGTCAACACTACTTATTGGTACTAAAATGGACAAACACGAATGCATGATTGATTTAGTTTAGTCATAAGAATTTACTTTTTTAGTATAATTACATGAGCTTACCTACACATCATATCTAATCATGTCAGATTTTAGTAGCTAGTGAAGTATGCAACTGATCAGAACTAATGTATCTATCATTTCTATAAATCCCAAAGACAGATTCAGTCCTAAATAATTAACTAACAATTAACCTCTATTTTTGTGGGTTTTTGTTTTATAATTTTCTCTTTTGATTTTGCAATTTTCTATTTTTGTATTTGCTTTTTTTTTCTATTGAACTTGCACACACAAAATATACAATCAGGCAGTTAACTTTGACAGTTTTCGCTATAAATCTTCTTATTCAGCTAAGGGAGGGTTCTTTTTATTTTATGATTCAGACAACTCAATTACTCAAAACCAGTTTTAAACATGGTTAATAAGTTTAATTGACTCAACCAAATACTCAAAACGACCTGGTAAAAAGGCTTTTGTAAATAGGTCAGCTAACTGTTTTTCAGTTGTAATTTGAATCAAAATGATTAAACCTTTTTCAGAGTTATCTCTGAGAAAATGATATCGAATTTCAATATGCCTTGTTTTTGAGTGCTAAACAGGATTAGCTGTAATAAACATAGCAGCAGTGCTATCAATGTAAATAGGAGTTTTAAGAAAATTGAACCCGTAATCTAGCAGTTGGTTTTGTAACCAAAGGATTTGAGAACATCCTGCTGAAGCAGCTATGTACTCATCTTCTGTGGTTGAAATAGAGACATTTTTTGTTTCTTATATTGCCACAAGACTAATCTAGGACCTAAAAACTGACAACCACCCGTCGTAGATTTACGATCTTGGCAACATCCTCCATAATCACTATCTGTATATCCATGTAACTCGAAGTTTCCTTATAAGGATACCACAACCCTAAAGCCGGTTTTCCTTTGAGATACCTAAATATTCGTTTAACTGCGATTAGGTAAGATTCCTTCAGGTCAGATTGGTACCTGGCACAGACACAAACCGCATACATTATATCAGGTCTAGATGTAGTAAGATACATCAAAGATCCAATCACAGATCTGTATAGAGTTTGGTCAACTGATTTCCTTTCGGATCAGGTTTAATCTTGGTATTTACATCAGCTGGAGTTCTGATGGATTGACAATCTTGCAGTTTAAATTTCTTCAAGAGTTTGTCAACGAATTTCTCCTTATTAATAAAAATTCCATCTGCAGACTGCTTCACTTGAAGACCAAGGAAAAAAGTTAATTTCTCCCATAGAACTCATTTGGAAACGAGACTTCATGATTTCTTCAAATTCATTGCACAATTTTGGACTTGTAGAACCGAATATGATATCATCAACATACACTTGAACACATAAGAGATCATCAGCATCCTTCTTTATAAACAAAGTTGGATCAATTTTCCCTCACGTGTATCCATGCTGGATCAAATGTTGTGATAACGTTTCATACCAAATTCTAGGAGCTTGATGGAGACCATACAATGCTTTACTAAGCTTGTACACATGATGAGGATATTCTAAATCTTCGAAACCTGGAGGTTGCTTGACATACACATCATCAGTGATTGATCCATATAAGAAAGCACCTTTAACGTCCATCTGATACACCTTGAATTGCATGAATGATGCATAAGCTAGGAAGACATGATTGATTCAAGTCTTGCAACTGGAGCAAATACTTCATCATAATCTATTCCTTCTTCTTGGGTGTAACCTTGTGCAACGAGTCTCGCTTTGTTGCGAACAACAATTCCCCAATCGTCTAACTTGTTTCTGAATAACCATTTTGTGCTATGGTATTTTCTCCTTCAGGTAAATCCACAAGCTTCCACAATTCCTGTTTGCGGAATTGCAATAACTCTTCTTGCATTGCCTCAATCCAGCTATTGTCCTTTAATGCTTCGATGATGTTTTTGGGAACAATTTAAGATAGAAAACATGACTATAAGAAGAGATTTGCTTGTTCTGATTGACTTCTCATTGTTCTCTTATTCAATGGACCAATAATCTGAGACGTAGGATGGTTCTTGTGAATACGAGACGTTGGAATCTCATTTTCTTGAACATTAACATCCAGATTAGATTGGTTTAAGTCGGAAAGCTGATACAGTAAGTTCGAAGTATGTGGATTGAAATTAGGAACTTAAGTCGGTGAGTTGATAAAGTAATCAAGATTATCAGTAACAACTACATCATCAGAAACCGATGACATTCCGGACTCAGGTGTACAATTTAGGACCATCATTAGGAATAGGTTGTGAAACATTAGAATTTTCAGAAAAGGGATGTTCTTGTGCTTGTTGAGAGTGAGATTGATCATGAGATTCAAAATGAAATACAGGATCTTTAACAAATAAGAAGAATGGGTAATCTGGGCTAGAATCATCCATATCATCAGAATTAGAATCATCACTTAAAGATCCGAGATCTCCTCCTTGTTTCTTTTTCTCACCTGGAGAGTCAAACAAGTTAAAATTATAAGAGTTTGACAAAGAATCTAAATCAAACAACCAAGCTGGGCCATTTGCAACTGATGGAAAAGAGCTTTCAAGAAATTTAACATTGAAAGTTTCAAGAATAACATTCTTCCTAGAGTTATAAACTCTAAAGGCTTTTGAAACCGATGAATATCCAACAAAAAATCCATCATCAGATTTTGTATCAAATTTTCCTAGCTGGTCACTTGAATTTAACATCAAAACTAGACAACCAAAAGATTTAAGAAAATATATATTAGGTTTCCTGCCAAACATCAACACATAAGGAGTTTTTTGTTTATCTTTCACAAGCATGTATGATTCTATACAAAGCATGCAGTGGATATGGCTTTGTCCCAGAAAGCAATTGGAATCTTTGCATCTGCTAACATGGAACGTGCGACCTCAATCAAAGTTTTGTTTTTCCTTTCAGCAACTCTATTTTGTTGTGGAGTTCTAGGAGCATTGAACTGACGAGCAATTCCTTTTTCTGCACAAAACATGTCAACATTAGAATTTTTAAATTCAGTTTCATTATCACTTCTGATAATTTTCACCTTTTATTCTAATTGATTTTCTACTTTAATGATGAATTCTTTTAATAATTCAGTAGTTTCAGATTTAGCATGCAAAAAGAAAACCCATGAAAATCTTATAAAGTCATCAATGATAACTAAACAATAATATTTCTTTCCAATACTCTGCACATTTGTTGGTCTGAATAGGTCCATGTGCAACATCTGGAGAGGCTTGGAATTTGAGTTTATCAGCTTGGGCTTATAAGACGCTCTATGTTGCTTTCCTTTTAAACATACTGAGCAGTGATCTGTTGTAGAGAACTTCTTTGTTGAATTCCTACAACATGATTTTCTACTACAAGCTTGTTCATGTTGTTGAAATTAGAATGCCTGAGACGTCTATGCCATAACTGGCTTTCGACATTTGATGCTTGAGCAATTAGGCATGTTGTTTCTGTAGAAGGATCTACTTGAGACATATCTAACTTGTATACATCTCGATCTTGTATAGCTTTACCAACTACCCATTCTTTGCTTATCTGAAAAACATGGATTCAAAATATAATTAAAAGAATCATCAAATAGAACAGAGTAATATTTGTCACAAATTTGGAAAACACTTAAAAGATTAAAATTCAACTATGAACAGTAGTTGACTTTATCAAAGCTAATAATCCCATTGGACACTGTTCCTTTGCCTGTTATTTTACCACCTGCATCACCTCCGAATGCAACATGAGTACCATCTTTTAACTTAAATTCTTGAAGCAAGGTTAAATTCTTGAAGCAAGGCATGGTTGCCTATCATATGTCGGCTACACCCACTATCAACATACCACGTGTTAATAGGTCTTCTTAGGCATACCTTCATTTCAAAGAGATTTAAGTTGAGTTATCAATCCAAGCCGATATGCACTTCTCATTTTTGTGATTTATTTCATCACAAATGGTATAATACTTGTTGAAATAACAATCAACTATTGAATGGTTTTCATATCACAAATATGATAGTACCTATTAAAGAAACATTCATCAGTCTTATGATTGTACATATCGCATATTTCACAGTACCTTTGTTGAAATTTAAACAACTGTTGATTAACCTTAGATGTGGAAGCCACATTTGATCCTTGTTTTGATTTAGGAGTTACAAAGTTAATCTATTGTTTTTGAATTGAGAGTTTGTTCTTTTCAAATTCAGGTTTTGACTTTTGTTCATTAACACCATTCCTAGACACCTTAGATACAAATCTTTGGTTGACAGCAGAAGACTTTGGACCTGAACCTGTTTTCAGATCAAAGTTAGATTTGTTCTTTGAATTTGATTTGATTTCTAGAACTGTGTTCATATCAAAAGCACCCGCAGATACAAACTTCACTAGTTTAAACTGACTAGATTGATTTTTATTCTGAGAGGATTTAGCTTGAGCATTTTTCCTTCTCCTTCTTTGGTTTCTTGATCTTGATGATCTCTGCTTGCTTTGTGATTGAACATCTTCAATAGAAGCCTCTTTTGAATTTTCTTTATCTTTTTGTTCTTTCTGCCATTTTATGAAGTCTGGATTGTTTAATCCGTAAGAAAACAAATCTTCAGATGTTACTTCGTCTTGTTTTACTTTCTCTTTATTCTTTGGGTTTTGTTTGTCATTCTTTACAATGACTTCTTCAACAACATACTCTTTGGGAACAAACATTTCTTATTCTTTAGTCGTGGTTCGTAAGATTTAACTTTCACTAGATGACCATTTTTAATCTTTTTAGAATCTTGTTCCTCAAATATCTCAACATTAGTTTTCTCTTCATCACTTTCAGAATTCTTTTTCTTAGTTTGAAAGGCTTTTAGCTTAGCTTTGTTTTCAAGTGAGTGATCACGTGTGTTAATGTTTTCTGGTAAAGTGTTTGTGATAGATTCAGGCATGGACTCATGTGTAAAACCTAAACCAATTTTGTTTTTATCTTTCCTCTCACTTATCAACTATTCAACAATTGTTTTAGAAGTTTTAACTTTAGCTAGAGACTTTATGATCATTTTTCAATTTGTTGTGCATTACTTCTTCTTGTTTAAGCTTGTCACAGATTTTAAATGAATATGTTCTGTAATGCTCAACTTGATCAAAACATGCTTTTGTGCGCATTTTCTCTCTGACTTTGACAGGAATTTCAGGATAACTTGAAGAAGAAGTCTTAGAGTCAGATGATGGATGCTTAACCTTTGGTTGTTCAAACTGAGCCATAAGTGCAATTTCTTCTGAAACCTCTTTTGGGTCAGATTTGTCATTCTAATCATAATCTTCATCATCATTTTCAGAATCACCATCTACCTTAGGATCATTTTCTGCAGACCAATCTTTATTTTGAACTTCAGCAACAAAAGCTAAACAAGATGTTAGATCAGCTGTGTATTGTTCAGCATAAGCACTCTAGACATAGCCATCTTTGATGCTAACAACAAGAGCTTTCTTTGGCTCTTCAAATGATTTTGATTCATCTTTTGGTTCTGGCATGGGAAGACTTTGATAAGGATTTTGAAAGGTCTTCTGAGACTGTTGTTGGTATCTTTGACTGCTAGAAACTACTTGACCATTTCCACCTTGATTTCTAGGAGCTTTACATTCCCTTGAGAAATGACCAAAACTGTTGCAGTTGAAACACCTTGACTTTGATTTGTCAAAGCCAACAGTTTTGTTAGCACTAGGCTTGTAATTCCTGTTAACATATGAGTGTTTCTGTGTTCTGTAAGCAATCATTACCATCAGCCAATTCAAGTCGATCTCTTCCATATCATCAGGATCCATATCAAACAAATCCTTCAAAACAAGATCTAACTGGGTTAGATGACTACCTTGATAAGCATGAAAACTTGCCATGAAAGCAGTAAAAGCAGATTTTGACTCATCATCCTGTAACAGGATATTAATAAAATCTTTAACTTTGATGGTTTTAATATAATTAAAAGATGAAGTCTCAGTTGAGATTTAGGAGTTTGAGTTTTAGGAGGAGACTGAGGTTGAGGTTGAGTTGTATAAACAGGAGCACTTGTGTAAGAAGAATCTGTAAGGAAACCAGCTCCAACGAATAAATCACCCTCGTCTTCTGGAGAATTTTCATCTTTTGCCAGAAAAGCATTCTCCATTGTGTTAGCTGGAGAAGCAATGTACTTATATTGAGACATTGATGCAGCTCTATCATTGTTTCTGGAACTCTCATCAATTTCAACTGATTCAATTTTGGTAATCAAAAGATCCAGATCCATCAAAAAACTTTTCTTTATGCTTTAACAAAGTGATTGTTTGTTTCCATGAAGATGGAAGAGCATTTAGAAGTCTGTAATTTAGATCTTTTAGATCATTTTTGATACCACCAGTTGACATTTCAGTAGTAAATTGCACGAAACTGTTCATCATTGATTGATTGTTTCACCAGAAATATGCTCAAATAACTCCAATTGTCTCTTGAGTTTCTGCTTTTGAGATCTTGTATCTCTTTACCACCTTTACAAATAATCTTCAAAGCTCTATACATGGTGTAACAAGTTTGATAACCTTCAAGTCTAGTAAAGACTTCCAATGGTAACCCCTTGCAGACCATCCTTAGGATATGGTTCAGGAGATATCCTCAGACATCTGATCGCTGCCCGACCAAGCACGTTTAGGTCGGCGGTCGATTTGGCGGGGAGGCTGTATGACGAGCGAGAGGTGGTGGCGATGATGGATGAGGAGGAAGAGCGGATTTATGTTAAGAGTGGGAACGGAAGGCGGGATGATGGTGATGGTGAATTTGAGGCTGGTGGTAAGAAGGTAAGGATGGATGATCGAAGGATGTTAACAAAGGAAGCTAGGGCATGCAAGAAATGTGGGAAGGAGTATGCAGGAGAATGTAAGCAAGGATCGAATCTCTGTTTTCAGTGTGGAAAGGAGGGCCACTTGGCGAGGGATTGTCATGCAATAAGATGTTACAGGTGTGGTAAGAGTGGACACAGGAGCAGAGACTGCACGAAGTCAAAGGATGAGAGCTCCGGTGCAAGAAGGGACAACAGAGGATGAAGGTTGGAGCATTTGCCCTGACCGGGAGGAGGCTAGAGCGGACTTCTACGCGACGTCAGGTACGTTTCTACTAAATTATATTTGTGCATCTGTGTTATGATTGTGGTGCTAGTAGTGGTTTCGTTCCTACTTCCTTTGTGTTAAGATACACGTTAGGAGTAGGAAGATCGATGAGCCTTCGAGGTAGAAATTGGTATTGGTAAGTCCACTAGGTTACCGGATGTCCTAGAAGATTGTGCGATAAAATTGAGAGAGCGCGTGTTTCCTGCTAGACTGTTCAGGACAGACATGGATGGATAAACGTGTGCCGTCGGAAGGATTGGCTAGTAGCCTACGAGGCAAACACCGAGTGTTGCAAGAAGGAGGTTTGAGCAACCGCGCCCGAAAGGAGTTCAGTGCTGATCTACGGCGGTGGAGTAACGATGAAGGTCTCGTCTTAGGAAAAGAGATCACTTGATTTAGAAAGCAAGGGAAGCTAATACTGAGGTGTAAAGGACTAATCTGAATTGTTGCTCAGGTAAGAGAAGTGGCATGTCAACTGGAGCTACTCGATGTGTTAAGTGAAGTTATCCGACATTTCATGTGTCTTGTTTAAGAAAGTGCTCGATCAATGAGAATGTGATCGTGTCACTAGAGAATACCGAGATGGATGAAGGATTCAACTATGTGGAGCAATTGAGGCTCATTTTTGGTAGAAGGGAAAGAATGGATAAGTCGAAGGATGGTTCCACCTGTGCGAGTACAGTGGAGCCCAGAAGGGGACTAAGCCTACGTGTAAGATCAAGGAAGAGGTAAGACAGTGTTACCCGTAACTGTTCGAGAAGCGACAGGTTTCGGGGACGAAACCTATATAAGGGGGGTGGACATGTAACACCTCGAATTTTTATTTAAAAGAAAACAAAAAGGAAGTATCTAGAAAGAAAGATATTGGGCACAAGTTGAAGGGGGCAAAGTGCAAAAGTGCACAAACTCTATTATTTAATAATATAAGAGGTATGGACGCCATAAAGCAGGGATCTGCTTTCCTGCTCTCGGCCAGAAGAAGAAGAAAGCTTTCGGTTTTTAGAGAAGAAGAAGGAAGAATAAGCTGCTAAGAAATTGTTCTCGAGAATTTGAAGCTGAAATCGCAGGTGGAAGTACCTGGTTTGAAGATCTGCTTCAGGTGAGTTTCTAGACCCTCTTTTATAGATTTTAAAGTGTTTGGGGCTATTATACATGCCGGGAAAAGGTTTTTTCAAAGATAACCGTATGCTATGCTTGCTGTTGTTCGACGTACCTGCTGTGGTTGTGTGTTGGTTGTGGTTTAGTGGTTAGAATTGTTGTTAGAATGTTTAGATGCCCTTAGTATGCTAGATCTGTGTTTGGGTTAGGCTAGAAATGTTTTGGGTGTGTTCTTGGCAGATTAGATGTTCAGAATGTCCCATGCGCCCAACTGTCTTCATGCGCCCAGGGTCATGTGCCCCAATAGTGGCCATGCACCCAGATAGTGCCCAGGTGGCTAAGTGTTGGCCATGCTCCTAAGTGTAGGTGGTGTGCCTGAACAGTGGTTCATACGCCCAGAAAGTGTGGAAATGCCCAAGTATAAATGATGCGCCCAAATAGTGCTCATGCGCCCAGAATTGTTCTATGCCCAAGTGTTGGAACGCCTGAATAGGGCTCATGCACCCAAATAGTTCCCATGCGCCCAAGCTGTTTACACTTAGAATTTTTGCTGATGCGCCTAGAATGTTATGTTGTGCCTCGTTTAGACTTAGGGCTTTCTTAGGGGCTTTAAGAGGTGATGTTTTAGATAGGTCCTGTTGGGATGTTATGGCTTATGCATGATGTTGTGTTATGGTTTATGTTGTGTGTGTGGTGTGTTGTCTTTCTTTGTTAAATGGTTTTCAAAACATATGTAGTATGTTTTATTAAACATTACGTATGATGTATGGCTTTACGTGGTTTGATGTTTGATTGAGCGTAGAGTATTATGTAACGAAGTGAAAGATAATAATAATGAAAAGTGGAATGTAAAGAACTAAGGGAGTCTTTGTGACTCGAAGGGAGTCTTCGTGACTTGAAGGGAGTCTTCGTGACTCGAAGGGAGTCTTTATATCGCTTTCTTTCCTTTTTATTTAATAAAAACTGTCTCTATCTTAATACATTTTTATCTAAAATAAAAACTAATAAACCTTCTAATAATTTTTTTAATCTCGCCATAATCTTTTTAATCTCGTCATATTTACAATTTCATCTCCCCAGTTTTATAATTATATAAAATACAATCGTAAAACTTGTTTAACTTTTGTAATAATAATTTTTAAATATAAGTTTAAAACTAGTTAACATTTATTTTAAAAGTTTATTTTAAAGCTAAAATGTTTTCACAAGTAGCGTGATTTTTTATATAATAAATTTGTAATTCTTCATAGTGAAGATTAACAAAAAAGGATTCGTAATTAGTTTAGGATCTTTATACGGAAACTACTTTAAGTTATAACTATAAAATTTTTAATATATCTTCTCAAAAAGTATATTATGTTGTGAACCAAGATCAACGGCAAGATTTGTTTAAAAATATATATTTGTGTTCTTTTTTTTTTTTTGAAAAAAAAGTGGTGAGATTTAGAATCAATATCATATATGAAAAATTAAAGTTATTAGTATTAAGTAAAAAAAAAAAATAGATGTTTTTTTCTTTTCTTTATAGTTGAAGAGATTTGCACTTTTCTTAAATAATAAACAGAATGTCACATTATTACGTTTATAATAATAATTTTCAAATCTCTAAATATTCAAATTAAGAAAGTGAATTTTATTTTTCTAATTAAAATGAAACAGATTTCAAGCGAGATTCTAGATTTGCGAGATTTTCCCTCACTTAAAACTAAACGAGTTTTTTTTAATTCGAATAATTGATTTCTGATTATAAAAATAATAAATAGAAAAGTTACAAAAGTTAATAAAAAATATATAAGTACGTTAGAAAAAACTTTTTAATGAAACATTTACGGAATATATAAAAATGGTATATATATTCGTTTTTAATAAATATATAAAAAATACACTCTCAAATGTATAAAAATATTAATTTCTTATAAATTTAGAAAAATTACATATTTATTTAAAAAATATTTATATTTTAAATATATATAAAAATTAAAATATATGGCGAGGAAGGACAAAATTAAAATAAAATAAAATTCTAGCGAGAAAAAACCATAATTCCTCGCCGGGTCAGCAAGGAAAGACACGTTGGCGAGGAAAATGGCCAATTCCTCTGGTCAGCGAGAAAGTACACATCTGTGAAAAAAATAGTCAATTCATCGCCTGGTCAACAAAAAAAATATGTCAATTCCTCTCCTAGTTAGAGAGAAATGAACAACGTCAGCGAGAGATTATGGGTACTCCTTGCCCACGTGCCGAGGATGGACATTCCTCATGATTGGTCTGATTTTTTTGTAATTTTATTTGTGAGTGTTTATTTTGGTAATTAACTTTGGTCAAATGAACAAAATAGTAATTTTCCCTTGTATCTTTATATTCGTACCTTCAATTCATGAAGAAAATCTATTGGTTTTCGATCCATGAGGTATATTAGAAAAACCATAGTATAGTTGCTATGATTTTATATACTTTTGATCCACTGGAACATTCATTTCATTTATAAATGAATATATATAAATACGTAGGTATGTATGTATCATGTACGTATGGAGAGATGAAAGAGGGGGAGGGGGATTTACATACAAGTGATTGGCTCGGTGACTATGGGAATGGTGGTGAGAATGGTAGCGATTGTAAGGAAAATGGTGGTGGAGAGCCCTGTGAAGCCAATAGTACAAGAATTCTACGGGCCCAACATGTAGCACAATAGTAATGAGTTGCACAAATCGGGTTTGGGCCGGACCCGGGCCCGGGTACAAAACCGGGTTTGGGCCCAACCGGGTTTTTTGTACCGGGTATTGGTGAACCCGGGTACGAACCCGGGTCGGGTTCAGCGAGATACAAACCCTACCCGGTATACCCGGGTAGGGTCGGGTCGGGTTCGGTTCGGGTATGAAACCCGGGTTCAACCGGGTTTTTGCCTTTTTTTTTTTTTTCTTTTTTTCTTTTCTTGTGTGTGTGTCGAACACCGGGTCGTATGTTTTTTTTTCTTATATTTTCTTTCCTTTTTTTTTTTTATTTTTCTTTTCCTAACCGGGTTCACTTGAATGACAAAAATTTAAACAACTTAATATATAAATATATACAAATCTTGAGCAGAAAATGTTACACTTATAATATACAAATATTAAATACTTTTTATATAAAACATTTGAATGACAAAGAAATTTAAAAAGAACATGAAAGACATATAATATTAAAACAACTTAAAAATAACAATATCGTCTAATTTTATCTACTACGAGATGCTTGATCAAATGCTAATTCTTCATCGGATATGCCAGAAGATACTCCGTCTTCTACCTCTTCATCATGTACTTTAGCTTCGAGTGTAATCTCGTCTTCGAGGCTTGTTTGGTCTTGTATACGATCCGTTGCGTCTAAGTGATCCTTTAAACAAATGCACATCTCCACTGCTTCCGGAGTTAGTCTTGTTCTTCGTAATGATATTACCCTGCCACTAAGAGAAAAAGCAGATTCCGAAGCTACCGTAGAAGCTTGGACGCTTAGTAAATCACGGGCCATAGCAGAAAGAATCGGAAATTGAGATTCTTTTCCTTTCCACCAAGCCAAAATATCGAATGCACGATAATCTTCGGTAGTCATAGTGGAAATAAAATCCGTTCCACTATATCTACCGAGCTCACTTGTTGGGGTGTTACCTCTTTGACGTTTAGCCGTCACATCCCGAACAACATTCAACATAGTCAAAACAGGGTCTTTAAACGAGGTACTAGCACTTGAGGTTGATCCACTTGGCATGGTTATGTTTACGTTAGGCCCATATCTATTTAAATAAAAATTATAAATTGTTTTCAAACTATGATTAAAATTTTCTTTTGCCTCGTTTGAAAAATCAGGGTTTTCGTCATGCATATCCAAATTGTCATTTATCTCATCTATCAAACATTCAACCCCCGCAACATTTAGAAACGGATTTAAAGCGGCGGCACACGTAAAAACGGGTGGTAAGTCCTTAAAATATTTTTTAAACTTTTCTTTCATTGGTTCTATCATTTGATTAAACATATTATTTTTATTTTGAAAATTTTTAAAATTCAAAGACATAAAATATAGTTCTTGAAGCACCGAATAACTAGTGGAATAATAAACTCCCGATAATTTTGTTGTTGAGTTTTTAAAAACCTCAAGAAACTCGGATAGACGTTGAAGATTCTCCCAACCCGCATCCGGAAATGGGTCGGCTTCACCATTATCCGAAAGACTATTATGAAAAGCTTTCAAAGTGCCCTTTTGTTTTAAAGCACATTCAAACATGTGACAAGTCGAATTCCACCGAGTAGGTACATCCCAATTAGGACCTAAAAATCTAGAGTGCGTATCCTTACAAAGTTGTTTATAATCTTGATATCTTCTTCTACTTTTTTAAAAACGTCATGTAACATAAATCGAAAAGATGTAATAAAGTTATTAACATATTGCCCGGATAGTCCGTCTTGCACTACTAAATTAATAATATGTGCAACACAACGAGTATGGAAAAAATCACCGTTTGCAATCGGAAGATATTTTAATTTTAATTTTTCAACCGCGGTTGTGTTGTTAGAGGCGTTATCAAATGCAATTGAAAAAAGTTTATTTTCTAATTTAAAAGTACTTATTACATTATCTAAAAAGTAAAACAAAATTCTCCGGTGTGTGGATGCGGAAAAAGATCAAATGCAATCGTACGTTTCATCAATTGCCATGAATTGGGATCCACCCAATGAGCGGTGACGCAAAGGTACGATTCGGGTAAACCGTGTGGAGCCGACCAAACGTCACTAGTTAAGTTTACACCGGTATTTAAATTTTCAAATAATACAATTAAATCATTTTTTGCTTGTTTCCATAATTTTAAACAATAACGTCTAAGTGTAGTACGACTTACGTGAGTGTAACGAGGTTGAAGCGTCTCTCGAATTAAGTTGGTCAACCGAGGATTGTCGAAGTGACTAAAAGGCAAAGCTTCTTGAATCACGAACTTCGCCATTCGATCTCGAACCGTATTAACATCGTAATTAAAGATTCCACCGTCTCCACCCAATTGTGTTTGTTGCGAATCCGGATTACTTTTCAACGACTTACAAAACTTCTTGCTAATGTGTTTGTTTAAAGTCGTGTTAGAATCTTTAGCAAGCAAAGCTCCACAAAACTTGCAACGAGCCTTTACAGACCCGTCACTCAACTCAACCATATCCCAATTGCACCAAACATCCATGTTACGATTGTGTGCAAGAACACGAACGACGGTTGGAGCGTTGGACGAACCTTGACCAACGGAAGATTGTGAGTGAGCCATATCAAGATTGAAGAGAGTGAAAGTGTAAAACGAGAGAGTGAACGTGTAAAGCGAGAGTAAAGGAGAGTATTTTTTGCGTTTTTTTGCGTATGTTTTTGCGTTTGAGACTTGGGTACTAAACCATATCAACCCACACCTATTTATACTAACTTATAAGCCTAAAAGTGACAAAAAAACGGTCACAAATCGATCCCAACGGCTATATAGCCGTTAAAAAACGGCCACTTTATAAAAAAAAAAAAAACGGTCGAAACCGGGTACAACCCGGGTTCAACCGGTTCCGGGTCGGGTCGGGTCGGGTTCGGGTTCGGGTTCGGGTTCTAAGAAATTCTAGAAAATCATACCCGGTTCCAACCCTACGGTTTTTTTTCGGGTCCAACCGGGTATGCATATACCGGGTCGTACCCGTACCCGGTTCCGGGTCGGGTCCACGGGTCGGGTCCGAACCCGGTTTTTATGCCCACCTCTATTTGGGGCTATTATACATGCCGGGAAAAGGTTTTCAAAGATAACCGTATGCTTATGCTTGCTGTTGTTCGACCGTACCTGCTGTGGTTGTGTGTTTGGTTGTGGTTTAGTGGTTAGAATTGTTGTTAGAATGTTTAGATGCCCTTAGTATGCTAGATCTGTGTTTGGGTTAGGCTAGAAATGTTTTGGGTGTGTTCTTGGCAGATTAGATGTTCAGAATGTCCCCATGCGCCCAACTGTCTTCATGCGCCCAGGGTCATGTGCCCTAATAGTGGCCATGCGCCCAGATAGTGCCCAGGTGGCTAAGTGTTGGCCATGCTCCTAAGTGTAGGTGGTGTGCCTGAACAGTGGTTCATAAGCCCAGAAAGTGTGGAAATGCCCAAGTACAAATGATGCGCCCAAATAGTGTTCATGTGCCCAGAATTGTTTCTATGCCCAAGTGTTGGAACGCCTGAATAGGGCTCATGCACCCAAATAGTTCCCATGCGCCCAAGCTGTTTACACTTAGAATTTTTTGCTGATGCGCCTAGAATGTTATGTTGTGCCTCGTTTTAGACTTAGGGCTTTCTTAGGGGCTTTAAGAGGTGATGTTTTAGATAGGTCCCGTTGGGATGTTATGGCTTATGCATGATGTTGTGTTATGGTTTATGTTGTGTGTGTGGTGTGTTGTCTTTCTTTGTTAAATGGTTTTCAAAACATATGTAGTATGTTTTATTAAACATTACGTATGATGTATGGCTTTACGTGGTTTGATGTTTGATTGAGCGTAGAGTATTATGTAACGAAGTGAAAGATAATAATAATGAAAAGTGGAATGTAAAGAACTAAGGGAGTCTTTGTGACTCGAAGGGAGTCTTCGTGACTTGAAGGGAGTCTTCGTGACTCGAAGGGAGTCTTCGTGACACGAAGGGAGTCTTCGTGACTCGAAGGGAGTCTTCGTGACTCGAAGGGAGTCTTCGTGACTCGAAGGGAGTCTTCGTGACTCGATGGGAGTCGTCGTGACTCGAAGGGAGTCGTCGTGACTCGAAGGGAGTCGTCGTGACTCGAAGGGAGTCGTTGTGACTCGAAGGGAGTCTTCGTGACTCGAAGGGAGTCTTCGTGACTCGAAGGGAGTCTTCGTGACTCGAAGGGAGTCTTCGTGACTCGAAGGGAGTCTTCGTGACTCGAGGGGATCCTTGTCGCGTACCCCGGTACTGTGTCGGTCTTCGGACATGGCGCGGGGGTTTGTTTACAGGCCCCGGCACAGTATCGGTCTTCGGATATGAGTCGGGGTATTACATGAGACAGGATCCAGATTGAAGTGAAAGATAATGATAAAAGTACAAAATGTACGAATTGAACAGTGATGAAGATAATAATAATATTATCAATGTGTACGTATGATGTGTGATCGCATACGTTTACGAAGGATATGTTTTAATGAAAGTAAAGTATTTTATTTATAAAACTAAAACTCACTCAGCGTCGCTGACTTTTTGTATGCATAATAGTTGGCAGGTACTTTTTTGATGCTGAGGAGTTGCAGGCATGGATGCATACGCTACTGGGGACGTTTTGAGTCTGGCATCCACATTTGGATATGATTATATAATGATACGTTTTTAATTATTAATGAAAGTTTTTAAATTCCGATGCAAAAGAAATGTTTATTTTGAATTTTTTATGCGATGACGATCCAGCTGTAAGCGTCCGGGGAACGGGGCCTTACAGATTCAAAGAGCTCAATAATGCCGATAAGCTTTGATCACTGAACCGAAAGCTCTGATACCATTTTATAAGTTCAAAATGGATCGATCTATGATGATATCATAATGCAATGATCAATTCAAACACTAAGTAAACAAACACAAGCAGTTACTTCAAAAATTCATAGATTTCATTGATAGCAAAAGCTTAGGATACAAAGTGTAAGAGTGAGTTACAGTTGTTCAATCTATTCTAACTGTTTCGTTCTCTGCTAGTTTTTGGTTTTGTTGGTTCCCTACACAATACATAAACTATCCTACTTATACTATCAAAGAAAAACAAGGAACATATATTTACAAAATAAGTCCCTATACTATGACAAAATGCAAAAGACAAATGTTAATATTTTAAGAGCTTTAACATCCATGCTTAACATAATGCCAAGGTGACTAATTGTGGGCAATTCCATTTTGAGGAGCAAGCAAGTAAGTCTTATCCTACTGTGATCAACTTAGTCACCCAAGCACACTATGTTCCGACACTTTATAACATCTATCTTTGCGCATCATGGACCTTCTGTTTTGAGTGAGCTAAGACCTAGGTTCATAGGCACCTTTGTTTTACGTGAGTAAAGACCTGGTGACCTGATGCTGATCATCATAAGTTCCAAAAAGAACAACTCTAAAAGAATCCAATGTGATCAATTGTATATTATCTTGAAGCGCATAAAAATCATATTAACAACATTAATAAGATTTCAAAGAAATCTTAAAATAGAGCTTATGATTTAAGGAACATAGTTTTCAAATGTGAAAAACTGATGTATTGACTCATAAACGTAGGAGAAACTCTAATGTGAATTGAATGTGGAGTCCATATTTTTCTATCTTTAATCAATACCAAAACATGATAAACAACATGACAAGTTGAATGTATACTCTTGCTTGAATTTATGTGGATCATAATACTTGCAATCAACACTAGATCTATGTCTACTATCCTCATACAAAATGCTTCAGGAAGTTGCTTAGTGTCATAGTATGATCCCATGTTATGGTTAAATTGCTTGTAAATATGTTATGTATAGTTTCTGCTTATAAAAAAATGCAAAAAGATTTTGTTTATGTTCTTTTCTTTGCTAATATGATGGACAGATAATTGCTTTTCATGCTATTCTCTTCATAACTTTCTGCTAAATGCGTAAATTCATGATTTATCACAAATTTAGGGGGTGTAGTCATTAGCATGAAAAATGAGTTTATCACTTTTAAATGAAGAAAATTGGAGCTTGAGCACCAATTTGGCTGCAGGATATCTGAAGTTTTTAACCAAATCAATCTCTTGTACATTTGCCATGAAGCAAAGTTAGCAGGGTCCAATAGCAATCAACAAATGATCTAACAATATGCTAGGATCATACAACAAAAACATAACAAGTTTGCCTTCCGTAGATGTTCTGCGGAAGAATTAACTTGCGGATAAACTTGATTGTGTATCCAAACAACCACGGAAGGGTAATGAGGTTTAAGGGTCCCACAAAATTAAATAAAAGGATTTAAATATTCTGATGGAGTATAAATAATATTCTTGACCGTTGTCATTCTTATTCACTTTTTCAGACCTAGAAAATCGCTCTCATCCCGTAAACCCTCTTTCCGCCAACATTTAAATTACCCACTCCACATAACCATCCACACTTAAATTTCAACATCATAACATCGAACATACAACATTATCAAGATGGCTAATAGATTTGCAAAAGAACATAACGTTTGTGCTTTTCTTAACACTGAAGACCCAGTGACCAAAGGGTGCAGAGATATAATCATTATTTGAGAAGATCAAGAATATCTTATGCATTATCTGCAGAAGCAATCATCTATCAATCCCACATGATAGATTTTTGGAGCATAACAAGAATAGAGGAGGAGGACAATGAAAAGGTGATTTATTCAACCATAAGAAATGAAGAGTTAAGAATTGATGAAAGAATCATCAGGAGGGTGTTGCAGCTGGAAGAACAAGAAGAGAGACATCCAGATGTGCTTGAGCATGACTACATTGAAAGAATCTTTTATTTGATGGGATATGATGAAGATTACCAGAATAGAGGGATCAAGAAAGGATGGTTGTGCAAACCTTATAGGTTTTTGTGCCACACTTATTTGAAGTGTATGTCAAATAGAAAATCTGGGCTAGATAGATTTTCAAGGCACATCTCATCAAGAATAATTAGTGTGTTTGAGGGAAGAAGATACAATTATGCTAAATACATCTTTGGGTGCTTATATGACCACATCAGGGTACAAAAAGAAGATAAGACGTACATGTTCCCTAGATTTCTCCAACTGATCATCAATGATGTATTGCCCAACATTCAAAGAGATGGTGGAGTTTTTGTTCAATCTCACCTTGGGAGGTTTGTGCATAACAAGATCAGTGGGCAATATCAAGGAAGAGATATGGAGATGTTTGCACATGTAATAGATGAAAATGTAAACATTCCCCAAGAACTTATATACATTGAACAACAACAAGCACCACCTGCTGAGTCCCCTGAACCTATAGAACAAGAGCCACTTTCTCCACCACCAACATCTTTGATAAATCAACCAGAAACACCACCTTTTCATCTCAATTCACCAAAACATGAACACACATAACCCTTCTCTCCTTCCCACTCCCAATCATCATTGAATATTGCTGCAACAGAAATATTCTCACCTGATCACTTTCAACAATGACCACCACATCCATCACCACAACAAGAACCACGTTCTCCACCACCAACTCCCTTGATAAACCTACCAGAAACACAACCTGCTCAACTTAATTCACCATCAAGTGAACACACCTAACCTTTCTCCCATTCCCAATCCCAATCATCACTCAATACTACTGCAACAGAACCATTCTCACCCGATCACAATCAAACACCTTCTCATCTAAAAACACAACAAACTTCCTCACCCCTATTTCGTGAACTCACCTCACCAACTGAAAGCCCTGCACTCACTGAAATTATCAATCTTGAAGATGATAATGATGATGAAATGAAAGATGGTGCAATAGAAGAAATTTGTTTAGAAGCCGAGGGAAAGAATGACAAGGAAGTGGAAAATTGAAGTTGCTTGTGTAGAACAACAAGATAAGAGTGATACTCACTTTGTTGACATCACTGCTTTTGATGAAGATGATCTAAGAGAAGAGGAGATTAATGTGAGTAAAAGATTCCTTATTGCTAAATATAACAAACTAATCATCAAAAGTAATCAAAAGTTGGAGAAGTTGAGAGAGTTGAAAAGAAAGATGAAGGAGAAAGATGAAACAATTACAACTCAAGAAGCAACCATCAAGCAGTTAAGAGAAGAAATTCAAACAAATAATGAAGTGTTTGACACTATGGATCAGTCGTTAACTGAGTCCCTTGATTCTGCTGATAATGAAAGAAATGAAAAGGAGAAGTTTATGCCTGAGCTAAACAAAGCTTTGAAAACTATCTCTGAACAATCAGATCTGCTGAGAGCAAAAGATGAAGAGATAGAAGCTCTAAAGAAGAAGGTGACTGTACATGAATTGGATATTCATCAAGAACAAATCCAAGAAGTTGCTCAACCAACATCATCACTGGAAGCTAACCTTCCATTGATGAAGCCAAAAGAACCAACCATCAAGTATAACAGAAAGAGAAAGAATATGGGACGAATAAGAGCTGAAGTAATTGTGGCTGAAGATTCTCCAAAGAAAACAAAAACCATGTCTCCTGAGCACACTCCATCAGCATATCTATCTACTCTCAAACCAATTCAATATAATGAACAAGAGAGTGATGCTGAGTAGGAGGATTTAACCAAGATTGAGTCTCATAAGGCTACTGAAGAAGTAAGGTCTGATGACTTGCTTACTACTGAAGATATATTTGAAGAAAGAGCACAATCCTCCATGTTCATGGATCTGATCAACAATGGTTTTCCTTATGACATGGTGGAAAGGATGAATATGAATGAGATGAAGCAAGTATTGAAAGAGTTTGATGCAGCACGGTTTTGTTACCTGTGTGTAACTATGAAACCTTCACAAAATATCAATCAATCCAGAAGATAAAGCATGATATGGGTCATTATGACACCAAAAATCTCACCAAGTACAACATGATATATTGGTTGCAAAGCCATAATTATGAGTCTCATGAATTGAAGGGAAAACTGTGGCTGAGCATAGAAACATCATGCATTTTGTGATGAAGGTTGAATTGGAATCTGGTGTTAGATTCAGAACTGGGGCACCTAATCCTGTATATAAACAATAATCAAAACCATCCCCTGTTGTGCCAATAGTAGTTGAAAGTAAAGATATGCACAAGGGAAAGAAAAGCTTATCAAGGAGCCAGGGATGTAATTCCCACCAAAATTTGCCTTTGGGAACAACTGTAAGGGAGATAACTGAGCAAAAATCAACTCTGATTCAATTGTATGATCATCTGACAACTCCAAGATTAGCAGAAGAGAACAAAATCATAGCTTGGAAGTTTGACCTAGATTGGGATTGTGCAATAATCAAAAGAGCATCTAGGATGATTTAATATTTTCCATGGATGGAGACACTCATTTCATTCCCAAATGAAGACATCTCTGATCTACAAAACATCTTAATCACTAATTACCCAATCAATCCAAGACGGAGAGATTTCTCTGTTATCATTGCAAAATTAAGAAACAAATTTAAAGGAGATGTTATGAAGGAAGCAAAAAGAGATGATGCAGAACATAAAAGGAGAAAACAAAAACAGAAGAGGTCTCAATCCAGCTCCTCTTAACTTGTTGATGATAAATTTTTTAGAAGAATTAGATATGCAGACAAGAGTGCAGCATCCATTAAGATCATTGAAGGAAACCAATACTCATATCCAATACTGGATGGGGATATGTTGAAAGAACAAAAGAATTGGTGATGCAAAGAAATGATCCAAACAAGAAAGCTTCAAGTATCAGACTGTTTGATCACATGGAAATAAGCTTTTGATCCAAGTTACACCTCATACTTGCATGATAAGTACTTCCCAAATTTTTTGATAATATTGCTCAAGGTGACATATGTTTATATGTGCACATTATACAAGTGATAGACAAGCTTCATGCCAAAGCTAACAAAAGAAGAAAATTTGAGTCTGGTCAACTCATGGGAACTGAAATCCCTTCTATCATTGATCTTCGAATTTCTGAGCAAGATGAGTTGGAAGTAGTCTCAAACAACAAAGTAGTTGCAACATTGACTACTAAAGAAGATGTCCTTGGTCTTAATTTTAAGACTCTGAAGACTATGAGCAGAATGAAGATCAAGTATACATATCAAGATCAGAAGGATGCTGTTGCATACTTTAAGAAAAAGATTTTGGAAAGAGTTCAGGAATTGAAGACATTGAACAACTGATTACAAGTTTCTAAACCTAAGGGGGAGTATTGTTAGGTCTAGATTGATTGTATAGGTTTAGAAGATTATTCATCACTTGTAATGAACTCTTGTAAATCTTTATAATTTTGTATGCAAGATAATATATATGTTAACCCAAATAATTATTTGTGTTGATTATATGTGTAATTGCAGGAAAACATCATACTTGGTCAATTTTGAAATTTGACCAAGTACAAGAACATCTACGGAAGAACAAGTCAAGGAATATGCATCCATGGATCTCCTGCGGAAGCATTGTAACATCTACAGAAGTCCAAGTCTGTTCATGAGATCAATTTACTACTGCTCCTACGGAAGAAGGAAGGCTAACTCCTACGGAAGGTTATCTCCTACGGAAGAACAAATACTTGCATGAACTCCATCAAGGAAGCCTCATGAAGTCAACAAGTCAAACTCTTTGGAGTGATGTCATCAAGTCAACATCTACGAAAGACTGCACTTCTGTCAGAATGAATATTGCATGTCACGTCAAGAATTTTATTTGTTTAACTTTCTTACCACAATAAAAAATTTACTTTTACCCATGTAAAAGTGAATCCCTCTGCCTATAAATAGAAGGCATGGGTTCACTCTTTTAGGGCATCACAAATAGCATCATACTAGAGCAATATACAACAACAATACACCAACAATACAACAATTCTGATTACACCAGAATAGCAATTAGAACACCGAGAACATCACCTAGCAATTATCATATCAGCAAAAATCAAAACTGATTGTAACCAATTCAGTATTAATGGAAATCATTTAAAGCAAATTTGTTTATCATATTACTTTAACTTGTTTTCCATTTCTCTCATCTGTTCTTCGTTGATTTACGTTACAATTACAATTTCTTAAACAATTAATTAAACAACAAGTTATGATAATTTCGCGATCATTATTCGCGGCTGACATCGTCTTTTCAAATAGCTGAGGATACTTAAGCTTCATTTGGTCCTCACGTTCCCACGTGAATTCTGGTCCATGTTTCGAGTTAAATCGAACTTTGACAATGGGTATCTTGCTTTGCTTAAGTGTCTTCACCTCACGATCCATCACTTCGACCGGTTCCTCAATAAAGCGTAATTGTTCGTCTACTTGAACTTCTTCCAGCGGTACGACCATCGTTTCATCCGTTAAGCACTTCTTCAGATTTGAAACATGGAATACATCATGGATTCCACTTAGCGAATCAGGTAGGGCTAATCGATAGGCCACTGGATCTATTCTTTCCAAGATCTCAAATGGTCCAACATATCTCGGATTTAGCTTTCCTCGCTTACCAAACCGAATCATGCCTTCCATGGTGAGACTTTCAATAAGACTTTGTCACCAATCTGGAACTTTAGAGGTTTCCGTCGCTTATCTGCATAGCTTTTCTGTCTGTCGCGCGCTGCAGCCATACGGTTCCTTATTTGTACAATCTTTTCAGTGGTCTCGTGTATTAACTCAGGACCCGTTAGCTGACTACCACCAATTTCAGCCCTCAAACTGGTGATCTACATTTTGCCCATACAAAGCTTCGAAAGGTGCTGCCTTTATGCTGGTGTGATAACTATTGTTGTAAGAAAATTCCACCAATGGTAAGTGAACCTCCCAGTTATTCCCAAAGTCAATCACACAAGAACGTAGCATGTCCTCCAACGTCTGTATAGTACGCTCACTTTGACCATCGGTTTGCGGATGATATGAGGTACTCATGTCCAATCGCGTACCTAAAGATCTCTGTAATGACTGCCAGAAGTGCGATGTAAACGGGCATCACAGTCAGAAATGATTGAAACCGGTACACCATGTCTTGAAACTATCTCCTTCAAATAAAGTCGGGTTAACTTCTCCATTTTGTCCGTTTCCTTTATTGCCAAGAAATGAGCGGACTTCGTTAATCGGTCTACGATAACCCATATCGTGTCACAACCAGTAGGTACCCGAGGTAGCTTGGTAATGAAATCCATTGAGATCTGTTCCCACTTCCACATAGGGATCTCAGGTTGTTGTAATAGACCAGATGGTTTTTGGTACTCCACTTTTACCTTGAGCAAGTCAGACACTTGCTCACATATGTAGCTACATCCGCTTTCATATTAGGCCACCAATAGTGCACCTTCAGATCGTGTACATCTTGTCAGATCCAAGATGTATAGAGTACTTAGACTTATGTGCCTCACTCATGACCAAGTCTCTCAGATTTCCGTGTAGAGGTACCCAAAGTCTGTCCATGAAGTAACGAATTCCATCCTCTTTTACCTCGAATTGTTTTACCATTCCCTTTAACGATTCAGACCCATGTTTTCTACTGTTAAAGCTTCTATGCACATCCTAAAATCTAACATGATCCATGAAAGTAACGAATTCCATCCTCTTTTACCCAAGTAACGAATGATTTTTCCACAAACAGTCCAAATTAGATAACTAACCAACTAAATATTCATACAACCCAAACAATACATTCTACCACCTTAGAAATCATCCATGAACATGCTAACATGATCCTAATGTCCCAAACATATTCAAATCCTCATACTCAAGAATTTGTGCAAATAAAGTTTCCCTTTTTGGGAAAGCACATCCTAAATTCTATCAAACACCCAAGACATTCATGAATTCATCAATAATATACCAATTCAAACTCATGATAGCATATAGACATGATCAACAACATCCAATTACCACAATTCATCAACCTTCATACCCAAAAGTTACTATCTTTAGTAAGACATGAACTACATTCATTCATTCTTAAATTTCTAGCATTCATATCATCAATCTAACACCCAATTATCATTATAAACACATTAACAACATCAATTCATCATCAAATCACCATATTCATGCAAATAGAGTTACTATTATTAGTAACCTATGAACAACGTATCAAAATCGAAGCTTTCTTGCATAATCAAAGTAAACTAGCATCAATCTAACTAACTAACATCACAACATCAACAAACAACATGTAATCGACCTCCAAATCACCAAATCGAACCCCTACCATTCGGCCATATTCAAATACATGAAAAGAACACCAAAAAACTAACCTTAACCGTGTAATGGCTTGTATTTGATGCTTGCTACTTGTTGTAATGCTTGAACTCAATCAAATCGATGTTTAATTAGATGATCTTGGCCGAAATCGCAAGGGAGGGAGAGGAGGTCGCCGCCGATTATGGGTGCATTAGGTTAGGATTCCTTTTTTTTTTTTATTTATTCATCCAATATTACCTTTTAAGTCCTTGTAATTTATAATTTATAAAAATTAAACTTTTAAACTCTTATTTTTAACAAGGTTTCAACTACATAATACACATATAATTAGTAATAACAACTATAAGCATTATCTTTACAAGTTACCAAGTTCACACATTAAATACATACGTTTCCACATTACGCGATAAAATTCACAATTAATATTTAAATCACGTAAACATATAAGCACAACTTAATAATTAACATAGAATTACTTATTTAACATTATTAATTATTATTAAGTCACCAACATTCAACGACAACTAGTGTGTGCTCACGACACGTGTATGGAAGACTTAACGGAACTAACGGAGTTTGGTAACGGAAATTTACCAGATGTCACACAAAGTGGTCTATTTGGTTACGATTGTAGCACTTTACTTTGCTTTTATCCTGCCCCAACTTTCCACTAGTTACATGCTAGAAAACTTTGTTCCGGTTCTCTTGAAGAACTTTTTGGCTCTATGAATGAGAATAGCCATCTGCTGAACTATCTCCATATACTTCAGATCATCCAGATGGATGTAGTCCAAGTCATCAAGAGTGAAGAGAAAGTTGCCCCAACTTTCATCTGTAGACACAAAGGCTTGAGATGAGCTTGTCTCTTGGAATGAGCTTCCTTGGATGTAGCTCTTCCTTGGTGTCTCGAGGAGGTGATGAAAGGACCTTTTTGTGAGTTGTCAGGGTAGCAGATGAAGTGATGTTGTGGTTCTCTGCTATCCTTTTCAACCACATGAAGGGCTGTACTTTGTAATTGTTGAAGGGCTGGTGGATGGATTTTGCATGTTTTTCTCCATCTGGTAACTGCTCAGGATGCCATATAGCTCTGTGAGAGTAAGAGTAGAGAGGTTTTCAGTTCACTTAACGGCTGCAAAATAATGTGTCTATTGTCTGGGAAGAGATAACATGAACTTCCTCACAATATCCCTATTCTGAATATTAACACCAACATCCATCAGAATATCTACAATCTCAACATACCTAAAGTATTATTGAGTCATAGTTTCACCTGTCTTGAAGGTGAATATTCAAACTGCTACTTCATGATATCTTTCTTGTTTTCCTTGCTTCATCAGACCCTTCACACATCAGCTTCAGTGCATCCCGGAGTTCTTTAGCAGTCTTACAGTTCTTGAAGCCTCTGTAGATAGAGTTTTGAATAGCAGTTTGAAGAGCAGTCATGGCCTTCTAATCAACATGAATCTTCTTCCAATCTTCCTTAAAGTAGCTAGCCATGTCCTTTCGTATCATCCCACCTCTAGCAGTTGCTGAAGTAGTGCTTTGGATGTGAGGTCCTGAGACTACATATCTCCACATCCAACTATTGACTTGATTAAGCCTTCCATACTTATACACCAAGTATCAAAGTCATCAGGAGTGATCAATAGAGATTTAGTCATGGTGTCGGTTTCCATATCAGCCTTAGAGAGAGTTGCCATTTGAGCAGGTAAGTGTTTTGTGAAACTGGGAGAATTTAAGATGGTGAGATCTTACAATCAAGAGTCTGAAATGCTCTGATACCAATTGTAGGATCGGTTAAGGGTGAAGCAACAATTTCATAAGGTTGGAGAGTTTAATACTTAATAGATCAAATAAGGAACCACCAAATGAAACTAAGAACAAGAGTAAGAACACAAGCAAACACAAGTATTTGGTTTTCAAGGATGATGTATATTGCTATCAAGTGTTTTACAATTGTTGTAAGGCTTAATCCATTGGTCTAGTTACATGAGATCCTTTATACTACATCCTACTGTCGGCCATACTTTGAAAGCTAGCTAGAACACTAATCTAGACAACAAGATCAATGTAAGTCAAAAAGCAGATTGCCTTTGACTGGTGACTATGACATGTCATAGCTCACATCCTAATCTATACAAAAAAAGATAAAAGTACAAGAGTGGAAAGTTACAAACTCAAAGACCTTATCTACAGTAGACAAAAGTATGGAGATATCACTAACTTATATAAGTGGTGGTTAATCAGATATGGCAGCGGAAAGCAGATCAGCTTTTGTCAAAAGCAGTTAGAGAAGCATGTCTTTTTGTCTTTGGAAGAAATCAGTCTCTTGGCTTTGGAAGACTTTGTCTGTAGCTTCGGAAGACTTCATCTTTGGCTTCAGAAGAATTGGTCTTTGGCTTCTGAAGATTTGACACTTAGAGATTTTCCTTGTGTCTTTATCAAATCTTTTGAAGTATCTTCCTTGTACTTTAATGTGCTTACTAAGAGCTCTGGTTAGCATCAGCATCTAAGGAGTAAAACCATTGAAGTCATATTGTTGGACCAAAAGAACCAATGAGCCTGATCAGAAAAACCTTTAAGTCCCACAGACATTACAACAACTGAAGTAGTCTGCAACAGCTGAAGACATCAACTGATAACAAGGTCTGAAGACAAAGTCTGAAGTGAAAGAGCTGAAGACAAAGTCTGAAGTGAAAGAGCTGAAGACAAAGTCTGAAGCAAAGCTGAAGACAAAGTCTGAAGACAAAAGCTGAAGACAAAGACTGAAGACCAAGTTTCAGATGTTGTCACAACAGCTGAAGAAGACCTCTTCAGTAGTTGTGATGGTTTCCTTTCAGTAGTTTTATGTTTCTGTAATCAGTACTTGTAGTTTCAGTAGTTTTAGTTTCATCTTGTACTTAGCATACTCTGAGATGTTCTCAGTTGTTGTGAACATTCTCAGTAGTTTGCTTACTTTCAGTTGTTTGTAATAATTCTGTTAGATGTCACTATCAAGTGACATCAGCAGACGTCACATTCCTTTATATAAGGAATGTTGACCTAATTGTAAGGTGTGCAGCTATAGCGAAGCTTAGCGAAGCGAAGCTTAGCGGCCGCCATACCGAAGCATTTGTGCATGAATGATATTATCCCTTTTGCAGAAAACCCTCTTTCTCTATAACCGTGTACTGTTCCATTGAATATCTATTGTGTTCTTGCTATATTTGTCTAATTCTTGTTCTAATTCCGCTGCGATTCAACTCTAATTGATCAAACTTAGATCACTGATCCTGTCAAATGGTATCAGAGCGGTTAATCATTGATCGGTTTAACAATTGATCATTGAAACTGCTATTTCGATATCTAAAGTTTGATCGAATTAGCATATTTGCAAGAATTGGTTATAGAGATTGATCTTCTGCTGCTTCTGGTTAGTTCAATTTGAGTTTCTTCTTGGTTCATATTGAGTTTGTTGTGTTTTTGTGCTAAATCTGTTGAAACTTGATTGAATTGGTTTGAATCTGAGAATGACTACTCCTTCTAATGACCCTCACAATACTGGCTCCTCAACCAAGCCTCCGATGCTGGTTAGGAGTGAGTATAACATATGGCAACGAAGAATGCTCCATCACCTGTCTGTTAACAGTTCAGGTTGTTGGACATCTGTGGTTCACGGTCCACACAAGCCTATGGTGAACAATCCGGAGACCAACCAAATGGTTCCGAAGAAGAAGGAGCAATACTCAGATGAAGATCGTAAACTGTTTGAGATTGATGCTAAAGCCCATGGAATTCTGGCCATGGCACTGCCTAATGAAATCTATTCTGGGCTTATGCATCATGAAACTGCTCATGACCTCTGGAATGCTTTGAAGGAACAATTCGGAGGAACTGATGAGGTCTTAGCAAACAACAGAGAAATCCTCGCCCAACAATATGAGACATTCTCTCATAGGAAGGGTGAGACACTGACTCAACAGTTTGAGCGTTTCTCCTGCTTGATCTCTGAGCTGAAAATGGTCAAGCATGAGTATACTAACAGCCAGATGAACAACAGATTCCTCAGATCACTGCCTGAGAGATGGGACACATACACCATTGTCCTACGCTCCAGTGCAAATCTGGATAGCCTATCTCTCACCCAACTCCATGGGAAACTGCTTACATTTGAAAGAGAGATAGAGCAGAAAAGGAAACTGGCATCATCAGGAAAGCTCACTGATGACTTTGTACCAGGGAACACTGCCTTGGTCGGTCATGAGTCAGAATATGCTGGATCAGAAAGCCATTATGATGAGCATATAGATTTCTCTTCAAACAGTTCTGATCATGCATTTGTTGGTGTTGACAGTCATTCTGGGTGTAATAGTGATAATTTATGCTTTATCATGGATGATTTGATGGGTATTGCTGATGATGATTTAGAAGAGATGGATATTTTGAGCCAAATGGCCTTGATCAATATCAGATCTCAAAAGTTCTACAAGAGAACTGGTAGGAAATTTCCAGGACTCTCTGGCAAAACCAAAGTTGGTTTTGACAAGAGTAAGTTGAGGTGTCACAAATGCCACAGGCTTGGGCACTTTGCAAGAGAGTGTAGATCAACTGGATCTAACTCCTCTGCACCCTTTGTGACCTTTCCAAGCAATAGTTCACAAAACAAAGGGCAACATCCTGCTAGTTCTGGTCATCACTCACAACCTCAATCTCCTGCATATTTTGTCCCTCAGGGTCCAATGCCATATCCATATCCCTGCTATTACATGCCACAGCCAAATCCAGTTCAAGTTCCTATAGCACAACAACCTCAAGCCCTACCTGAGCCTCAACCATCTCCATCACAATCTCAACCTCATCACAGCTTCTTCACACCAGGAGTTGTTGACTGGAGCAGCTTACCAGATGATCTTTCTGGTTTCAATGAGCAATTATTTGCTGGTGCTGGTCAACATGGTGGTGAACATCCTTTTGGGAATCTTGCTCTCATGGCCCTGGAGTCTACTGAGGGTTCCTGCTCCAATGCATCATCTTCACAGGTAACCCAGGTATCTTCTGAGGCTAAAGCCAAGTTATGTTCTGAATCATGCATAGCTGCCTTTGTCTCTATTAGAGAGGCAAATGTAGCTTTAATCAATCAAAATCTTGAGCTTGAGAAAACTATTTCCAAAAGAAAAGCTGAGTATGAGTCTGCTCTTAATGACAAAGATGATGAGATTTACAAGCTTAAATGCCAACTTAATGATGAAAAGGCTAAGGTAGAGGTCATACTTGAGAACCACAGAAGTCTCAAAGAGACACTTGCAGCTACCCAAGTTGAGTGTGACCGCTGGGTAACATCCTGCAAGGGATTTGAAATGCTTCTCAGCAAGCAAACAGCTTCAAATGTGAAGTTTGGAATAGGTTACAATCATACTGCACCACCTACTGATTTTACTTCAAAATCAATAGTAAAATCTGAAGGTGAAAGTAATTTCCAAACCACATCATCATGTGATTCATCCTCAAATGATAATACAAAATTAGAGGATGAAGTCAGTGTTAAGATCTCAGCAAATCAATTGCCTGATGGTTTAAATGCTGATAAACACATGAAGCTGAGCAATTCAGATGTTGTCCCTCAAAGTACTCCAAGTACTGAAGGGCAAGTCACAACATCTGAAAAGCATTTCAAATCTGCTGAAATAAAAGGATTAACAACTGCTGAGGAATCTATCATACGGTCTTTCAGGACGGATAGAGAACAGCTGAAGAACAAGTCTTCAGTTGTTACCGATCCTTCAGTACTTAACACAAGTACTGAAAGGAGGAAAGTACTGAAGATCACACCTTCAGTAGTTTCCACTTCAGCAGTTGATCAATCCAAGATGAAGAATAAGCCATGTGAAATATGTGGTAAATTCAATCATCTATCTGATGAATGCTGGTACAAAAAGGGTTCCAAACTCAACAGAGATAAGCTCATTAAAGAAGAGATTAATAAAATGAAAAATGAGTTTGAGACCAAGTTTGTACCACAGTCATCTCAAACTGATAAACCCAAGGCCTCACCAAAATCCAAAAAGAAGGATGGGGTTTATCAGAAAACAGCTGATAGTGTTCCTCATGATAAACATCAGACTAAGTCTGTGAATTTCAAGAAGGAGGAAATGGTGGGTCACAGGAACTCATCAAAAACAAGTACTGATGTGTCAAATGAGCTGAAGGCTTTAGCAACAAATCAGACACAACTTGTTATGATGGTTCAGCATTTGTTGGGGAGAGTTAACCAACTAGATGCACCTGTGATCAAACCACTGAAAAGGAAATCCAAGCCCAAATCTAAGAAATCCATTTCAGCACCATCTCCACCTTCATCAGCTGTTAATCATGAGAAACAAGTTATGGTTAAATCTGTTGATGAAAACAGACCCAAAACCAAAAAGGTTTGGGTCTCTAAAGCTAACTAGTTTCTTATGATAAATGCAGGGTTCTTCAGCATGCCAAAGAAGCATCTGGTATGTAGACAGTGGAGGATCTATGCATATGACTGGGAGCAGTTCTCTTCTTAATGACTACTCTCAAGGAAAGAAGGGATTTGTCTCATTTGGAAATGATGCTAAGGGTTACATCATCGGGAAAGGATTTGTGTCAAATGGAGAAATCAGATTTGATGATGTTAACCATGTGGAGAATCTCAAGTATAATCTACTGAGTGTCAGTCAGATGTGTGATAAAGGGCATGTTGCACTTTTCACAAGCCAGAACTGCCGGATTCTGTCTTCCAAAGTTCTGAGGCTGATTGACAAGGTATTGGATGAACATACTCTCCTGAAGGCCAACAGGATAGGAAGAGTATATGCCTTGGATTTGTCAAAGAAGATTGATTTAAAAGGTCATCCTTGCCTGTTCTCCAAGGCCTCTCCTCAGGAATCTAAACTGTGGCATAGAAGGCTGGGTCATGTTAATCTCAAAAACATGAATCAGCTGATCCACAATAGTTTAGTGAGAGGTCTACCAATAAAGGAGTTCCACTGTGATGAAACCTGCACTGCTTGTTTAAAAGGAAAACAACACAAAGTTTCATTCCCTCCTATAGAAGAACCAAAGTCCACTGCCTGCTTGCAATTACTGCACATGGATCTCTTTGGTCCTGTGAGAGTAATGAGCATGGCAAAGAAGAAATACTGTCTGGTAATTGTGGATGATTACTCCAGATTTGTATGGACCTTCTTCTTGCATTCAAAGGATGAGGCTGCTCAGACAATTATTAACTTTGTGTTGTATGTTGAGAAGCAGTATTCCCTATCAGTCAAGTGTATAAGAAGTGATAATGGAACTGAATTTAGAAACCATACACTTGATGATTTCTACCTTTCAAAAGGAATCAAGAGGCAGTATAGCATCCCAAGGACTCCAGAACAAAATGGAGTAGTGGAGAGAAAGAACAGGACCCTAATTGAAGCTGCAAGGTCCATGTTGGCTGACTCTGGTTTGCCACTGACCTTTTGGGCTGAAGCTGTCAACACAGCATGCTATGTGCAAAATAGAGCTTTAGTGAATCAGAGGTTGATGAAGACTCCTTATGAAGTTCTACATCATTTGGCTCCTCTAATTTCATTCTTCAGAGCATTTGGGTGTCCTTGTTACATTCTCAACACAAAGGATCAACTCCAAAAGTTTGATTCTAAGGTGGATGCAGGGTATTTTGTTGGGTATTCATCCACTTGCAAGGCTTACAGAGTGTTCAACTGCAGAACAAAGATGGTTGAAGAAACCTTGCATGTGAAGTTCAATGAATCTCCTAAGGACAAAATCCACAAAACCCTGTGGAGTTGTTTGATCTGGACATACTGCAATATGTTCCTTATCAGCCTCCAGCTGTTGCAGATCATGTGAATTCATCACCTTCTGCAGCTAGTCATCCATCTGGTGGTACTGATGTTGATGATGATCCCAGTACTCACCTATTCAAGTTTAGTGATCAACTGCCTGAGTCTACTAAACTTGATGTTCCTGTAGCTTCAGTAGCACCATCCACAACAAATGCTGATGAGATTTCTGAATCCTCTACTTCATTTGACTTGCCATCTAATACTTGGTTTCAAGAATCTGGATCAACATCTGTTGCTGCTGAGCGTGCTACAAACACTTGCACAGATCTCATAGTGTACCAAGAGCTGAAGAATCACCCAATGTCTCAAATCATTGGTGATATCAATGCTGGTGTCTCAACTAGAAGTCAATTGTCCAACTTCTGCTTCTATGCTCTCTTCATCAGTCAGCAAGAGCCAAAGAACTATCATATTGCATTAAGAGACAATGGATGGGTTGATGCCATGCAGCTTGAGCTTCTTCAGTTCAAAAAGCAGCAAGTGTGGGAACTGGTTCCTCTACCCCCAGGTAAGTGTGCAATAGGCACTAAATGGGTGTTTAGGAATAAAACAGATGAAAATGGGCAAATTGTCAAGAACAAGGCCAGACTGGTTGTCCAGGGGTTTTCACAAGAAGAAGGTATTGATTATGATGAAACCTTTGCCCCTGTAGCCAGACTGGAGGCAATTAGATTGTTCTTAGCCTATGCTGCATTCCACAATCTTAAAGTTTTTCAAATGGATGTCAAAAGTGCATTTTTATATGGTAAAATAAAAGAAGAGGTTTATGTGTGTCAACCACCAGGTTTTGAGGATAATAAACATCCTGATTGGGTGTATAAACTTGATAAGGCTCTTTATGGGTTGAAACAAGCTCCTAGAGCCTGGTATGAAACACTGTCAAATTTTCTTCTTCAGAATAATTTCACTAGAGGCTCCATAGATAAAACTTTGTTCATTAAGAAAGTGGGTCAGCATAAGCTCCTTGTTCAAATTTATGTTGATGATATTATTTTTGCATCCTCTGATCCACAGTTGTGTGATGCATTTACAAAGTTGATGCAACAAAAATTCGAAATGAGTGCCATGGGAGAATTACAGTTCTTTCTAGGTTTGCAAATCAAACAAAAGGCTGATGGAACTTTCATTCATCAGTCAAAATACACAAAGAGTCTTTTGGAAAAGTTTGATTTACAAAACTGTAAGCCCTGTTCTACTCCCATGTGCAGCACCACACAACTGGATGCAGATCAGAAAGGTAAAGCTGTTGATGAAACACTTTACAGATGTATGATTGGGTCCTTGATGTACTTAACAGCTTCTAGACCAGATATTATGTTTGCAACTTGTGTTTGTGCTAGATTTCAGGCTGCTCCTAAAGAGTCTCATTTGATTGCAGTCAAGAGGATCTTTAGATATCTGCAAGGTACTCAATCTCTAGGTCTTTGGTATTCCACTGGGCACTCTTGCAAATTAGTTGCTTTTTCTGATAGTGACTATGCAGGGTGTAAATTAACTAGAAAATCAACTTCTGGTGGATGTCAATTCCTAGGCAACTGTTTGGTTTCTTGGCAGAGTAAGAAACAAACATCTGTTGCTACATCCACTGCTGAAGCCGAGTACATTGCTGCTGCAAGTTGTACATCTCAGGTACTCTGGCTTCAGAATCAATTATTGGATTATGGCATTACAGAGACTAAGACTCCATTACTAATGGATAGTGCTTCAGCTCTTTGTATTGTCAAGAATCCAGTCCAGCACTCTAGGACCAAACATATTGAGATCAGACACCATTTTATTAGGGATTGTTTTGAAAAAGGTCTGATTGATCCAAAGTTTGTTCCTAGTGCTGATGAGCTTGCAGACATATTTACTAAGCCTTTGGACAGTTCAACTTTCCAAAACCTAGTGTTAAGGCTTGGTATGCTGCAGCTAGAATAAGTGACAACTACTGATGATCTCAGTCAACAAGTACTGATGAGCATTCGTATACTATTGTCACAAATAAGTACTGATAAGTTCTTTTATCCTCAGTAGTTTTCATAACTACTGAAGACTAAATTACTTAAAAGTACTGAAGTACTCTATCTGTTGAAAAGAACTGATGTGGTTACAACTACTGATGTAGTTACAACTACTGATGTCAGTATAACAGATAAGTACTGATGACCAATGAAACGTCTGAAAATCAGACAAAAAGTCTGATAAGTGTTGAGGTCAGAATGAAACAGCTGATGAGCTAAGAATTGACGACAACAGCTGATGAGAAACTTTTCTCTTCAGTTGTTTCTACAACTGCTGTTTCACTTCATACAACTGAAGCCAAAACCATGTCTTCAGTAGTTTTACAACTACTGATGACTAACACCAAATCTTCAGTTGTTTACAACACCTGAAGCCAAAACCATGTCTTCAGTAGTTTCACAACTACTGATGACTAATACCAAGTCTTCAGTTGTTACAACTTCTGAAAGTTAAAACCAGGTCTTCAGTTGTTTTCAAACAACTGATGACAGCACCAACACTTTCAGTCGTTTTATATCAGCCTTTTCTTACCCTATAAATACCTAAACCTACTTTCAAACGTTTCATTAGCCGTTTTATGTCCTTCACTCTCTCAACAATGGCGACCATGAAACTCAAACCCAGACACAACTGTGTTGCCTACCTCTCGAAATCGGCCTTTTGGAACAAATTTGATAATGCCATCGATCTTATGGTAGATTCCCAGTACCGAACCGCTTTTCTTCTGAATCCTACCATATACCCCGATTCCCTAAGCCAATTCTGGACCAACGTCTCTGTGCAAACTGGTGAGAATGATAGCCAAATCACTCTCCAGTCGTTGGTTAACCAGAAACAGGTGGTCATCACTCCAGACATCATTCGACAAACCCTAAATCTACATGATGCCACCTGTGTCACAGAATACCCGAAAGGCACAACTGATATGTCTTTCATCAATAACGGGTATGAAGGAGACTTAAGTGCTACCACCATTCTGAAGAAGCACTTCCATGATGCTGAACGTCTTATATTCCACATGGTGAATGTCTGCCTTGCATCAAAAACCTCCTCATGGGATCAGATGTCCTCCCGATGGCAACAGGTATTATACTCTATCTTTGAACGACAAAATCTAAATTTTTCTGAGATAGTTTTCATGGAACTAAAGGATCTGGCTTTGAAACCTGTGGCAAACAGATGGATATTATATCCCAGGTTTCTCATGGCCATAATTTTAAATCAGCTAAAATCAGACGGCCTTGTTGGCCTTGGAGTCCCTGCTCCGGCTGTATTGCCTGAAGTATACTCCAGGCACAACTCTGACCCTACACTGAAAGGGGCTGCCCGGCTGCTAAAACCCAAGCAGCGGGAACCCACAGCCTCCACTTCCAGATCCAAAGTCCCCACCAAACCCAACACCAAAAAGCCCAAAAAGGCTACTCAGGGAGATGAGTCCCCTGAGGATGCCCCTGTACCACCAATACAGGAAACACTTACTGGTTCTAACCCCCCAGTAGTGTCAAAGACTCCACCAGCCCTAGCCGCTCAGGCATCCTCTCAACAGGATCCTGATGCAACCATAATTGGGGATACCACAATGCTGGAACCTATCTCAATTGAGAAGGTTACCATTGAAGAGCACCAGTCACCCCGGGTGCAATCTGCTTCAAACCTATCTCCAAATGCAACCGCCCCTCAAAGCCCAACCATTATAGTTGCACAAGTGCTGAGTCAGCTGCATTCCTCTCCTCCTCCCCAGAAACCAATTACAATGGGGAGAACCTCAACAGCTGAGGAAGAGGACCAAAATGCTGCTGATAACCCACAGCACAGGGGTTATAATGTTCAATCTCCCCGTGTAGAGGAGGAGGTTAGAACATCTGGTGAGGCTGCCACTTCTACTGATTCAGCAAATGAACAGGATGCAGTTGGTAACATCTCTAAGACCTCACCAGAGGCAACTGCCGATGAAGGACTCAGTCCTGAGGCAGGAAGTCCCCAGAACCAAGAACAAGGGGCACATGCTACAACTGATCTACACTCAGGGCATGTACATCCTGATTCAATCAGGAGGTCAGGTGATTCAGCAAAGACTGATGATGACCTGGGCTTTTTCTTCGATGTCTTAGCCCATAACACAATCCTTGAGGCTGAGGTGAGCAGACTCAAAGAACTGCTTGCCAAAATGTCTCAGGATCAAAGTCCATCTGCCCCAATAAACCCACAGATGGCACCTTCATCTGAAGGTTCACCAAACACTCAGCCACTACACTCAACTGAGCCACCAGCCACTGCTTTTGGCACCACCTCTCAGGGACAGAACCCCTCTGAGCAGATGGTTGCTACCTTTCAACATTCCTTACCTCTCATCACTCCCATCATCAATGAGATTGTGCATAAAGCCATTGATGAGAGGATCTCCTCAAATCTACAAACACTTGTTGATGATGCTGTGCAAAAGAAGCTTTCTGCCATTCAAACCCCTGAACCCAATGCACCCAAAAAGGGGGAGTCTAAGGCAGTGAAAGAAAGAAAGAGAAAGAGAGTGGAAGATGAGAAACAACAAGAGAAAGAAAAGGAGTTAGAAAAGGAAAAACAGCTGATCACATACAAGAGAAAGAAAAGTGCTGAAACTCAAAAGCCTGATGAAGAGAAATCATTGGAAGATCTGGTTAAAGAAGCTGATGAAGCTCACAGCAGATCAATGGACAGAATAATAGACCAACTCTTCAGACAGGCTTTGATACAGCTACATTAGACACTGAGATCAGAAGGCTGGAGATTAAAGAGATACAAGAGAGATGGGCCAGTTACAGTGTGATGGAAAGGGAGAGGTTGGAGATAATGATCAGGTTTATTGCAAAATACTTGGGAAGATCATTAATTGAGATTAAATCATGGACCAGAGACAGTATTCTGGCAATAACCACCAGAATCTGTGCTTCTGAAGCATTCAATAAGGGGTTGATTATCGAAGCCTTAGATGAAGCAGGTGCTGGGAAGAGAACTGATATGGCCAAGCTTTCCAAAGCCAAACTTACCACAAAAATGCTAGATCAGCCTTCCCAAACTCCCACTCAAAAACAACCAACCCCACAACTCTCCAAACCAATCCCTAAACCTAAACTTAAACCAACTCAACCCTCAAAACCAACTCCCTTACCCCAAAAACCACCTCAAACCACATCCAATGATGCACCCAGAAGGAGGAGAAGGGTGTTGAGGATGGAAGAAGAAGAAGAAGAAGATGATGAAGAAGACAGTCTGCCAATCTCTGCTGTTCTAAAAATACCTGAGCCCAGAAGTCAACAAATGATCACACCAGACTTTCAGAGGCAAATGGTGAAAGTTAAGATTGAAGAAGAAGAACAGCAGAAACAGCACGATGAGCAACTTTTGAAGATGGTTGACAAAGAGTTTCCTCAGTCATCATCTATACAAGCCATGAAGAAACACGCTCAAAGGCTGTATGCTCTCAGGTATACCTTTCAATATCAAAAGGAGAGAGTAAGGATTTGGCCAGACCCCAGGGTTAGTTCTAGAATTCATAAGAAATCCATACCAAGTAGATACAATGGCCAAGTGAGAAAGACCATAGATGCTGTTATTATGTTGGCCATTGTAGTCTCACCCTGGGAGATACTTGAAGACTTCAAGAGAGCCTACAAGTCAAAGATGACCCCTCAAACTCTAATGGAGAACAAAATGGTCAAGAAGGGGTTGTTATACAAGAGGCTTGAAGAGATCAAGAAAAATGAACTCCAGTTGTTATTAGAAGGGACTCACCCAGATGAATTTGCTTACAGAGAGATAACAACTGTTGAGTTGAAAAATGGAAAGACAGTAAAGTACCTATCAGAGTACTATGGCCCAGAGTTCTTCTTCGAAGGAGAAGCAGAAGAACTCACTAAGGAGGAACAAGTTGTTCTCCTTGAGGCCTACGTCAGAGAGTCTTATAGACTCATCAATGGGAAGTAGGTTTCATGGTTGGGATAACAGCTCTGTGTCCAGTTCCCCAAGACAGAGTTCCCTTCCATCCTTTGACATTCACATCTACTGAAACCTGTTCCCTGGCCTGTGCTTATCTGATATCTCTGAAGCTGATCAAGAGAGTATTTCTGCCAAGAATAAGTGGGACCTCAATAAGCTTAAAGGTTTTGGCTGCATTGGTTCAGGGGGAGTTTGTTGGACCAAAAGAACCAATGAGCCTGATCAGAAAAACCTTTAAGTCCCACAGACATTACAACAACTGAAGTAGTCTGCAACAGCTGAAGACATCAACTGATAACAAGGTCTGAAGACAAAGTCTGAAGTGAAAGAGCTGAAGACAAAGTCTGAAGTGAAAGAGCTGAAGACAAAGTCTGAAGCAAGAGCTGAAGACAAAGTCTGAAGACAAAAGCTGAAGACAAAGACTGAAGACCAAGTTTCAGATGTTGTCACAACAGCTGAAGAAGACCTCTTCAGTAGTTGTGATGGTTTCCTTTCAGTAGTTTTATGTTTCTTGTAATCAGTACTTGTAGTTTCAGTAGTTTTAGTTTCATCTTGTACTTAGCATACTCTGAGATGTTCTCAGTTGTTGTGAACATTCTCAGTAGTTTGCTTACTTTCAGTTGTTTGTAATAATTCTGTTAGATGTCACTATCAAGTGACATCAGCAGACGTCACATTCCTTTATATAAGGAATGTTGACCTAATTGTAAGGTGCAGCTTAGCGAAGCTTAGCGGCCGCCATACCGAAGCATTTGTGCATGAATGATATTATCCCTTTTGCAGAAAACCCTCTTTCTCTATAACCGTGTACTGTTCCATTGAATATCTATTGTGTTCTTGCTATATTTGTCTAATTCTTGTTCTAATTCCGCTGCGATTCAACTCTAATTGATCAAACTTAGATCACTGATCCTGTCAAGTGGGTTTTTAAAAGTTTTAACAAAAGTTTAACCCATTTAAACCACAAACGCGTGCAAGGGTATAAGGGGTTTAAAACTTGTGTTATATTTGAAATAAACTTAATGTTCAAGAAAACAAACCCAAGAACCAAGGATATTATATGTGAAAAGGAAGTTGCTTATAAAAACCAACCATAGGCTGTATAAATACGGTAGACTTTCTTTGAACAAGGAAGTGAGATACGGATGAGAGGAGCGAAGATGATGTTTCTGAATGTTTGTCTTCAAAGAGAGACCTCAAGCTGGTATACCCACAAGCTCTGCAAGCCACCAACTTGTAGAAGTTGACACCAAAGATCTCTTCTTACAAAACCTTCTAGGTCCGAAAATGGGAGAAAGAAATGGAGAAGAAGAAGGAGCTGCATGGTAAGAGAGAAAGTGTGTTAAGGGTACAGTGTGAACAAGTAAATGTCTATTCATAAAAAAAAGACAAAGGAATCCTAATGCAACCACAAGGGGCGGCCGAAAAAATGGGGTTCAAAAGGGTTCCCTCCCATTTTGAACAATCACTTTTAATTCATGTTAATCACTCATTAAGTTATATAATAAACCAAATTTTAATCTTTAACTTAAAACACTCTTATATTTGCATGTTATTTAATTATTTAAACAACATTACAAAGGATATCTCATGAACAAAAATACCATATAATTGTTCTATCTCAACTGCAATATTCAGAAAACCTATTTCTACTGGTGTCATAATTTATTTGCTTGATCAGATCAACAAAAAAGGTTTATCGGTGTTTGCTAGCTTGTTATTGGGTATGACCGACTGGATCATAACGTACTAACACATCAATCTGTATGGTCTTGGGCATATAAGACCAACAATCTCCCACTTGCACAAGATCATAGAAGATTGATGCAGCAGTAAATACCGCCTAACAACGGTTTACTACCCTTAATAAGTATGACTAATGCCATTCAATAACATCATCCCATTCAAGTATCTTACTCGAAAATGTTTAGGGAATCAATCATCTATCCTTTGTCACAGATGTCATGTAAATCTTAGAGACACAGAATGATCATTCTCCATTGACTTAACTTTAGTAGGCCTTAGACATCTACTCTTAACGAATAAGGGAACAAATCCCATCTTGATTACATACGTCTCTCATATCACCTCGTGCTTACCTGAATTTAGTATAGTACTGCCATGTTTCAGAACAGCGAGAGAACTAAGTCAAAGTATAATACCCGGTGAATATCAAGACCAATATGTATCTCAGGTCGGAGGATACCAAATGATATTCGCCTTTACTCAAATTTATTATGATCAATCAAGAAGATTCCATGGAGTAATATTTGAGATGCGGGTCAGTCCAATATTATATCCCATAAATATCAATGAACTTTGGCAGCAACCCTTTGATATAATTCATCCAAATGAATATCTACCAATCCAAGTTCATAATAGTCTTACCCTCATACTTGTTCCCACAGGTATGACGACTACGGACGTTTAGAGTAAATGATTTACTCATGGATTAAACATGCAAAATGGAACATTAGTTGAAACATTATAACCATATAATTCATTCAAGTAATAAAAGGTTCCAATATCCAAATACAAGATCACAAAATAAAATCCAGTCACTAGAATATCGAAATCCCATGGCACAAGTATGACCCTCATGCTTTGCCTTTTCAAGAAGCTTCGTGAGTGGATCCACAATGTTTTGATCCGTGTGAACTTTGCGAATACATATTTTCCCTTTTCAACTTCATCCCTTATGTAGCTGAATCTCCGCTCAATGTGCCTAGTCTTTTGATGTGCACGGGGTTCCTTGATTTGAGCAATCGCACCCTCATTATCACAAAGAATTTCTAGGGGGTCTGAATGGAAGGGACAACCCCTAGATCGACAATGAATTTCTTCAACCATGCAGCTTCTTGAGCTGCTAATGAAGCGGCGATGTATTCTGACTCTGTAGGATAATGCCACCACATCTTGTTTAGAGCTCTTCCAAGAGACTGCTCCTCCATTTAGGATGAAAATGTATCCCGATTGTGATCGTGAGTCATCCCGATCAGTTTGGAAACTCGCATCCGTGTAACCTTTTACCACGAGTTCCTCCTCACCAGATCCATAGATTAGGAACATATCTTTAGTCCTCCTAGGTACTTAAGTATGTTCTTAACAGCCATCCAATGACTATTTCCAGGATTTTGCTGGTATTGGCTTGTCATGCTCAAGGCGCATGACACGTCGGCCTAGTGCATATCATTGCATACATGATGGATCCTATAGCAGACGCATACGGGATTCCCTTCTTATCTTGCATCCTTTGAGCTTGGACATTGAGTCGTACTCAATATCGTTCCTCTTTGAATAGGTACCGTACCTTTCTTAGAGTTCTCCATCTTGAACCTTTTCAAGATCTTGTCATGTATGCACTTTGATTAAACCTATCAACCGCCTTGATCTATCCCTATAGATTTTATCCCCAAAATGTAGGCGGCTTCACCAAGATCCTTAATGGAAAAACAGCTTCCAAGCCAGGTTTTTATACCTTCCAAGGTTGGAATGTCATTTCCAAATAGTAGGATGTCATCGACATACAATACTAGGAAAGTGATGATGCTCCCACTAGCCTTTTCATACACACAAGCCTCATCAGCATTTTTGATGAACCCAAATTTAATTACCTCTTCATCAAAACGGTGATTCCAATTTCTTGACGCTTGCTTCAATCCATAGATTGATTTCTTTAACTTGCATACTTTGTTAGGATGTTTTGGGTTGACAAACCTTCAGGCTGAACCATATGACATCTTCCTCAAGATATCCATTTAGAAAAGCGGTTTTGACATCCATTTGCCAAATCTCATAATCATAATGAGCAGCTATGGCAAATAATATCCTAATAGACTTTAGCATTGCAACAGGCGAAAAAGTCTCATCATAATCAACCCTTGAGTTGAGTGAAACCTTTTGCTACAAGTCTAGCTTTATAAGTATCCAAGTTTCCATGCATATCGGTTTTTCTTTTGAAAACCCACTTACTTCCAACTACCTTGGAGTTAAGAGGTGGTACAACCAAGTTCCCACACTTGGTTGTCATACATGGTGCATCTCAACATTCATGGCTTCAAGCCATTTGTCACAATCCAAATTGGACACTGCATCATGGTATGTGATTGGTTCATCGGAATCAACCACATAGCACCCATCCTTGAAAAATCCATATCTTTCTGGTGGATACTAGTTCTACCAGATTTGCGAACGTTTTGTGTGTATTGATCAACCATTTGATCATTCTCAACATCCTCATGTTGAGTGCTAGTGTCAACCAAACGTGTATCGGGTTGTGTTCTTGATCCTCCTCAAGATCCACTGTTCTAATGCTAGCTCCTTCCATAAGGAACTTGGCCTCCAAGAACTCACCCTTCTTGGCAACAAACTCCTTTTGTTCCAATGGATCATAGAAATAATATCCCATAGAATCTCTAGGATATCCAATAAAATACACTTAGTGGAACGTCTTTCTAACTTGTTTGAGGTGGTAGTCTTTACATAAGCCTCACATCCCCACACCTTTAAATATGATAGAGATGGAACCCTTCCATGCCATATTTCAAAAGGTGTCCTTTCCACTTTCTTGGTTGGGGCCATATTCAAAATACGGGCCGTAGAGAGCAAAGCAAAGCCCCAAAATGATAGAGGCAATGAGCTTCCAGCCATCATAGATCGAACCATATCTAATAGAGTTCGATTTCTCCTTTCGGACACACCATTGTATGTGGTGTTCCAGGTGGAGATAGTTGTGAGATAATCCCACAACTTCTAAGATGAACTCTAAAAGCATCACTCAGGTATTCACTCCTCTATCGGTGCGGAGAATTTTATTGATTTGTTGAGTTGATTTTCTACTTCATTTTGGAAGGTTTTGAACATTTCAAAAGCTTCATTTGTGTCTTAATAAGTACACATACCATACCTACTATAGTCGTCGGTGAAGGTAATGAAGTATCTTTCATTACCTAGTCATTGGCTTAAAAGGACCACATACATCCGAATGTATGATACCTAATAAATCTTTTGCCCTTTTGGTTTTGCCACTAAAGGCGCCTTAATCATTTTGCCTTGTAAACAAGATTCACATACATCAAATGAATCATATTCACTTGCTTTTAAAGACCATTCTTTTGAAGAGTTTGTATGCGCTTCTTGTTTATATGACCAAGACGGCAATGCCAAAGATAGTTGTCACTCAAATCTAATTTGAGCTTCTTGGTGGTGGTTTGGTACAACGAGCTATCATATAATGTGTTTTCACGAACCAATTCATAAATACCATTAATAGGAGTAGCTTTAAAATAAAAGATGTTATTTAAAGAAACATGAATCATTTTCAATAAACATCAAAACATAACCATATTGTCTTAATTGTGCAACTGAAATAATGTTCCTAGTCAAACTAGGAGCATACAAAACATTGTTCAAATTGCTTCCAAACCATTTGGAAGCTTCAGGATGTAGCCCCTCGGGCTTCAACTTGAACTTTTGCCCCATTCCCCATGTAGAGGCTAACATCCCCTTTCTTGAAGTTTTTATTCTTTTGAACCCCTGCCAACAAATGCAAATGTGAGTCCCACATCCGGTATCCAATACCCATGTTTAGAGGATATTATATTTAGATCAATATGAATCATGAAAATTGTACCTGAGGTCTGCCCAGCATCCCTCTTGCTTTCAATATTGAGATGGACAGGACAATTTCTTGCCCAATGTCCTATTCTCCCCACACTTAAAGCATGGGTCATCGAAGTAACCTTTTGCTTCTTCTCCACTGGTTTGGGTGGTGGCAAACTTTTTACACTCCCTTCCCTTTCTCCCAACGTCCCCTTACTTTGGCAACACTTGCCTTGATGCGGGGTGAGGGAAGCTTCTGTTCCCACTTCATTGAGGGTGAGAACGGGTAAAATCCTTTTACCCTGGCAGCCTCGAGATGTTCTTGAGCATAGAGTGAAGCTCAGTATGTCTTGTCCCACGTTCATGTTCTAATTCATAACAAAATTGTACACCTTTGTGGACAAAGAGTTAGGATCAAATCTGTAGCAACTCTTCGAGACGGGACAATTCAGCCTTTCGAGGCCGGTCTATGGGCTTCTTCATCTTAAGTACTAAGACGAGACGATTGGGTATCATCATACGACATGCATGGAGTGCTCGAACCGTTTCGAAGCGCTCTACCCTTGCTTGTTGTTGGAACGTTTCCTTCAATCTGGCTTATCATGCGTTGTTGGATCTTATATGCCCAAGACACATACAAGATTGATGTGGTTAGTACGTTATGATCCAAGTCGGGTCATACCCAATAACAAGCTAGGCAAACACCGTTAAACATTTATTTGTTGATCATGATCAAGCAAATAAATTATGACACCAATTTAGAAAATGGGTTTTCTGAATTATTGCATTTGAGATAGACAAATTATATGGATATTTGTTCATGAGATATCATTTGTAATGTTGTTTAAATAAGTTAAATAACATCAAATAAAGAGTGTTTAAGTTATAAGATAAAAATGTGTTTAATTATATAACTTAATGGGTGATTAAAATGAATAAAAGGGTGTTATTTTAAAATGGGGAAACCCATTTTAAACACATCCTTTTCGGCCGCCTCTTGGGTTTCTTGGGATTCCTTGTCTTGTTTTAAGACAAGACTTTAATCCCTTGGAACAAGACACAACCAACCAACTCTCTCTCACACATGCAAAGAACTCTTTCTTTCCTCTGCTCTTCAACATTCACGGATCAAGAGCTTGAAAAGAAGCTTTGGGTGTTAACTTCCTAACAAGTTTGTGCTTTTGCAAGAGCTTGTGGGTATACAAGCTTGAGGTCTTCTCTTTTGAAGACTAGACATTCAAGAAACATCATCTTCCTCCTCTTATCCGTATCCAACTTTCTTGTTCAAGAAGGTAGTATTCATGTACATCCTATGGTTGGTTTTGATAGCATTTCTTTTCACATATATATGATCCTTGTTCTTGGGTTTGTTTTCTTGAACATATAAATGTTTATTTTCAGAATATAAACAAGTTTTAAACCCCTTATATCCGCTGCGTTTTGTTGTTTAAATGGTTAAACATCCTTGTTAAAACTTGTAAAAACCCAACAATGGCATCTAGAGCCGGTTATGTGGAAAACTTGCTTCAAAAGTCCAAGAAAAGTTAGTTTTGTTGGACTTTTTCAACCCATTAGGGGCTGTTTTGATATGGATAAATGAATCCCTTATCTTTCAAAGTTTTATCTTACATGCTTTAGAATAAACCTTGAAAGATTAACATCAAGTGGTTGATTGTTTTGTTTGGACTAAACCCTAAAGTTTGGGTTTATGTTGGCCGAAACTTTAAGGGTTAAAAGGGAGTTCATGGTTGTTCTTGGATGTTGTATTTGATACATATTTTGGTGCATAACATAGCCTTGACCTAATGTGTTTTGGATTTGGATGAATGATTGTCATGTTAGTTTTATTCATTAAAGGGTTGTAATAATAATTTTGGTGTTTGTATCTTTTGGGTTGTAATTTATTTATTCATTGGTTATGTAATAAATAGATTAGGTGCATTTCTTTTATTAGAAAAATTGTATTAGGATATGATTTTGTAAAAGAAGATGCACAAGTTGGAGACTCAAGGAAGATACAAAGGAAGAACTCAAAAGACATGGACACTTGAAGCATTTGGATGTGGATTCGAGTGTGGAGTTCTTGGACACATTTTAATGTGTCATTATTAACCCTTAGGAAAGACCTAATGACAACACTTGTGATGGCAAACAAGTGTGGTCACCTTAGTGGCTATGGTTATGCACTTATGATTGAATGGTTGTGCTTGTTTGGTTGTTTTGTTTTATGTTGGTTGTTTGATATATGGATATGCATAACTAACAAATTTATAAACATAACAAGCTGAAAATAAATGGTTCTTAATCATTAAGTGGTTAATAAAAGGTTATTAAAAGGATTAATGATTTAAATAAAAGGGTTTTATTAAAAGAACCATAGGGTACCATGTATTTGAAAGCATGCAAATGCAAGGTACATAGAGTTTTCTAAACTAGAATTATGAAAACTTAAAATGTCTTTTGAAAACAAGTTTATCACCATCCTTTTACACAACACTTAAGTCACTTGAAAACTCTTAATGGGATAAAGGTCACCTAACCATTTTGAGGGAACTTGTGATTTAAGGTGGGAATGCCATATTTGTGGGATAAAGATCACCTAACCACTTATATTGGTAAACTCACATGTGTGTGTAAGTAGGGTAACTTGATTTGCAAACCATGTTAAATGGATCACCTACAATATGGTTTACAAAAGGTGTTGATGGGATTACATGCCGACTATACATATGATGTTTAAGTCGATCCCATACCTCTAGAAGTTGCAAAGGGTTGCAATTGTCACGTTGACTACCTTGTTAATTTAAATAATGGGATAAAGATCACCTAACCACTATTTAAATGTGACGTTGGATTCTAGAATTTTATTTTGTGTATGACACATAAAAGAAATTTATAATTAAATGATAATATCGTAAATACTAAAATTGAACCTTGTTAAATTTTGTAGATGGCCACCAACAACAATGAAAATAATGATATTCCTCCGCTCACAACCTATCACTAAGAACCATTCTCCAAAAGGAGCGTCTAAACCATAACAATTTCATTGATTGGTTTCGAAACTTGAGAATTGTTCTCAAGCAAGAGAAACGGTCATATATCTTAGACGATCCGATTCCCGATGAACCCAATGAGGAAGATGAAGAGGCCTACATGAATTGGGTGAAATACACTGAGGACTCGGTCCAAGTGTCTTGCCTCATGTTGGCAAGTATGACTCCGGATCTCCAAAAGGAGTACGAACATCACGGAGCATACGACATGATAACCCAGTTGAAGGAAACGTTCCAACAACAAGCAAGGGTAGAGCGCTTCGAAACGGTTCGAGCACTCCATGCATGTCGTATGGATGATACCCAATCGGTCTCGTCTTATGTACTTAAGATGAAGAGCCACATAGACCGCCTCGAAAGGCTGAATTGTCCCGTCTCGAAAGAGTTGGCTACGGATTTGATCCTCAACTCTTTGTCAAAAAGGTTTGACAATTTTGTTATGAATTATAACATGAACGGTTGGGACAAGAACATAACTGAGCTTCACTCTATGCTCAAGACAGCCGAGGCGGCCATGGGTAAAAGGAGTTTACCCGTTCTCACCATCAATGAAGGTGGGAACAAGAAGAGGCCTCACCCCGCACCCAAGGCAAGTGTTGCCAAAGGTAAAGGGTACGTTGGGAGAAAGGGAAAGGGAGTGGTAAAAGTGCCACCACCAAAACCAGCGGAGAAGAAGCAAAAGGTTGCTTCGGATGACCCATGCTTTAAGTGTGGGGAGATAGGACATTGGGCAAGAAATTGTCCTGTCCATCTCAAAGAGTTGAAAGCAAAGAGGGATGCCGGGCAGACCTCAGGTACAATTTTCATGATTCATATTGATCTAAATATAATATCCTCTAACACATGGGTATTGGATACCGGATGTGGGACTCACATTTGCAATTTGTTGCAGGGGTTCAAAAGAAGTAAAAACTTCAAGAAAGGGGATGTTAGCCTCTACATGGGGAATGGGGCAAAAGTTCAAGTTGAAGCCCGAGGGGACTACATCCTGAAGCTTCCAAATGGTTTGGAAGCAATTTTGAACAATGTTTTGTATGCTCCTAGTTTGACTAGGAACATTATTTCAGTTGCACAATTAAGACAATATGGTTATGTTTTGATGTTTATTGAAAATGAAATTCATGTTTCTTTAAATAACATCTTTTATTTTAAAGCTACTCCTATTAATGGTATTTATGAATTGGTTCGTGAAAACACATTATATGATAGCTCGTTGTACCAAACCACCACCAAGAAGCTCAAATTAGATTTGAGTGACACCTATCTTTGGCATTGCCGTCTTGGTCATATAAACAAGAAGCGCATACAAACTCTTCAAAAGAATGGTCTTTTAAAAGCAAGTGAATATGATTCATTTGATGTATGTGAATCTTGTTTACAAGGCAAAATGACTAAGGCGCCTTTTAGTGGCAAAACCGAAAGGGCAAAAGATTTATTAGGTATCATACATTCGGATGTATGTGGTCCTTTTAAGCCAATGACTAGGTATAATGAAAGATACTTCATTACCTTCACCGACGACTATAGTAGGTATGGGTATGTGTACTTGTTAAGACACAAAGATGAAGCTTTTGAAATGTTCAAAACCTTCCAAAATGAAGTAGAAAATCAACTCAACAAATCAATAAAAATTCTTCGCACCGATAGAGGAGGTGAATACCTGAGTGATGCTTTTAGAGATCATCTTAGAAGTTGTGGGATTATCTCACAACTATCTCCACCTGGAACACCACAACACAATGGTGTGTCCGAAAGGAGAAATCGAACTCTATTAGATATGGTTCGATCTATGATGGCTGGAAGCTCATTGCCTCTATCATTTTGGGGCTTTGCTTTGCTCTCTGCGGCCCGTATTTTGAATATGGCCCCAACCAAGAAAGTGGAAAGGACACCTTTTGAAATATGGCATGGAAGGGTTCCATCTCTATCATATTTAAAGGTGTGGGGATGTGAGGCTTATGTAAAGACTCCCACCTCAAACAAGTTAGAAAGACGTTCCACTAAGTGTATTTTTATTGGATATCCTAGAGATTCTATGGGATATTATTTCTATGATCCATTGGAACAAAAGGAGTTTGTTGCCAAGAAGGGTGAGTTCTTGGAAGCCAAGTTCCTTATGGAAGGAGCTAGCAGTAGAACAGTGGATCTTGAGGAGGATCAAGAACCACAACCCGATACACGTTTGGTTGACACTAGCACTCAACATGAGGATGTTGAGAATGATCAAATGGTTGATCAATACACACAAAACGTTCGCAAATCTGGTAGAACTAGTAATCCACCTGAAAGATATGGATTTTTCATGGATGGGTGCTATGTGGTTGATTCCGATGAACCAATCACATACCATGATGCAGTGTCCAATTTGGATTGTGACAAATGGCTTGAAGCCATGAATGTTGAGATGCAATCCATGTATGACAACCAAGTGTGGGACTTGGTTGTACCACCTCTTAACTCCAAGGTAGTTGGAAGTAAGTGGGTTTTCAAGAAGAAAACCGATATGCATGGAAACTTGGATACTTATAAAGCTAGACTTGTAGCAAAAGGTTTCACTCAAACTCAAGGGGTTGATTATGATGAGACTTTTTCGCCTGTTGCAATGCTAAAGTCTATTAGGATATTATTTGCCATAGCTGCTCATTATGATTATGAGATTTGGCAAATGGATGTCAAAACCGCTTTTCTAAATGGATATCTTGAGGAAGATGTCTATATGGTTCAGCCTGAAGGTTTTGTCGACCCAAAACATCCTAACAAAGTATGCAAGTTAAAGAAATCAATCTATGGATTGAAGCAAGCGTCAAGAAGTTGGAATCACCGTTTTGATGAAGAGGTAATTAAATTTGGGTTCATCAAAAATGCTGATGAGGCTTGTGTGTATAAAAAGGCTAGTGGGAGCATCATCACTTTCCTAGTATTGTATGTCGATGACATCCTACTATTTGGAAATGACATTCCAACCTTGGAAGGTATAAAAACCTGGCTTGGAAGCTGTTTTTCCATTAAGGATCTTGGTGAAGCCGCCTACATTTTGGGAATAAAGATCTATAGGGATAGATCAAGGCGGTTGATAGGTTTAAATCAAAGTGCATACATTGACAAGATCTTGAAAAGGTTCAAGATGGAGAACTCTAAGAAAGGTACGGTACCTATTCAAAGAGGAACGATATTGAGTACGACTCAATGTCCAAGCTCAAAGGATGAGCAAGATAAAATGAAGGGAATCCCGTATGCGTCTGCTATAGGATCCATCATGTATGCAATGATATGCACTAGGCCGGACGTGTCATGCGCCTTGAGCATGACAAGCCGATACCAGCAAAATCCTGGAAATAGTCATTGGATGGCTGTTAAGAACATACTTAAGTACCTAAGGAGGACTAAAGATATGTTCCTAATCTATGGATCTGGTGAGGAGGAACTCGTGGTAAAAGGTTACACGGATGCGAGTTTCCAAACTGATCGGGATGACTCACGATCACAATCGGGATACATTTTCATCCTAAATGGAGGAGCAGTCTCTTGGAAGAGCTCTAAACAAGATGTGGTGGCATTATCAACTACAGAGTCAGAATACATCGCCGCTTCATTAGCAGCTCAAGAAGCTGCATGGTTGAAGAAATTCATTGCCGATCTAGGGGTTGTCCCTTCCATTCAGGACCCCCTAGAAATTCTTTGTGATAATGAGGGTGCGATTGCTCAAATCAAGGAACCCCGTGCACATCAAAAGACTAGGCACATTGAGCGGAGATTCAACTACATAAGGGATGAAGTTGAAAAGGGAAAAATATGTATTCGCAAAGTTCACACGGATCAAAACATTGCGGATCCACTCACGAAGCTTCTTGAAAAGGCAAAGCATGAGGGTCATACTTGTGCCATGGGACTTCGATATTCTAGTGACTGGATTTGATTTTGTGATCTTGTATTTGGATATTGGAACCTTTTATTACTTGAATGAATTATATGGTTATAATGTTTCAACTAATGTTCCAATTTTGCATGTTTAATCCATGAGTAAATCATTTACTCTAAACGTCCGTAGTCGTTCATACCTGTGGGAACAAGTATGAGGGTAAGACTATTATGAACTTGGATTGGTAGATATTCATTTGGATGAATATATAGCAAAGGGTTGCTGCCAAAGTTCATAGATATTTATGGGATATAAATATTGGACTGACCCGCATCTCAAATATTACTACATGGAATCTTCTTGATTGATCATAAGTAAATTTGAGTAAAGGCGAATATCATTTGGTATCCTCTGACCTGAGATACATATTGGGTCTTGATATTCACCGGGTATTATACTTTGACTTAGTTCTTCGCTGTTCTGAAACATGGCAGTACATAAGACTAAATTCAGGTATAGCACGAGGTGATTGTGAGAGACGTATGTAATCAAGATGGGATTTGTTCCTCTTATTCGTTGAGAGTAAGATGTCTAAGGCCTGCTAAAGTTAAGTCAATGGAGAATGATCATTCTGTGTCTCTAAGATTTAACATGACATCTGTGACAAAAGGATAGATGATTGATTCACCTAAAACATTTTCGAGTAAGATACTTGAAGGGGATGATGTTATTGAATGGCACTTAGTCATACGTATTAAGGGTAGTAAACCGTTGTTAGGCGGTATTTACTGCTTGCATCAATCTTCTATGAATCTTGTGCAAGTGGGAGATTGTTGGATCTTATATGCCCAAGACACATACAAGATTGATGTGGTTAGTACGTTATGATCCAAGTCGGGTCATACCCAATAACAAGCTAGGCAAACACCGTTAAACATTTATTTGTTGATCATGATCAAGCAAATAAATTATGACACCAATTTAGAAAATGGGTTTTCTGAATTATTGCATTTGAGATAGACAAATTATATGGATATTTTGTTCATGAGATATCATTTGTAATGTTGTTTAAATAAGTTAAATAACATCAAATAAAGAGTGTTTAAGTTATAAGATTAAAATTGGTTTAATTATATAACTTAATGGGTGATTAAAATGAATTAAAAGGGTGTTATTTTAAAATGGGGGAACCCATTTTAAACACATACTTTCGGCCGCCCTCTTGGTTTTCTTGGGATTCCTTGTCTTGTTTTAAGACAAGACTTTAATCCCTTGGAACAAGACACTCAACCACACTCTCTCTCTCACACATGCAAAGAACTCTTTCTTCTCCATCTTGCTCTTCAACATTCACGGATCAAGAGCTTGAAAAGAAGCCTTTGGGTGTTAACTTCCTAACAAGTTTGGTGCTTTGCAAGAGCTTGTGGGTATACAAGCTTGAGGTCTTCTCTTTTGAAGACTAGACATTCAAGAAACATCATCTTCCTCCTCTTATCCGTATCCAAATTCTTGTTCAAGAAAGGTAGTATTCATGTACATCCTATGGTTGGTTTTGATAGCATTTCTTTTCACATATATATGATCCTTGTTCTTGGGTTTGTTTTCTTGAACATATAAATGTTTATTTTCAGAATATTAACACAAGTTTTAAACCCCTTATATCCGCTGCGTTTTGTTGTTTAAATGGTTAAACATCCTTGTTAAAACTTGTAAAAACCCAACAGTCGTATGCTCGATGTTGTACTCCTTTTGGAGATCCGGAGTCATATTGCCAACATGAGGCAAGACACTTGGACCGAGTCCTCAGTGTATCACCCAATTCATGTAGGCCTCTTCATCTTCCTTATTGGGTTCATCGGGAATCGGATCATCTAAGATATGACCGTTTCTCTTGCTTGAGAACAATTCTCAAGTTTCGAAACCAATCAATGAAATTGTTATGGTTTAGACGCTCCTTTTGGAGAATGGTTCTTAGTGATAGGGTATGAGCGGATGGAATATCATTATTTTCATTGTTGTTGGTGGCCATCTACAAAATTTAACAAGGTTCAATTTTAGTATTTACGATATTATCATATTTAATTATTAATTTCTTTATGTGTCATACACAAAATAAAATTCTAGAATCCAACGTCACATTTAAATAGTGGTTAGGTGATCTTTATCCCATTATTTAAATTAACAAGGTAGTCAACGTTTGACAATTGCAACCCTTTGCAACTTCTAGAGGTATGGGATCGACTTAAACATCATATGTATAGTCGGCATGTTAATCCCATCAACACCTTTTGTAAACCACAATGTAGGTGATCCATTTAACATGGTTTGCAAATCAAGTTACCCTACTTACACACACATGTGAGTTTACCAATATAAGTGGTTAGGTGATCTTTATCCCACAAATATGGCATTCCCACCTCAAATCACAAGTTCCCTCAAAATGGTTAGGTGACCTTTATCCCATTAAGAGTTTTCAAGTGACTTAAGTGTTGTGTAAAAGGATGGTGATAAACTTGTTTTCAAAAGACATTTTAAGTTTTCATAATTCTAGTTTAGAAAACTCTATGTACCTTGCATTTGCATGCTATCAAATACATGGTACCCTATGGTTCTTTTAATAAAACCCATTTTATTTAAAATCATTAATCCTTTTAATAACCTTTTATTAACCACTTAATGATTAAGAACCATTTATTTTCAGCTTGTTATGTTTATAAATTTGTTAGTTATGCATATCCATATATCAAACATCGAACATAAAACAAAACAACCAAACAAGCACAACCATTCAATCATAAGTGCATAACCATAGCCACTAAGGTGACCACACTTGTTTGCCATCACAAGTGTTGTCATTAGGTCTTTCCTAAGGGTTAATAATGACACATTAAAATGTGTCCAAGAACTCCCACTCAAATCCGCATCCAAATGCTTCAAGTGTCCATGTCTTTTTGAGTTCTTCCTTTGTATCTTACCTTGAGTCTCCAACTTGTGCATCTTCTTTTACAAAAATCATATCCTAATACAATTTTTCTAATAAAAGAAATGCACCTAATCTATTTATTACATAACCAATGAATAAATAAATTACAACCCAAAAGATACAAACACCAAAATTATTATTACAACCCTTTAGTGAATAAAACTAAACATGACAATCACATTCATCCAAATCCAAAACATATTAGGTCAAGGCTATGTTATGCACCAAAATATGTATCAAATACAACATCCAAGAACAACCATGAACTCCCTTTTTAACCCTTAAAGTTTCGGCCAACATAAACCCAAACTTTAGGGTTTAGTCCAAACAAAACAATCAACCACTTGATGTTAATCTTTCAAGGTTTATTCTAAAGCATGTAAGATAAAAATTTGAAAGATAAGGGATTCATTTATCCATAACAAAACAGCCCCTAATGGGTTGAAAAAGTCCAACAAAACTAACTTTTCTTGGACTTTTGAAGCAAGTTTTCCACATAACCGGCTCTAGATGCCATTGTTTGGTTTTTACAGGTTTTAACAAAGATGTTTAACCATTTAAACAACAAAACGCAGCGGATATAAGGGGTTTAAAACTTGTGTTATATTCTGAAAATAAACATTTATATGTTCAAGAAAACAAACCCAAGAACAAGGATCATATATATGTGAAAAGAAGTGCTATCAAAACCAACCATAGGATGTATATGAATACTACCTTTCTTGAACAAGGAAGTTAGATACGGATGAGAGGAGGAAGATGATGTTTCTTGAATGTCTAGTCTTCAAAAGAGAAGACCTCAAGCTTGTATACCCACAAGCTCTTGCAAAGCACCAAACTTGTTAGGAAGTTGACACCAAAGATCCTTCTTACAAAACCTTCTAGGTCCGAAAATGGGAGAAGAGAAATGGAGAAGAAGGAGCTTGCATGTGTGAGAGAGAAAGTGTGTTGAGTGTCTAGGTGAACAAGTAAATGTCTTGCATAAAAACAAGACAAAGGAATCCCAATGCCAACCACCAAGGGGCGGCCGAAAATTGGGTTCAAAATGGGTTCCCTCCCATTTTGAAAAACACCCTTTTAATTCATTGATAATCATTCATTAAGTTATATAATTAAACCAATTTTAATCTTATAACTTAAACACTCTTATTTGATGTTATTTAACTTATTTAAACAACATTACAAATGATATCTCATGAACAAAATATCCATATAATTTGTTCTATCTCAAATGCAATAATTCAGAAAACCCATTTTCTAAATTGGTGTCATAATTTATTTGCTTGATCATGATCAATAAATAAATGTTTATCGGTGTTTGCCTAGCATGTTATTGGGTATGACCCGACTTGGATCATAACGTACTAACCACATCAATCTTGTATGTGTCTTGGGCATATAAGATCCAACAATAATATGGTCTAAACTATTGTATACCATGTAAGCCTTAACTTGAGATAAGTATCCAACAAAGTACCAATCTACTAATTTCTTAGCAAATTTTGATAGATGTCATTGGTATTAATAATAGTACAATGACATCTAAAAGGTCTTAAGAACCCAATGAATGGTTGCCTCTTATGCCATAGTTCATAAGAGGTATTCCCATGTATTTTGACTATCAACACTTGATTATCAATATAATACGTAATGTTGACTGCTTCAGCTCAAAATCTTATAGGTAGTTTAGAGTAAGACGACATGATCCTTGCAACCTCAATAAGTGTCATCTTTCTCCTTTCGGCAACTTTGTTTTGTTGAGGGGTTCTAGGAGCACTATATCATATGGCAATACCTTTGGATTCACAAAAGAAATCAAGAGTATGGTTTTTTTACTCAGTTACCTAATCCCATCTAATGATTTTAACCTTATGAGCAATTTGGTTCTCAACTTTCATGATTTTCTTGTTTTAGCAGGTTCATCTTTAGTTTCTAAAAATAAAACCAAGTAAACCTTATGAAGTTATCTATTATTACCAAGCCCTATGATTTTCAACCCAAACTCTTTAATCCTGCGGGATGAAAAACATTCATGTGTAACAAGTGTAAAGGAGTTATGACTGAATTTATTTCTTAGGACTTATGAGAAGAGATTTGTTGCTTTCCTTTTAGGCATGCAACATAGAGACCAGCACCTGCAAACTCCTTGTTAGGTATTCCTTTGACTAAAGCATTTTGAACAAGTTGATTCATGTTTTTATTATTTACATATGCTAGCCTTTTATGCAAAAGATAAGATTCATCCATAGAGGCCTTAGTGTCACTCCCCGCTTATAAGGAAAACACGAGGATGTAACGAACGGGATCATCATAACACATTGATAATTAATAGAGATGCATTAAATGATGAAAACCAACGTCTCATGACGTCACCCGACATAAATGGAGACTTTTGTCGTAGTTAGTCAAGTCCAAGACAAACATAGTCAACAAGTACAATCAAATCAAGTCCTATAACCCGGGAATAAGTAAAGGCATTACATGCCCATAATTGATAACATGAAATGAACACAAATGCTTGAAATGCTAGTGCAAGTCTATCATGAAATCCTTAGGGTCATCTCTAAGGCATCAACTCTAACTATCTTCAATAATTTTTACCCGAAAAGATATGCTCAAAAGGTCAACACATGGTTAGGGAGTTCGTAGGTTTAAATAATGAATAAACTTGATGTTGTGTACAAGTTTGTAGGACATAAGTGTATACAATTATAAGCAAGCAATATCACATGTGATCATGAGCCTCACAACTAAACCTATGCCGTACACATAGATCTTGTTGGAACATATTCACCCTAGGGTCCGTTCGTGACCACTGTAAGTCCCAACTAGTATACAAACAATCAAAGGTGGGGGTGTCAACCCAATAGTACTATCAATATCTGTCTGTCGGCTCGAATACCATTGTTAAATAGTTGTGAATAAAGAACCACATAGAAAACTCATGCATATACTAGATATAAACTTACAAAACGGTAAACACAATAGTCCCAAAGAATAAATGAGTTCACAACATAAACAATATCATTACATGAATATGTATAAACATATATACAATATAACGAGCACTCATAATATATATATATATATATATATATATATATATAGGGAAAGGGTATTGTTAATCCAAGGATCGAATCAGGAATTATCAGTTTGATTGAACAAATAAAGATCGTAGAATTAACAATATTTGATTTTTAATTTAATTGTTTGTGAAGTTGTAATAGTCTAACAAAGTATAAAACAAATTGAAAACAAAACAATATAATGCAACAAAAGATTGTTTCAATTGTTTTTCATTGATACAAAATCGATTACAATGACTAATGATGCTTTGGTGATCTGTGATCTCCAATGATGTTCTTGATGTTTTGTTATGTTTTGCTATATTGATTGAATGATGATTGATATCGTTTCTATGAATAAGTGACTCACTATTTTAGTATCGATATCTCTCAATCACGTATTCAATCACCTATTGATTGCTATCGATTGCTTATGAATAGACTATCAATAGCATATGTATTGTATAATATGTTCCTAATGAGTGCATCCTTGCCTTATATTTATAGGCAGAGGGATTTACGGTTTATAATAGAAACTGTAACTTTCCTATTTGTGAAGGCTACAGCTGTAACATTCCTAATATGACATCCTAAGTCCTCTGATAGAGAGCAAGTCTTCCGTAGATGTTGACTTGATGACATAACTTCAGGCAGCTACTTGTTGATCATGTGTTGGTACTTGATGAGTGTTCATGCAAGTTGTTCTTCTGTAGGAATTTGGTCTTCCGTAGGAATTTGGTCCTTTATTCTTGAACTTCATCCTCAGGAGCAAACTCCCTTCTTCCGCAGTAGCAACAACTTGACTTCAGAACTTGTTCTTCAGTAGATGTTAAGCTTCCGCAGGAGATCTGCGGATGCATATCACTTGTTTAGATATGCTCTGGAGAACATCTACAGAAGAAAAAAATTGTTCATCCGCAGTTGTTCTTGTACTTTGTCAAATTTCCAAATCGACCAAATATGATGTTTTCCTACATTCACATAAAATCAACACAAATAATATTTGGGTTAACATATATTTCATGTATTATAAAATGATAAAGAATTACAGAAGTTTATTACAAGAAATGATTCATTATCTAAACCTATACAAAAGATCTAGACCTAACAATACTCCCCTTTAGGTTTAGATTCTTATAATCATCGGTTCAGAGCTCTTAATTCTTAAACTCTTCTCAAAATTCTTGTGTTGAAATATTCAATTGCATTCTCTTGATCATCATATAAATACTTGATCTTCATTCTCTTCATTTTCTTTAATGTTTTGTAATTCAGTCCAAGGATGTCCTCTTTAGTGGTCAGTGTTGCAACAACACTGTTGTTTAACACCATTTCCAATTCATCTTGTTCTGACATTTTGAACTCAGTGATTGATGAAATGTCAGATCCCATAAGTTGACCTGCTTCAAATCTTCTTCTTTTGTCAGCTTTAGCATACAGCTTGTCAATCACTTGGATGATATTAACATATAAGCATAAGTCATCTTGAGCTACTTTGTTATTCAATTTTGGAAAATACTTATCATGGAGATAGGATGTGTAGCTGGGATGAAGGAGTTTGATTTCCATTGGGTCAAATAGTCTTATGCTAGAAGCTTTCTTCTGAGAATCATTCCTTTGTAGCACAAGCACTTTTGTTCTCTCCAAATATCCCCATTCTATGATAGGGAATGAGTACTGATTTCCTTCAATGCTTTTTACATAGGCTAAAGTTTTGTCTTCATATCCAACTCTTCTTAAAAATTCATCATCAACTAAGTGAGATGAGCTGGAATGAGACCTTTTCTACCTCTGTCTTCTTTGATTGTGTTTAGCATCTTCTCTCTTTGCTTCCTTTAACACATCACCTTTAAACTTGTTCCTGAGTTTTACAATCAGCACAGAATAATCCCTTCCCCTTGGACTGATTGGATAATTGATGATAGGGATATTTTGCAAAGAATACAGGTCTGCATCTGGGAGTGATAGGATTGTCTCCATCCAATTAAATATTGCACCATCCTAGATACTCTCTTTATCACAGCACAATCCCATTCAGAATCAAACTTCCATGCTACAATTTTGTTTTCTTCTATTGATCTTGGGGTGGTCATGTGCTTAAAAAGTTGGATCAGAGAAAAATTTTATTCAGTTATTTCTCTCACAGGGGTTCCCAGAGGCCAGATTTTGTTAGGGATTACATCCCTTGGCTCACTGATAAGTTTTTCTTTTCCTCTGTGCATATCCTTGCTTTCTACAACTATTGGCTCAGCATGAGTTTGTTTTTATTGTGGTTTGTAAGCAGGATTGGGAGCTCCGGTTCTAAATCTCATACCAGTGTCTAGCTCAACCTTTATTACATATTCCATCATGGCTATTAATTCTCCCACTGATCTTCCCTTAAGCTCATGAGACCCATAGTTGTGACATTGCAACTAACAAGTCATGTTATATTTTGTCAGCTTCTTGGGTCACAGTGACCCAAATCGTTTCTTATCTTTTCAATGGCTTTGAATTTTGAGAATGTTTCATAGTTGCATATTGGCAGTATTAATCTAGCAGTATCAAATTCTTTTAGCACTTGAATCATTTCTGCTATGTTCATCTTCTCAACTATGTCATATGGGAACCTATTATTTATCAGATCCATGAACATTGAGGATTAGGCTCTTTCCTCAAAAATATCTTCAGTGGATAACAGCTCTTTATCAGATCCTGCTTCTTCATCATCCTTTTGAGTCTCATCTTTTGTTAAATCTATCCATTCAGCATCACTTTCTTCTTCATCAGGTTCAGTTGGCTTGAGAGTAGAAAGATCCACTAATGGAGTGTGCTCAGTAGAGATGGTTCTTGCTTTCTTTGGGGTATCTTCAAGTTGAGTAACTTCTTCTATAGTTTTTCCTAGTATCAGACAACCAAGATGATCCTTATCTTCAAGCTGAGTAACTTCTTCATCCCAGCTACACATCCTATCTCCATGATAAGTATTTTCCAAAATTGAATGACAAAGTAGCTCAAGATGACTTATGCTTATTTGTTCATATCATCCAAGTGATTGACAAGCTGCATGCTAAAGTGACAAAGAAGAAGATTTGAAGCAGGTCAACTTATATCAGATAAAGCATAGAATAATCTTGATCTTCTCAAGTATCTGATAATATCCCTGCATCCATCGGCTGTTGTATCCTCTGGATTAAGAAAAGCACAGACATTATGATCTTTTGCGAATCGATTGGCCATTTTGATGTTGTTTGAGAGGTGATTTAGGTGAGGATTGATGTGTGGAATGTAAATTTGATTGTTGGCGGAGAAGGGGTTTATGTCGTGAGCGTTTTTCTAGGTCTGAAAAAGTGAATAAAAATGCCAACGGTCAAGGTATCCTTTATACTCTCTCAGACAATTTAAAAACTCTTATTTAATGTTATGGGTCCCATATCCCTCTTTATCCTTCCGTGGTTATTTGGATAGTTAATTCTTCCGTAGAACATCTACGGAAGGCAAAACTTTCCTTGTTTCAAGTTAATTCTTCCACAGAACATCTACGGAAGGCAAAAGTTATGCTTTTCTTCCAAGTTAATTTTGATAAAATTTTCTTCCGAAGCAAATGTTTGTTTTTCTTCTAAAGTTAATTTTGATAAGATTTTCTTTCGAAGCAAATGTTTGTTTTCCTTTCGAAGTTAATTTTGATAAAATTTTCTTCAGAAGCAAATGCTTTTACTGTATGATCCTAACATATTGTTAGATCATTTGTTGTTTGCTGTTGGACCTTATTGACTCTGCTTCATGGCAAATGTGCAAAATAGAAATTTAGTTAAAAACTTCATATATCCTGCAGCCAAGTTAGTGCTCAAGATCCAACTTTCTTCATTCAAAAATAAAACACATTAAACTCAGTTTTTCATGCTGATTACTACTCCCCCTAAATTTATAATTAATGATGAACTTATGCATTTATCAAAAAATTATTAAGAGAATAGCATGAAAAGCGATTATCTGTCAATCTTATTAGCAAATAAAAGAACAAAACAAAATCTTTTGTATTTTTGTTTATAAGCAGAAACTTAAACTTATTTGCAAGCATTTACATCATACAATGGGATCATACTATGACACTAAGCAACTTCTTGAAACAGTTTTGTTTTATGATCGTAGACATAGATCTAGTGCTGATTGCAAGTATTATGATCTATATAAATTCAAGCAAGAGTGTAGTTTCAACTTGTCATGCTATTTATCATGTTTTGCCACAAATTAAAGATAGACAAATATGAACTCCACATTTGATTCACATTATAGTTTGTCCTCCTTTTATGAGTCAATTTTTCACTTTTTCACACTTAAAATTATGTTCTTTAAGTTATAAGCTCTATCTTAAAATTTCTTTGAAATCTTATTAATGTTGATATGAGTTGTAAGCTCTGAATTAATATATAGTTGATCACATTGGATTCTTTTAGAGTTGTTCCTTTTTGGAATCTCTTTGATGATCATCAACAGGACACCAGGTCTTTACTTACGTAAAACAAAGGTGCCTGTGAACCTAGGTCTTTGTTTACACAAAAAAAAGGGTCCATGATGTGCAAAGATAGAGGTTATAAAGTGTCACAACATAGTGTGCTTAAGTGAATAAGTTGATCACAGCAGGATAGGACTTACTTGCTTGTTCCTTAAAATGGAATTGTCCACAATTAGTCAACTTGGCATTATGTTATGCATAAACTTGTATAGTTTCCACTCAAGCTGAACCTACTCATATATCAAATCACATCTGCTCAGTCTTTATTCTATGATAAAATTTAGGAAATTAAGCAAAGGTATAGTGTACTATCATTTTCCATGACATGAACTGCTTATTCAAGAAAACATGCAACTAAGACAATATTTTTGGAATTTTATATGTTTTATGAATGTTTTTCGCTTTTTTATATTAAGATATTTAAGGACAGATCATGCTTTTCTTTGTGTTGATTATTTAATCTAAGTTGATCATGCCTAAGGACTCAATTAAGAAATTAAATCTCACTGAGTCAAAGGCTTTAGTGAATAAATCAGCAAGCTAATTTGTTGTATCCACTTTAATCAACTTGATTAAAGCTTTTGGTGAACAATCTCTCAAAAAATGATATCTGATTATATGTGTTTTGTTTTACTATGTTGCACTAGATTAGCAGTGATGAATATAGCAGCTGAGTTATCAATATGTATTGATGTTTGAAGAAAGTTATTGTTGGTCCACTTGATTGTTGATACAGTGCACTTGATAGATAAACGCAAACAAATCCCACTGATTGATGGAAATGATCTGCCCAAAATACATATTGAATTGATGTGGCTAGTATGTCATGATCCAAGTCGGGTCATACCCAATAACGAGCTAGACAAACACCAAAGATATTTGTTTTATGATGTGATCATATAAATAAATATTAACACTTAGAATATTTGGAAATTGGGTTTCCAAAAAATTTACACTTGTGTAGTATATAAATTATATGGATAATTTATTTCAAAGAGAGAGGAATATTAATTCATCCGCATTTTACACAGCCGCATTTGATGTGGTTGAACAAATGCGGATGATGTTTACTCATCCGCATTTACAAATGCGGATGAACAATCCCTGTCCGCATTTGTTTTGGAACAAATGCGGATGAGCATTTCTGGAAATGCTAATGGAAACATACATCCGCATTAACTAATGCGGATGACCATTTGCAAATGCGGACGAATTACTTCACCCGCATTTACAAATGCGGGAGAACAACTTCATCCGCATTAACTAATGCGGATGTTGTTCTGAGAAATGCGGATGGGTTAAGGGGCTGGGCCCCACCCACTTTTCTCTCTCCTGAACTTTATGTTTCCAAGGACATGCAATATAAGATTGCTTGCAGATCTCTCTAAGAGATAACTAGAGAACACGAAAGTGTAAGAACCCTTTTTTTCTCGATCGGTCTAGAAAAGAAAAGGGGAGTTGTATAAGTGAAAATCCTAGCAACCGGTGTTCTTGTTGGTGGCTCGTGGGTAGACCAGCTTGAGGCTTCTTGCTTTAGGAGCTGCCATCCTCGTTCACCTCCTGCCGACCTCATTATTGAAGGTAGTTCTTTGTACCTTCTATGGTTGTTTGTAAGCATGATTTCATATATCGATCCATATGGGTTTTGACTGATTTTATATAAAAATGTTTTATATATATATTAGCTCACTGTAACAAGTTTAAAATTATATATTCCGCTGCGTTCTTCTATTTTATAAGGATAAAATAGATCTGTTTAACTTGTGAAAACCCAACAATGGCATCAAGAGCCGGTTATATGGATACATGCTTCATTTGGACTGAAAATTCGGTTTCTTGGTGATGATTCACCAAAAGCCGAGAGGCTTCAGCCCTAGTATCCCTATTTTTCAAGATCTATTTAGACATGCATATAGGAATCTTGGAAAATTTATATCATTTGGATGATTTTGTTTTGGAAACAAAACCGTGGTTCTCGGCTGTTTATGCTTCAGCCGAGAATCTATGGTTCAAGGGGATGCTTTTGGATTTTGCTTACATATGTGGATATGTATTTTATTTGTTCATAACCAAAGCCGAGACCTATGGATGAATGTGTTGTGATTTGTTTTAATTATTCAAATGGTTTGTAATAATTAAACATGTTTATTCTTCCTATTGGGTATGTAATTTATTTATTTTTCATTTGGTATGTAAATAAATAGGCTAGTTGCACTTTACTTTTACTAGAAAAAATGTATTTAAGATATGTTTTGTAAAAGAAGATGCAACAAGACTATCTTTCTCGGTTTTAACCGAAAGGAGAAGATGAAGGCCCAAAGGAGTTTGGTGCTGAAGTCAAAGCCTAAATGGAGACCCAAATGGATTGGAAGAGTCACAACACAAGTGGACACTTGAAGCATTTGGATGCGGGATCAAGTGGGAGTTCACCGGCACAAATGTTGTGTCATTTTCACCCTTAGAAACGACTTTATTAACTCACTTGTTTCGGTCAACAAGTGATGTTAAGCTTAGATGGCTACGGTTATGGACTCATGTGATGCTTGTGTGGTTGTTTTATTATTGTTTTGTGATATATGGATATGCATGTTTAAACAATTTAAAATCAACAACAAGCATAAAATTGGTTCTTATAAAACATTAACATGGGTAATAAAAGGGTTTATTAAAAGTTAATGTGTTCACAATAAAATTGGTTTTATTGAAAGAACCTTGAAAATTGTTTCACACTGGTACCACACATTTGAATGCATGCAAATGTTAGGTGCAAAATAGTTTTCAAAACTAGAATTAATGAAAACTAAAATCCCTTTTGAAACAAGTTTAACACCATCCTTTTACACAACACTCGAATCACTTGGAACTATTTGTGGGATAAAGGTCACCTAACCACTCTTAGGGAACTTGTGTGTTTGAGGTGGGGTTAACATATTTGTGGGATAAAGGTCACCTAACCACTTGTATGTGTAAACTCACACTGTGTGTAAGTAGGACAACTTGAGTTGGAAACCATGTGAATAGGGTCACCGAAGCATGGTGTACAATGGTGTTGATGGGATTAAACATGCCAACTAAACATAAAGATGTTTAACCGATCCCATAAAACTAGAAGTTGCAAAGGGTTGCAATTGTCAAGTGTTGACTACCTTGTTAATTTAAATGATGGGATAAAGGTCACCTAACCATTATTTAAATGTAACGTTGGATTCTAGATTTTAATTATTAATTGTCTATGAGACGTGAAAGGGGTATTAATAATTAAAGTTTTATTTTCGGAAATACTAAAAATGAACTTTGTTTGTAGAAATGGCCGCCAACAACAACGCTCCCACCCCGACCGTCCATAACCTATCACTAAGAACTATATTAGAAAGGGATCGTCTTAACCATAATAATTTTATGGATTGGTTTCGTAACTTGAGAATCGTTCTCAAGCAAGAAAAGAAATCTTACGTACTAGACGATCCCATTCCCGACGAACCCGATGTTGATGATGTTGAGGCCTATAACGATTGGGTTAAGCACACTGAGGATTCTGTGCAGGTTTCTTGCCTCATGTTGGGAACTATGATTCCCGAGCTCCAAAAGGATTTAGAGCATCATGGGGCATACGACATGATTACCCAGTTGAAGGAAATGTTCCTTCAACAAGCAAGGGTAGAACGCTTCGAAACGGTTCGAGCGCTTCATGCATGTCGCATGGAAGAAACTCAATCGGTTTCATCTTATGTACTTAAGATGAAGAGCCACATTGATCGCCTTGAAAGGCTAAATTGTCCCGTCTCAAAAGAGTTGGCCACGGATTTGATCCTTAATGGCCTAACTAAAAGGTTTGAGACGTTCATCATGAATTATAACATGAACGGGTGGGACAAGAGCATTGGTGAGCTTCACGCAATGCTCAAAACGGCCGAGGCGGGGATGGGTAAAAGGGTTTTACCCGTCCTCACGATCAATGAGGGAGGCAACAAGAAAAGGCAACACCCCGATCCCAAGGCAAATGTTGCTAAAGGAAAGGGATACATCAAAGGAAAGGGTAAGGGAAAGGCAAGAACTGAACCTCCAAAACCAAAGCTTAAGAAGCCTAAGGTAACGGAGAACGATCCATGCTTTGAGTGTGGTGAGATAGGACATTGGAAGAGGAATTGTCCAACCTATCTCAAAGAGTTGAGAAACAAGAGGGATGCTGGGCAGACCTCAGGTACAACTTTCATGATTCATATTGAATTGAATGTTATTTCTTCAAACACATGGGTATTGGATACCGGATGTGGAACTCATATTTGCAATTTGTTGCAGGGGTTCAAAAGAAATAAGCATTTCAAGAAGGGAGACACAAGTCTCTACATGGGCAACGGAGCAAAAGTTGATGTTGAAGCCCAAGGAGACTATGTTTTGAAGCTTCCAAATGGTTTGGAAGTTGTCTTGAAAAACATCTTGTATGCTCCTAGTTTGACTAGGAACATAATTTCTGTTTCCCTTTTAAAACAATATGGTTATGTATTAAAGTTTGTAAACAATGGTATTTGTGTTTTTATGGATGATGTATTTTATTTTGAGGCTATGCCTTATAATGGTATCTATGAATTGGTTCATGATAACTCATCTTTTAATAACTCGTTATACCAAACAAGCACCAAGAAACTTAAAATGGTTTAAGTGATTTATATCTTTGGCATTGTCGTCTTGGGCATATAAACAAGAATCGGATTCAAACACTTCAAAAGAATGGTCTTTTGGAAACAAATGAAAATGGTTCATTTAATAAGTGTGAATCTTGTTTACAAGGAAAGATGACCAAGTTGCCCTTTAGTGGTACTAACGAAAGGGCAAAGGATTTATTAGGAATCATACATTCGGATGTATGTGGTCCTTTTAAGACAATGACAAGGAATGGTGAGAGATACTTCATTACCTTTATCGACGATTATAGTCGTTATGGTTATGTGTACTTGTTGACACACAAACATGAAGCTTTTGAAATGTTCAAAATCTTTAAGAATGAAGTAGAAAATCAACTCAATAAAACAATCAAAGTTCTTCAGATAGAGGAGGTGAATACCTGAGTGATGCTTTTCAAGATCATCTTATGAGTTGTGGGATTGTCTCACAACTTACTCCACCCGGAACACCGCAACATAATGGTGTGTCTGAAAGGAGAAACCGAACCTTATTGGATATGGTTCGATCTATGATGGCTAGAAGCTCACTACCTCTATCATTTTGGGGTTTCGCATTGCTCTCCGCGGCTCGTATTTTGAATATGGCCCCAACCAAGAAAGTGGATACGACACCTTTTGAAATATGGCATGGAAGAGTTCCATCACTATCATATTTAAAGGTATGGGGTTGTGAAGCTTATGTGAAGCAGAACACCCAAAACAAGTTAGAAAGTCGATCCATTAAGTGTATATTTGTTGGATATCCCAAAGACTGTATGGGATATTACTTCTTTGATCCAACCGAGCAAAAGGTATTTATTGCTCGAAAGGCTGAGTTCTTGGAAACTAAGTTTCTTATGGAAGAAACGACGTATAGAACAGTGGAAATTGATGAGGATCAAGAACCACAAGCCAATACACGTTTGGTTGAAATTAGCGATCAACAAGAGGTTGTTGATAATGATCAAATGGTTGATCAATACACACAAAACGTTCGCAGATCTGGTAGAATTAGCATTCCACCTGAAAGATATGGATTTTTCATGAATGGATGCTATGTGGTTGACTCGGATGAACCAACTACATACCATGATGCAATGTCCAATTCGGATTGTGACAAATGGCTAGAAGCCATGAACGTTGAGATGCAATCCATGTATGACAACCAAGTATGGGAATTGGTTGAACCACCACTTAACTCCAAACTGGTTGGATGTAAGTGGGTTTTCAAGAAGAAAACCGATATGCATGGAAACTTGGATACTTATAAAGCAAGACTTGTAGCAAAAGGTTTCACTCAAACTCAAGGGGTTGATTATGATGAAACATTCTCGCCTGTGGCAATGCTAAAGTCAATTAGGATATTATTTGCCATAGCTGCATATTATGACTATGAGATTTGGCAAATGGATGTCAAAACCGCTTTCCTTAATGGACATCTCGAAGAGACTGTCTATATGGTTCAGCCTGATGGTTTTGTCGATCCAAAACATCCTAATAAAGTATGCAAGTTAAAGAAATCAATCTACGGATTGAAACAAGCATCGAGAAGTTGGAATCAACGTTTTGATGAAGAGATCAAGAAATTTGGATTCATCAAGAACGCTGATGAAGCTTGTGTGTATAAAAAGGCTAGTGGGAGCATTATCACATTCTTAGTATTGTATGTTGATGACATACTACTATTTGGAAATGATGTTCCAACCATGGAAGGTGTTAAAGCCTGGCTTGGAAGTTGCTTTTCCATAAAAGATCTTGGTGAAGCCGCCTATATTTTGGGAATAAAGATCTATAGGGATAGATCAAGACGGTTGATAGGTTTAAACCAAAGTGCATACATTGATAAAATCTTGAAAAGGTTCAAGATGGAAAACTCTAAGAAAGGTATGGTACCTATTCAAAGAGGGACAATATTGAGTACATCTCAATGTCCGAACTCAAAGGATGAGCAAGAAAGAATGAAGGAAATCCCATATGCATCTGCTATAGGATCCATCATGTATGCAATGATATGCACTAGACCGGACGTGTCATGCGCATTAAGCATGACAAGTAGATATCAACAGAATCCAGGTAATAGCCATTGGATGGCTGTTAAAAGTATATTGAAATACCTTAGGAGGACTAAGGATATGTTTCTAATATATGGATCTGGTGAGGAGGAGCTCGTTGTAAAAGGTTACACGGATGCGAGCTTCCAGACTGATCGAGATGATTCTCGATCACAATCGGGGTATGTCTTCATTATGAATGGAGGGGCAGTGTCCTGGAAGAGCTCGAAGCAGGACGTGGTAGCATTGTCCACTACAGAATCCGAATACATCGCCGCTTCATTGGCAGCTCAAGAAGCTGCATGGTTAAAGAAATTCATTGCCGATCTAGGGGTAGTCTTTACCATTCAAGACCCCCTAGAGATCTTTTGTGATAACGAGGGTGCGATTGCTCAAATCAAGGAACCCCGTGCACATCAAAAGACAAGGCACATTGAGCGGAGATTCAACTACATAAGGGATGAAGTTGAAAAGGGAAAGATATGTATTCGCAAAGTTCACACAGATCAAAATATTGCGGATCCACTCACGAAGCTCCTTGAAAGGGCAAAGCATGAGAGTCATACTTGTGCCTTAGGACTTCGATATTCTAGTGATTGGATTTGATCTGTTTTGTATTTTAACTTTGGAACGAATGTAATACTAACTTTTGTATAAATTATGACAATTTGAGTTATGTTCCATTTTAGCATGTTTACATCCATGAATATGTTTATTATTCTAAATGTCCGTAGTCGGTTATATTTGTGGGAACAAATATGAATGTAAGACTATTATGAACATGGATTGGTAGATATTCATAAGGTATGAATATAGAGCAAAAGGTTGCTACCAAGGTTCATAGATATTTGTGGGATACAAATATTGGACTGACCAGCTCTCAAATGTTACTGCATGGAATTTTATAATTGATCATAAGTAAATTTGAGTAAAGGCGAATATCATAGTGTCCTCTGACCTGAGATACATATTGGGTTTTGATATTCACCAAATATTATACCTTGATCTAGTTCTTCATTGTTCTGAAATAATGACAATACACAAGGCTATGTTCAGGTGTGATACAAGGTGATTGTGATAAACGTATGTAGTCAAGATGGGATTTGTTCCTCTTATTCGTTGAGAGTATGATGTCTAAGGCCTGATAAAGTTAAATCAACAGGGAATGATTCTATGTCCCTGGATTAAACATGACATCTGAAACAAAAGGATATATGATTGGATTCACCTATATCAGTTCAAGTAAGGGACTTGAAAGGAATGATGTTATTGAATGGCACTTAGTCATGCATATTAGGGGTAGTAAACCGTTGTTAGGCGGTATTTGCTACTTGCATCAATCCTCTATGTATCTTGTACAAGTGGGAGATTGATGGAAATGATCTGCCCAAAATACATATTGAATTGATGTGGCTAGTATGTCATGATCCAAGTCGGGTCATACCCAATAACGAGCTAGACAAACACCAAAGATATTTGTTTTATGATGTGATCATATAAATAAATATTAACACTTAGAATATTTGGAAATTGGGTTTCCAAAAAATTTACACTTGTGTAGTATATAAATTATATGGATAATTTATTTCAAAGAGAGAGAGGAATATTAATTCATCCGCATTCGTTTTACACAGCCGCATTTGATGTGGTTGAACAAATGCGGATGATGTTTACTCATCCGCATTTACAAATGCGGATGAACAATCCCTGTCCGCATTTGTTTTGGAACAAATGCGGATGAGCATTTCTGGAAATGCTAATGGAAACATACATCCGCATTAACTAATGCGGATGACCATTTGCAAATGCGGACGAATTACTTCACCCGCATTTACAAATGCGGGAGAACAACTTCATCCGCATTAACTAATGCGGATGTTGTTCTGAGAAATGCGGATGGGTTAAGGGGCTGGGCCCCACCCACTTTTCTCTCTCCTGAACTTTATGTTTCCAAGGACATGCAATATAAGATTGCTTGCAGATCTCTCTCAAGAGATATAACTAGAGAACACGAAAGTGTAAGAACCTTTTTTTTCTCGATCGGTCTAGAAAAGAAAAGGGAGTTGTATAAGTGAAAATCCTAGCAACCGGTGTTCTTGTTGGTGGCTCGTGGGTAGACCAGCTTGAGGCTTCTTGCTTTAGGAGCTGCCATCCTCGTTCACCTCCTGCCGACCTCATTATTGAAGGTAGTTCTTGTACCTTCTATGGTTGTTTGTAAGCATGATTTCATATATCGATCCATATGGGTTTTGACTGATTTTATATAAAATGTTTTATATATATATTAGCTCACTGTAACAAGTTTAAAATTATATATTCCGCTGCGTTCTTCTATTTTATAAGGATAAAATAGATCTGTTTAACTTGTGAAAACCCAACACTTATAACACAGATATCAATGATGTTTGTGTGAAATCTTGATCAAACAAATATAAAATAGATGAATATATGAAGAACACTCAAGAACACCAAATAAATCCTTTATTTGATCTGAATTGATTGCTAAATATATTACAAAGTGAAACACCTCAATCAATGGCTCATTCAAGCTCTAAAAAAATAATTGTCACTAATCTATATATAGTGATAATATTCACTAATGACATATTAAGCCCCTAGACTTAGATAATTAGAGAAATTACATATAAAACATAAAAATGACTTAAACATAAATAAATATATTTTCTTGACACAAAATATATTTATTGACAATAAACTCCTAGTCATTTATATCTTCAACATCTTGTCTCGGTTCTTCGTTTCGAACACGTCTGTTTGCCTTTTCCGATGACTTTGACAGTGACGTTGACCTTTGTTGACTTTGACTGTGTTGATAATATAGACTATCCTTATCAGACCCAACAATAATCCCCCTTAGTCTATCATTATCAAAGTCTTGTATCGTGATCAGCACCGATAAGTCAACCATATAATGATCTTCAATCTTCCCCTAGATTGATAATCTGGAATTGAAGATTTTTCATCTTTCTTTTTGTATGCTCCCCCTCTTCATGTGCATTCTTTGTGAATAATCAGGAACAACTTTTCCAACTCTCTATTCTTGAGTGCTTCAGAAGATGTAGGAGGAGGAATCCTAGCTCGGTATCTTCTGCAAACTTGAGGAACAGGTTCTCTGGTCAGGTACTTTGCTCAGCTGATGATCAGCCATCATTTGAAGCAAAAATCTGTAACACAATCACAACCACAATCTCGCAACTTCCTGTCAGATCATTTCATTTAACAAATAAACCTGTGTTTATCTGTGTGTGCAATTTCCTGTGAAATGCATGTGAAAATAATAACATTTTAATAGCATAATGTGGAAGACTTGAAATAATTTGAAATGAAAAACCCCCTTTTTTATATATATATTTTTTAATCACCTCACACCAAGAACTAATTCGATCATGAGATCACATCCTCAAGATATACTTAAGCACAAGGATGTATTTAAACATCGACAAGTTAGTGAGATCACACTGAAGCAGAGTCTGATCACGATTTTAAAATTTTGATAGCCAAAAACAGTTCAAGAATGATTGTTGGTATATTTTTCCAATTTAAACCCATGCCTTATTCTTTTCAACGAGTGACCTGCAACTGATTTTATCATGTTTTAGGTTCGATTAGAGAAGCTCAGGTAACTTGGTTCCCACAGACATCCGGTAAAGAACTTATCCTGTCATCAGGGCTTAATAATATGATTAACTCTGCTTGATTTTCTTTTGAGGTTCAACAATGATCTTAGTTTAAGAATCACTGTTCTTTTATTTTAGGGACAGATGATAAGAGCTCCAGGTCTATACTTACGTATAACAGAGGAGATGATCATCTAAGTATGCTGATGAGAGCTTCAGGTCTATACTCACGTATAACAGAGAAGATCATCGCTCCAGGTCAATGCTTCCGCATAGCAGAGGAGATAAGCACGAAATATACATCTCAAGAGCTAACGAGAAGCTACATTCAGGACTTGGGGATAGGGAGATTTTGGGAATGGAAGGGATCAAGGCAGAAGTAAGATACTCTCAACCCGTTTTTTATGAGACTTGTAACTTTATGCAGGCCGAGATGTCATGGAAATGATCCTTATCACCGCGTTCTAAAGCTTTAGTTAGGCTACAGAATCACTGTTTACTTTGTTTTCGGGCTGAGCCTACCATGCATATCATATAATGAAACTGTCTTTTTAGATTTAGAATTTTAAGTGATACAAACATCTACATCAGTTACTATCATTTCTCACAAAGGTACAAGTCATGCAACCAAGCATACAAAGAAAACATACTATCATTTCTCAGTCATCCTAAATCAAGTTCTTAGTTCCCATTTCAATTATACTAGCAAAGAAAGTCTTCCAAATTATACTAGCAAAAAGATGAGAAATGAAGTACCAAGAAAAATGCAGTGATTGTGAAGTGTGAACTGTAATAGTGCAGATAAGTATCCAAAATATGGATGAGATACCAAAACCATAACCAGATTGTTCTGCTTCAAATTTGACTGAGGGACATTCTCTATCGGTAAAACGGATTACTAACAGTCCTCCTGAACTGTTCCTGCACTTATTAACAGATTAGTTAGAGAGGGGGACCCAGGCCATCATGGTCCTGGGAGTTCCTTTTTCATCAGTGTACATAACCTGCTTTAGCACACACCCTTTTGGAAAATCATTTATTTCTTTAACCTTTTGTTTTACTTTCTAAATTTGTTTCTGTTCAATTACTTTAGATTTGAAAGAATTGAATTTGGAAATCATTTTCTTTTTAAGACCCGTATTTGAAACATTGGTCCTTTTCATCTTTGAATCATGTGAAACTGGCTTCACATGAGATGGTTTGGATAGATTGTTCTTCATCCAACCATTCAAAGATGTGTGCTTTTTACTTTTTGAACCAGAGAAGCAACACGTGCCCCAAGCCTGTCTTTGAACTTGAGGGCACTTCTTTAGCACATGACCTTCTTTTCCACATCTAAAGAAAGCCTTGAAAGGCTTTTAGTTCTTTGTAGTCCCGTGAAATATAGGCGAGGGTGGAGCCTGCTTTGAGGTTGTTACAGCCTTTTGACTACCTTGAAGCTCCTTCTTTCGGATATCAGAAGATTGAACTTTTTGAGGCTTTGTCAATGTGGATTTCGAACTGAGCTGTGATTTGATGTGTGATGTTCCAGGAAATGAGATCTAAACCTTCTTCTCAGAACCCTTTTGTATGACTGGTGACTTGGCAGACTTGGAGGCAGATTTGTGACGAGATTGATGGATAGCATATGAAGATGGTGAGTGCTTCTGCTGAGTTTTTGAGGAACTGCTGATTTGTTTAGCAGTTGGAGATGAGTCTTGATTCAAGTTTTGGAAGCATTTGAGACTTGACAACTTCAGGTGACTTAATGATTTTTGATTCATCAACTGAGCTTGTCCATCTTGTACATACAAGTTTGCTTCCAACGGATCCTGATTGATACCACTTGTTGAGTTCTGATTGCCTGATGATTCCATAGTTGTTCCTTCTTTGACAAACCTAACAAGAACAAAAGAAGGGATGTTACCTGCTTTAAATTTATTAAAGAAGTTACGTGAAACAACTGATACTGTTTTTGAAGCATCAGAGGTGGAATTATCATTTTGCATATCAAATCCTTGCTTGATAAGTCCCAAACCTGCAGGAGAATCATATTCATCTCGAACCTCTCTGTGATTAACGCTGCTTAAACCTTCATGTAGACTGTTAATATCTGCAACTTTAATTAAATCATTAGATGGATGATGTTGAGGCATAGGAGAGTAACAATGAGTGCTAGGAAGAGGATAAACATATGAAGTTTCACCACATCCCACACCCGTTTTGATTCTAGCTCCCCTTTGCTTACAGAATAGTTCTTCTTGTTTCATCTTTGATGTCGTCCATTTATCAAGTTTAGTTTTAAGCTTGCTAGTCTCAAATTCTGCTGATGTGACTCGTTCGCTCAAAACATTGATCTCGACATTCTTTTCTAAAAGATTTCTTTTTGAAAGATCATTTTCCTTTAAAGCCTCTCTTAGTTTGATAAAATATTTGGACTCATTGATTTTAAGTTCTTTGTTTATTTGTTTAATTCTTTTTCATTTTCTAACAATAATCTGTTAGCTTTATAAACTCCAAATAAACGAATTTTGCAGGGAGGAGAACACATGTCTTGAACAACCTCTTAAGGAAGTCCCATAACTAGCTTTTTAGCAGCTAGGGCTTTTTCATATTGACAGTCAGGAGTATTCTTTTTGTATTCTTCCTCCTCAGAAGCTCTCTTCTTAGCTTCTTCAGCTTCACCTTCCTCTTGCTTTCTTTCATTCTGAACTTTACACCAGCTTTCACAATCACCAACATCACCAACACTCTCACCTTGAGTGTCACACCTAAATTCTTTGAAAGAATCAAAATCCTCAACAGAATCCTCATCACTGTTTACCACCTCAGCCATCAATGCATGGTTGACTTCTTCTTTAGTTTTTTTGATCTCAACACTTGAAGATACACCACCATACATGAATTGATTATACTCTCCTCTTTTCATATCCAAATCAAATGACTTCAGCTTGTTGATAACTTCAATAAGTTTGTAGTCAGCAAAATTTCTTTCCTGCTTTAACAATCTAACTTGTGGACTCCACTGTGGAGGATGAGATTCCAAAAGTTTTGTGACTTGTTCATGGTTCCCCAGCTGGTCATCATACTTCTTAAGGTTGCTTGCCACCATCAGAAATCGATCAACATAATCAGATATCTTTTCATCTTTCATGGCTGCAAAAGAATCAAACCGACTTTGTGCCGATATTAGATTATTAGATTTGAAGGAATTAGGGACTTCTGAAAAAGCCATTTTTGACATGATCAGAAATTAATTTCGCTGAAATTTCACTAATTTCGCTGGCAATTTTGCTAGTAGTTTCACTAGTAGTTTCACCAGTAATTTCGACAGCAGTTTCGCCTAGCAGTGGCACGCTATGCTAGTTTCGTAGGGTAGTTTCGCCCAAAACTAGTTGAACTTTCGTTCAAAAATCAATTTAGCAGCAATTTCGCTGGGTTTGGCACACAAACACCATGAACTTTCGTTCAACGCATGTACTTTCATAGGGACGAAGAAACCAGATTCAAAAATCAAGAACTGTGTAGTTTCGCTGAAAGAGCTCTAGTTTAGCCAGGCGAAACTATGTAGTTTCGCTGAATGAAGATACAGTTGCGCTGGAAGAGCTGTAGATTCGCCCGACGTATCTGAATGACTTTTTCAGCATGAAATCAATCCAAACTCATCCAAATCTCAATGAATTTGAGATCTGATGATTTCTAAAGCTTCCCAGACCAAAATAGAGCAATCCTCAATTAATTTCCATGTCCAAACACGCAAATCAGATCAAAAATGAATGGAACAGTGACTTTAAACTAGAAAACCAAACAAAACTCAAATAATCAAGAGCACAATGGCTCTGATACCATATTGTTGGTCCACTTGATCATTGATACAGTGCACTTGATTGATAAACGCAAACAAATCCCACTGATAACACAGATATCAATGATGTTTGTGTGAAATCTAGATCAAACAAATGTAAAATAGATGAATATATGAAGAACACTCAAGAACACCAAATAAATCCTTTGTTTGATCTGAATTGATTGCTAAATATATTACAAAGTGAAAGCCCCTCAATCAATGGTTCATTCAAGCTCTAAAAACCTAATTGTCACTAATCTATATATAGTGATAATATTCACTAATGACATATTAAGCCCCTAGACTTAGACAATTAGAGAAATTACATATAAAACATAAAAATGACTTAAACATAAATAAATATATTTTGTTGACACAAAATATATTTATTAACAACAAACTCCTAGTCATTTATATCTTCAACATCTTGTCTCGGTTCTTCGTTTCGAACGCGTCTGTTTGCCTTTTCTGATGAGTGACCTTGACCTTTGTTGACTTTGACTGTGTTGATAATATAGACTATCCTTATCAGACCCAACAGTTGTAACCATAATCAAGTAATTGGTTTTGCAACCATAAAACTTGAGAGCAACCAGCTGAAGCAGCTATGTACTCAGCCTCAGCTGTGGATACTGATACATTTGTTTGATTTTTGCACTGCCACGAAAACTATTCTTGGTCCTATGAATTGACATCCACTAGTTGTGGATTTTCTATTGTTGTTACACCCTCCAAATTCACTATCAGAATAAGGGTAGAGGTTGAAGTCTCCTTCTTTAGGATACCAAGTCCAGAGCTGGCTTCCCTTTGACGTTTCTGAATATCTCTTCACTGCATTCATATGTGACTCCTTGGGGTCTGATTGGTACCTAGCACAAACACATACAGCAAACATTATGTCAGGTCTGCTGGCAGTTAATACATTAAAGATCCTATCATAGATCTATATAATCTTTGATCAACTGACTTCCCTTTAGGATCAGGTACAATCTTATCTATTATTGATGCTGGAGTTTTGCATGAAGAAGACTTAGCAAGGTTGTACTTTTCAAGATTTGATTCACATACTTTTCTTGATTGATGAAAATGCCATCTGGTTTCTGGTGAACTTGCAAACCAAGGAAGAATGTTAATTCTCCCATGGAACTCATTTGAAACTTAGATTTCATCAAAGATTCAAAGTCTTAACATAATCTTTTATTTGTTGACCCAAAGATGATATCATCCACATAGACTTGGATAACTAAGAGATCTTGATGATCATGTTTCAGGAAGAGAGTCTGATTAATTGTGCCCATTTTATAACCATGCTTGAGCAAGAAGGATGACAATGTTTCATAACATTTTCTTAGGGCCAGATGAAGACCATACAAAGCTTTGTCAAGCTTGTATACCCTGTGTGGGTAATCAGGATCTTCAAAGCCTTGTGGTTAGGCACACATAGACTTCATCAATTTTACCATATAAGAAGGCATATTTTACATCCATTTGATAAACAGTGAACTTCTTATGTGATGCATAGGCTAGAAAGACTCTAATAGCTTCAATTCTTGCAACTAGGGCAAAGACTTCATCATAGTCTATCCTTTCTTCTTGAGTATAGCCTTGTGCTATCAACCTTGTTTTGTTTCTGATGATGATGCCTCTATCATCTAGTTTGTTCTTAAAAAGCCACCTTGTACCAATTGGATATTAGCCTTCAGGATGATCAACTAATTCCAAACCTTTTGCTTTTTGAATTGCTAAAGCTCTTCATGCATTGCTTCAATCCAGCTGTTGTCTTTCAATGCTGCAGTTATGTTGGATGGAACCACTTATGAAAGAAAACAAGAGAACAGACAAATATTGGCGGCTCCCCCTTAAGTTCTTGTGGTTCTTTCATTAAGATCACCAATAATGTTTTCTATTGGATGATACTTATGAATTATTGTTGTTGGTATTGATTCAACTGGAATAGATGATTCCAAGTTGGTGATGTTAGTTGATGGAGATGGATCCAGCTGAGATGGGGAATCAACAAAGTAATTAAGATCCTTATCATTTTGGTCTTCTAATGCTGAATGAAATCCATCTTCATGATTTTGTGTTTTCGCAGATATTGGTATAACTTCCGCAGCAGTTACAAGAACAACTACGAATGTTGTAGTTTGTGGATCTGCAGATGTGAATGTTGTTGGAATGTTTTTTGATTGATTAGGAATTTCAAATGAAGGAAATGGATCATCTCTGGAAGTAGATGGAACATCTACGGATGTAGAAGGAACTTCTGCTGATGTAGAAGGAACTTCTGCTGAGGTTGAATTTTCATTTCCATCAGAATTGTCATTGCTTGTTTGAGATGACGGGCCTGGATCAGCAACATTTGAAGTATGTGTCTGGGGTAGTCTTGGAGGATCAGCTGATAATGACACTTCACTCATGCTTGGAGGTACATAAGGATAACATGTATCCACAGGACCTGCAACATTCAAATAACCAGAGTTAAATGATTTGTTAATGCATCTATATCAAACAACCAAGATGATCCTTTTACATATTTTAGAAATAAGGATTCATCAAAAGATATATTAGGTGTTTCCTCTATAATGTTATGATGAGGAATGTATACTCTATATGATTTAGATGTTGATGAATAACCAATAAAGAAACCATCATACGCTTTTTCATCAAACTTTCCTAATTGATCTTTGGTGTTTAAAATAGACACATGGCACCCAAAAGCTCTAAGATAACCTATAAAAGGTTTTCTTTTAAACAAAAGTTCATAAGGTGTTTTATTATGTTCTTTGACAATTAATATCCTGTTTTGAAAATTGCATGTTGTGTTCACTGCTTCTGCCCAAAATGTGATAGGCAACTTTTAATCAGCTAGCATTGTTCTTGCTGCTTCAATTAGAGTCTTGTTTCTTCTTTCAGCAACTCTATTTTGTTGTGGAGTTCTTGGTGCACTGAATTGTCTGGCCATGCCTTTGTTCCTGCAAAAGGAATCTAAAACATGATTAACAAATTCAGATCCATTATCACTTCTTAAGATTTTGACCTTTAAATCCAGTTGATTTTCAATCTTTATTATAAACTCCATTAATGTTTCTGATGTTTCATTTTTATGTTTTAAGAAAAAAGACACATGTGAATCTAGTGAAATCATCAAGAATCACCAAACAGTATTGCCTTTTACCAATGCTCAAAACATTGGTTGGACCAAAAAGATCCATGTGTAGCATTTTGAGTGGTGTTGTGTTTATGTTGATTGTTTTGGACTTGTGCGACACCCTATATTGTTTTCCTTTATAACATGATGAACAATGATTTGAACAATAAAATTCTTTCTTGGGAAGGCCAATGACTAAGTCATGTTTGACCAACTTATTCATGTTCTTCATATTTGAATGAACCATCCTTCTATGCCACAATTAAGCTTCATCTTCTGATGACTTAGAAATTAGGCAGTTTTCATTGCTTGTCATAGAGGTGTTATTCATATCCAAAACATAAGTGTTTCCTATTCTTGGTGCTTTAAGAAGGATCCAATTTGCTGGGACTTTAAATCTGGTTTAAGAATGTAACAGAAAGAGTTATCAAATAAAGTGGTATAATTTTGATCATAAATTTGAGATACACTGAGTAAGTTGTATTGTAAATTTTCACAAAAATTAACTTTCTCAAATTTGAGTACTCCATTTGTTACCATTCCTTCACCAACAATTTTACCTCCCTTCTTATCCCTACCAAATGCTACATATGAAGCATTTTTATATTTGAAATCATAAAGGAGTGAACAGTTTCCTGTCATATGCCTGGAACAACCACTGTCAACATACCACTTGTTATCAGTCCTCCATGGATGTTCCTGTAAAAATAATGAAATCAATTAGAAAGTGGAGCCCAAGCCTTAATGGTCTTGGGCTTGCCATTGTTATCTAGAGTAGTTACTCTATCATGAATGAGCCTAGATGACTCAAGATTGTTTTTAGTCTCAATTAATTCATTATGTTCTGTTTGGGGTGATGATGGTTCTGTTGGAGATGGACTTGAAGCACTTTGATCTTGATTCACAGTCACTTTCTCTATCACTTCTTCCTTGAGTATCTTTTTCTTCAAACTTGAAGATGACATTTTGTTAGAAAAAGTGTCAGCATCTTTCGTTTTTGACTGTGGTACATGATTAGCCTATTTAAAATGATCAAAGAAGGCTTCATCTTCCTGTAACACTACCTTCTTGTGAGGAGTCTTGCTTTGATAGCGTTGCTTCTCTTCTTCTTCTTTGTTTGATCATCAGTAGATGTTGGCTTCTTGACCTTTGGCACCTTTTGTTTTGGTTGCTGCTTCTTTTGTTTTGAGACCTTTGATTCTTCATTCTCAGAAGATTGTGAGTCTGATTCATCATTCACATATTGTTGCTTCTTTGGCACTTTAGATTTGTTCTTCTTGTTGAAGTAGCATTCTTGAGTAGAATGGTTCTTCTTGTTGCAAATAGCATAGTGCTTATTGTTGTAGCAATCAGAAGTCATATGATTGTTCATATTATATATGGAACAACAGCTGCTGAAATAACAATGTTCTGTGTTGTGATTATACATGTCACACCGCTTGCAGTATTTTTCTTCAACTTCACTATCAGTCTCCACTGTCTTCTTCTGCTTCTTTTTCAATATTTTTTCGATCTTTGCAGCTGAAGTATCTTCTTGTTGTTGCTGAGGATTCACATCTCTTTGTTGTTTCTTTACTTTCTTGACAGTTTGTGATTCAGCAAATGTTTTCTTCTTCCGTAGATCTTCTACGGATGACTGTTTTGATTCAGATGATTGCTTCTTCCGTAGATCTTCCACGAAAGTTGACTTTAAGCCAGAAGAATGCTTCCTCCGTAGATCTTCTACGGATGTTGACTTTGGAACATTTTTCCTTTGCTTTTCTACGGATGTGTGAGGACCAGTCTTCTTCTTCCGCAGGTGTTCTGCTGAAGTGTTTTTCTCTTCTTCCTCTGTAGTTCTTTTTGCTGACTGACTGTTGTGCTTTTTGCTAAGCTCCTGAATTCCTTCATTAAGCTAACCAATTCTTTTGTAGATAGTATTCAACAAATTTCTTTGTTTTGGGGGATAAGGTAGCTTGATCTCCTTAAGGACTTTAAGAATTATAGGTTCAATTACCATATTCTTTTCCTTACCCAACCCAGCATATTCTTGTTCATTAGGCTCATCAACCTCATCCAGATCATCACAATCATCAAAGTCAAATTCTGATTCATTTTGTTTTAAAAATTCTGATTCAGATGAATCAGTTTCACTGATTTCAATATCTTCACCAGTTACCACTTCATTATTTTCAACTTTTGATTCAGTTTTGGTGCTTGACATAAAATGATTTGATAAACTGTTTGTCATTGACTCAGGTAGTGTGGTGTAATTATCATTCACTGGTGGTGCAACAACATTAAATCCCAACCCATACCTGTTCTTTGATTCAATATGAGAATTTAATAGTTTCTCATATTGCTGTGATGATAATTGGAACTTCTGAAGTTTCACTTTAGTAGATACATGATCAGACATGGACTTGGTTAAAGAGGTGGTTAGATGCTCAACTTGTGCTTTCATATTATAGTTTTCAAACACAAGTTTATCTAAATCCTTTTGCAAGGAAGTGATTTTGACCTGATATAGTTTATGTTCTCTTACATGAGATTCATTTAAAATCATTGTTTCTTTGACTTTATCAGCTAATTATTAAGCATGGACCCTGTATCTCTCTACCTCTTCAACACATGTTGGTGAACATAACCTGACCCTTACCTCTCTGGTCATAGGTGGAACTTTGTTCTCCAAGTTTGCCATCAGTGCTTGATTTTCCTCCTGGACTTCCTTCTCATACATGCTCCAATCACAAGTTCCATCCTGCAAAATAATCAAACTAGTTTTTTTAGAGTTACTGACACCTGTTGAAGAATCTGTGGCTGGTGGGGATGAGTTTGTTAGCTGAGGTTGCTTGAAGCTTCTCTGATTTGCTTGTCTTGTGTCAGTTGTTGATTGCTGATTGTTGTTGCATTCCCTTGAGAAGTGACCATACAAATTACATTTATAACACCTCACCTTTGATTTGTCAACACCAATCTTTGTTGTTCTTCCTACAACAGATAGTCCTTTGTTCCTTCTCATGTACATCTTGGCCCTGTAAGCAATCATGGCCATTTGCCATTGTAGATCCATCTCTTCCACTTCATCAGGATAAAGTTCTTCCAGGTCTTGTTGGTAGATATGAGCAGGAGTCAGAGTACTACCCAAGTAAGCTTGAAAGCTTGAACTGAATGCTGCAAATGCTGCTTTCTGTTCTTCTGTTTCTAGAACCACAGTGATTGGTTCAGATTTGCTGTTGTTTTTATTGTTTGATGATCCCTTTGCTGTTGAGCTTTTAGAATCATCAATTTCCCTTTTGTTTTCTTGTTTGAACTGCTTTGAAAGTTAGATTTAGAGGACTTTGCTGCATAGAAACCAGCTTCTTCTTCATTAGTACTTTCAGCACAAGAGCTTCCTTCATCACCATTGGAAATAAAGGCAGTTCCAACATTCTTAGCTTCTTTGAATTGATATGGAGCAATAGGAGCTTTCGCACTCTTGTTTCTGGTTTTCTCATCCAACTCCAATGCTTCTACATTGGCTACTAAAGTATCTAGTCCAATTGCTTTTAGATCAATGGTATTTTTGAACATAGACACAGTTTGTGTCCAACTTTCAGGCAAGGTATGTAGCATCTTTTTGTTTAGTTCCTCATTACTGTACTTCAACTCAAGAATATTCATCTCAGTAACAAGTTGCATAAATCCGTGGAGTTGTTGAGGTACGGATTCACCCTGAATATGATGGAATGTTTCATACTGTGAACGCAGGGTATCCTTCCTGATGCTTCTGATTTCATCACTGCCTTTACACAAGGTGTGAAGAATTTTCCATAGTGAGTTGGCTATTTTGTATGCTTCACATCTAATTAGGAGGTCTTCAGATAGGGCCATGGTAAGCATACTATATGCCTTGATGTGACTTTGACTTTCTTGGCATCAGACAGATCTTTCAGGCTTATGGGCTGGTTGTTGTCATTATAATCAGGTCCTATACAGGTGGAATGTAAAGACCTTCAGTAATGGAATAAATCAGAATTTTAGTTGAAATCAGATTTGTTCTCCAACTTCGGAGGTTGATAAGCTCCAACCACTGAATTGCTCATGTTGATTGTCTATATTAATTATCAAAATTGTCAGTTGATCTAATATCCTATGAATGTGTAAAAAACAATGCAAATACACTAACACAGCAATAACAAATCACTGATAATATTGATATCAAATCAACTAAGACAAAAATTCTTTGGAATTAATGACTTCTGTGGCGAAAGAACTAATTAATAACACACTCTTAATTAAATAAGAAGATGGTTAAAATTAGACATATCGCTCAATATATTCTCAGTTAATTTAAAATTAAAAATGTTAGATGGTGATGGGTTTTGTTCAAACTTGATAGAACAGGCTTGAAATATCGCACAATAACACAAATCCACGAATCAAAAGCGAATCGATGCAAATCGAAATTAATCGAGCAATGGAACAGTGAATAATGATCGATATAACAAGATTTTGATGATTTGATAAAACAAACAATCAATTAAAATAATCAAACTGATAGATCAATTGATCTAGATCAATGAGCACGAGGCTCTGATACCACTCGTGAATCCAAGAATCGAATCAGGAATTATCAGTTTGATTGAACAAATAAAGATCGCGGAATATCGATATTTGATTTTTAATTTAATTGTTTGTGAAGTTAAAATCGTCTAACAAAGTATAAAACAAATTGAAAACAGAACAATATAATGCAACAAAAGATTATTTTAATTTTTTTTCATTGATACAAAATCGATTATAATGACTAATGATGCTTTGGTGATCTATGATCTCCAATGATATTCTTGATGTTTTGTTATGTTTTGCTATATTGATTGAATGATGATTGATATCGTTTCTATGAATAAGTGACTCACTATTTTAGTATCGATATCTCTCAATCACGTATGCAATCACCTATTGATTGCTATCAATTGCTTATGAATCGACTATCAATAGCGTATCTATTGTATAATATGTTCCTAATGAGTGCATCCTTGCCTTATATTTATAGGCAGAGGGATTTACGGTTTACAATGGAAACTGTAACTTTCCTATTTGTGAAGGCTACAACTGTAACATTCCTAATAGGACATCCTAAGTCCTCTGACAGAAAGTAAGTCTTCCGTAGATGTTGACTTGATGACATCACTTCAGGCAGCTACTTGTTGATCATGTGTTGGTACTTGATGAGTGCTCATGCAAGTTGTTCTTCCGTAGGAATTTGGTTTGGTCCTTTATTCTTGAACTTCATCCTCAGGAGCAAACTCCCTTCTTCCGCAGCAGCAACAACTTGACTTCAGAACTTGTTCTTTAGTAGATGTTGAGCTTCCGCAGGAAATCTGCGGATGCACACACTTGTTCAGATATGCTCCGGAGAACATCTACGGAAGAACAAAATTGTTCATCCGCAGTTGTTCTTGTACTTTGTCAATTTTTCCAAATTGACCAAATATGATGTTTTCCTGCAATCACATAAAATCAACACAAATAATATTTGAGTTAACATATATTTCATGCATTATAAAATGATAAAGAATTACAGAAGTTTATTACAAAAAATAATTTATCATTTAAACCTATATAAAAAATCTAGACTTAACAGATATATTGTTAACCCATCTCAAATTTGTTAACTCAATAACCACATCCTAGGGGATAAAAAGAAGATCAAAAGAAGATCCAACGGTTTGTATTTATCCTGAATGTTAATGTAAATATTTATTATATTTGTATACCAGTAGGGTATAAACGTAAAATTACATTTTGTCCTTCCAAGTCGAATCACTGCAAACCTGCACAAAAGTGGATATGGAAAGATTTCAACTGTAAAGGATTCAAATCAAAGGAAATTTATATACAAAATTCTCAATATTTTGAACGAAACGCCATCTATGTGATCTGTACTTTTGCAAAGTTTGTTCGTTTCATCAGAAATGTGAAGACAAGTTGAAGTTGGATCGTGATTTTATTTCGTTGACAGTAAACGTTTGGCCAATCGGCAACGACGAATCGAGTGTCTCAAGTACAGAGATTGTTGATAGCGCAAAAGTGGTAATGAATTTATCACATTTATAGAGTTTTTGAATATTTTCGGATTATTTGTGTTACTATAAACTTCTTTTGTTGGTTGTTTAAAAGAATAATGATTTTGTTGCATGTGTCGTTTGGGATTAAAGTTTCTGATAAGGAAGACTTAGGGTTATGGTTCTTGGGTGTTAAAAAGTGTACATATTAGGGTTATGGTTCTTGTATGTTAAAGAAGTGTACATATAACATATGACATGAGTTAAACATAAGTTTGGGTCGGAATTCTTAAAAAAAGTGTAATTCTGTTCAATTGGTTAATGTGTCAGATTTGGGTAAATGTATATTTTGATTTAAGATCGGAATTAGAGCATCGTTGGGTTATATGTGTTAAAATTGCGACATTGTAAATTCATTAAGATGTAAGTTTGATGACAAATTGAAAAAATTAATTTCGTGACTGTAATATTTTGCTTGTTGTAGAGTGCAGACAAATAATACTTGACAATGGAAATAAAAATACAGGTTGCTGCAAATAATTTGTTGAAAAGAAGTAAGGATTTTTCCAGAACTTAAAAAATATATATAATGTAGTAATGAATTGTATTATTTTCAAAACATGTTAAACCAAAATTGTTATGTTTTACAGATAGATCCGATGAACGTATTGCTAAGAAATCATTCGATAAGTTTAAAAACACAGCCAAAACTCCAGTACATGTAGAGAGTGAAGAGGATACTGCAAAAGAATGCGATGAATATGACGTAACTAGTGAGGAGGAATCTGAAGAGAAAAAGAAAAGGAACAAGAAACACAAAAATGAAATGCAAAAAATTGGTATAAAATAGTAAAGGACGAACTGTGTGGTTTAAAAGTAACATTGCAACACTAGAGATAAACAGTTAACTAATTTTTTGGATGAATTTACAGGTTTTGAAAAGCAAGTAATTGTTAGAAAAAGAAAGGATTGTACTATAAACACAGGTACGTGGATTAATGTTTTATGAATGTGGTTATCAATTGGATATAGATGTTTAATATATTATTGGTTGATGTTTGAGACAGTCATTATGGATTCAGATACTGAAAGATCAAAGTCTAATCATAAGTATCAAAGGAAAGGAAGGGAAATAAGTAAGTGTGATGTGTAAGTTATTAACAAAATGAAATAAATTGTTTTTTGTTACAAACAATAACGTCATAATCTTTACAACATTTAGTTACATTGGATTCCTTGACGGACGGAAAATCATTGCAAGGGAAGAAGAAGTTGAAATCCAGAAAAGGAAAAGGTAATTTTAAATTTGGGTAGTTATTGTCTATATATTGCATGTATGTTATTACATAATTTTGAAACATAATGAAACTTTGCATTAACATTAAATTATTGACAATATATAATATTAGAATAATAATATGACTTATTGTATTGTACCGAAATTTATATATTAAGTGTAACAATTGATAGGTGTACCATTTGGGTTAGCTAAAGAAAAGAAAACAAGTAGTGTGGCGAATATGTCAAGGAATTTGAAGAAGAAAATTGATAATGAAGAAAAATACAAAAGATGGTACCCAATCAAGAATAGGTGTTCACCCAACCAATTGTTCAGGCTAGTTAGGAGATTTACAACGAAACAAAAAGATATAGTTGAAAAAATGGGATTGGGAAGATACTTAATATGCAAGTTGAAGGGATCCCGCAGAAAATAGCACATTTTGTTGTGGATAGTTTTGATCAGAGTAGAATGGACAATAAAGTGCAAGGGGGTGTAATAAAAGTGAATGAATAGAAAATTCATAAGTTGCTGGGAATACCAAACAAGGGAATTGAACTAGAAACAATGGTTCCAAATAAAAAGCTTCATCCTAGGATGATAGAGTGTAGAAATCATTATGAAAAATGAGTATTCTCATGGTAGGATGATAGATAGTCAAGATGATTTGCCGGTAGATTTCAAAATAGATTTCTTGGTTTTATTTCTTTCCACTATGGTTGAATGCTATTCTCATGGTAAGTGTAAGCTGGATAACTGGATGTATTATACTACTACACGGACGAAAACGACTTAAGTAATGTGAATTGGTGTAGCCACGTACTGAAATGCATCAAAAACTGCAAGAGGGGCTGGTACAGAAATAGCAATAGTCCTTTCAAAGGAGCTTTAACAATACTAACAGTAATTTCTTGATCTTGAATTTATTACTTTTTTTACAAGCACAATTTCAAAGATTGTTAACACATATATTGTGAATTATCAACAGCTGTTGTATGTTGATGGTGTTTCCTGTGGGGAAATGGTAATTGATCATACAAAGACACCATTAGAGTTTTGGAATATTGAGCAACTAAAGCAGAGCGAAACATTGGAGATGCAAAAAGGGGATTTGGAAAGGGAGAGTTAGTGAATTGTTGGAGGAAAACATAAAGGGAGATGATCAAGTGACAGAAGCACATAATGACACAAACATTGATTTGTGCGAGGTAATGGTTCATAAAACTGTATATTTTAAATAGTAATGTAGTCGGTAATGAAGTTAAAACAATTTTTTTTGAAACAGAGTAACGAAATGAAACTAGACAAACTGTTGTAGTTGTCAGCACAAACAAAAACAGAATTTGAGTTTCTTATTGGTAATGAAACGAAGGAGAAGATGCATGATGAAAAATTGAAGATTCAAATGGAATTATTTGAGTCTATATATAAAGTTTAGGTTAGTGTAGGTAATGCAAAAGAAGGTGAATGTAGTAAAACCCGTTACAGAGAATGGTGCATTGCCTGAAAGAGAGGTAGAAGGAAAAAGAAAGCATGATGTTGGTGAGATGGTTATGGACATTTGCATGGAAATTAACAAGCGTAGTCAATGTTTATATTTGAGTGAAGAGGAGGAGGATTAAGGAAACATCGAAAGTTTGGATGCTAAACTTTGTAAGAAAACGTCTTTAAATTAGTGAAAGTATAGACAGTGAATATTCATAGTAGTTTAAACATTATGTTAAAACTAAATTTTCAGATGGGGAGGGTTACATTGATGTAAGAGCGGAAGATGGAGAAAAGGGGAATATGTTAGAAGAATGTAGAGGTATGTTCTTACTATAAAAATTTAAAATTATTCATTAGTGAATTTGTAAAGTGAAATTTATATTTGAAAAATAAGCAACAAATAATATATAAAATGATGGTTTAATAAGTCAATAAGTGGTTTACATTGGATTTTAGGCGAAGAATGTATGGATGATGAAGGGGTCGTCCAATTGGGTATAAAAGAAAATAAAAAGAGTGAACTTGGAGAACCATTGGAAGAATATGTTGCGGTTAATAAGAAAATGTTTAAAGGTAATGTTACTTTGAATTTAAATAAAAAAGTTTCTTGAAATACATCGATGTAAGCTTAAAAGACATTATATAAATGGTGTAAAGATATTCGTTGTATTCATTCTTTTCAATTGGAACACAGGGAATGAAGGGGAGTGTGTAAAAGAATTTGGCAAATTTTTTTTTGATGGACCTAGTTACAGTATTGGGTTGACACAATTAGAGGAATTACAGGAAAGTATGAAAGCTCTTACAGTAGAGGATTTAAGGGGACCAAGTTTTAGTGTTGGATTGACAAAGTTGGAGAAGGGGATGAACAATGAATTAAATAAAGGTTAATAGATTAATTAGTTCATTATGTTTAGATAGTAAGTAGAACAGATTACGAGTTTAATAAGTTTAATTTTTTCCTTTACAGGTAAAGAGATACGAAAGGAGAATGATGAATGTGATAAATTTTTGGAATCTGATAAATCACATGAACCCAAGAAAATGCCAGCTTTGAATATGGTCAACGCTTTCATTAAACTTGGTGAGTAAAATGGTATATAATTTGCAAAAGTTATGTGGAGTAAATAATTTTATGTAAATAATGGTTAACATGAACAGGTTACGGATCTAAGAGAAGAACAAAACAAAAAAAATGCGGATGAGACAAAATCAAAGGATGTGGTTGAAACTAAGAAAGATGATAAGGTTATACATGGAGGTAAGTTTACATATTGAGCAAGGGGTAACGTCAATGTAAATTATAAATTGATGGGAAAAACCTTGATGTTATTTTTCTGATTTTTATTACTGACAATGTGTGAAAAGATGAAAATGAGAGACTTAAATATGTATTATTAAACACCTAGTAGAAACGTTAAGAGAGATGGAGAATTGTGAATATAAAAAAGGTGCCGATGCTAATAAGGATGTGGCATCAACAAAAGATGATGGAGGTTAAAATTGAGATGTGTAGGGATAATAAAAGAGAAGGAAATAAAAACAAGGAAATATCCAGAAAGAGTTAAACTTCCATCAACGTGTTGCAAGTCACCATATATTGACAAAGAAGTAAGCATTAAAATCGTGTCACCAAAAAAGAAGAGGCCGTTTGGGAATTCATCTTTAGAGAAAAAGAAAAGTATGGTGGATTAAATTTATCATAATAATATATGGATGGAGGTATTATAACTCATTTATCATTTGAAACTATCTAAAAACACAGAATGGAAGTTTTCTATACAATTGCTGGGCCGCGGTCAGAAATTTACATTCTACAATCTTTAGCGGTGGATAGTGAAATTTATGGAAACATAATAGACTGTTGGGCGGCAATTTTAAACGATGAGGAAAAAAATCGAAGCCCATAATCACCAAAACGTCTATTCTATGGTCACCAAGTATTTGTAAGTTGTGCAATGTATAATAAATTATATTAATGTATTTGGTGGATTTCATAACAATATGTAATGTATTTTTGTGTAAATGATTTTACAGTTGTAGTGGATGTTCAATAATAAAAAAATGGATGCGGCGCAGAGGTTGGATGCATTCAGCAAAAGAATGTTTAAGACTTTGAGAAGGGTCAAAGAGTTGAGGGATTTAAAAACCTTTAACCTCATATTTCTCCTGATACTGGAATACAAACATTTTTATGTATAGTGTTTGCATTGAAAAACCTAGGGATACTTGACAACATGCATGAGAACGAGTCGGTGGTTGGTTTGAATGATGATGTATACTACTTCAAAAAGGACACACCGTATAAAATGGTAAAACGTTCTATTATTAGTCATTATGCTAATTTAGAAATGTGCTTGGATTTCAATTTAACTTGATTTACACTGATAATACTGATGTAAAAGGTAAGTTTAAAGTTTGAGAACTACTTGAATGTGGGGGAATGCAAAAGTGGAAAAAATAGAATCAACAAATGTAAGTCGAGTTATGCTAAATTGGGCTACAAAGGGTAATGTAAAAGACTCTGGCATATTTGCCATGAGGCATATGGAAATAGACTTGGGCATAAAAACCGGGTTCGGACCCGACCCGGTGGACCCGACCCGGAACCGGGTACGGGTACGACCCGGTATATGCATACCTGGGTTGGATCTGAAAAAAACCCATAGGGTTGGAACCAGGTATGATTTTCTAGAATTTCTTAGAACCCGACCCGAACCCGACCCGACCCGGAACCGGTTGAACCCGGGTTGGACCCGGTTTCGACCGTTTTTTTTTTTTTTTTTTAAAAAGTGCCGTTTTTTAACGGCTATATAGCCGTTACCTTCGATTTGTGACCGTTTTTTTGGTCACTTTTGCCCTGTAAGTTAGTATAAATAGGTGTGGGTTGAATATGGTTTAGTACCCAAGTCTCAAACGCAAAAATATACGCAAAAAACGCAAAAAATACTCTCGTTTACTCTCGTTTTACACGTTCACTCTCTCGTTTTACACTTTCACTCTCTTCAATCTTGATATGGCTCACTCACAATCTTCCGTTGGTCAAGGTTCGTCCAACGCTCCAACCGTCGTTCGTGTTCTTGCACACAATCGTAACATGGATGTTTGGTGCAATTGGGATATGGTTGAGTTGAGTGACGGGTCTGTAAAGGCTCGTTGCAAGTTTTGTGGAGCTTTGCTTGCTAAAGATTCTAACACGACTTTAAACAAACACATTAGCAAGAAGTTTTGTAAGTCGTTGAAAAGTAATCCGGATTCGCAACAAACACAATTGGGTGGAGACGGTGGAATCTTTAATTACGATGTTAATACGGTTCGAGATCGAATGGCGAAGTTCGTGATTCAAGAAGCTTTGCCTTTTAGTCACTTCGACAATCCTCGGTTGACCAACTTAATTCGAGAGACGCTTCAACCTCGTTACACTCACGTAAGTCGTACTACACTTAGACGTTATTGTTTAAAATTATGGAAACAAGCAAAAAATGATTTAATTGTATTATTTGAAAATTTAAATACCGATGTAAACTTAACTAGTGACGTTTGGTCGGCTCCACACGGTTTACCCGAATCGTACCTTTGCGTCACCGCTCATTGGGTGGATCCCAATTCATGGCAATTGATGAAACGTACGATTGCATTTGATCTTTTTCCACATCCACACACCGGAGAATTTTTGTTTTACTTTTTAGATAATGTAATAAGTACTTTTAAATTAGAAAATAAACTTTTTTCAATTGCATTTGATAACGCCTCTAACAACACAACCGCGGTTGAAAAATTAAAATTAAAATATCTTCCGATTGCAAACGGTGATTTTTTCCATACTCGTTGTGTTGCACATATTATTAATTTAGTAGTGCAAGACGGACTATCCGGGCAATATGTTAATAACTTTATTACATCTTTTCGATTTATGTTACATGACGTTTTTAAAAAAAGTAGAAGAAGATATCAAGATTATAAACAACTTTGTAAGGATACGCACTCTAGATTTTTAGGTCCTAATTGGGATGTACCTACTCGGTGGAATTCGACTTGTCACATGTTTGAATGTGCTTTAAAACAAAAGGGCACTTTGAAAGCTTTTCATAATAGTCTTTCGGATAATGGTGAAGCCGACCCATTTCCGGATGCGGGTTGGGAGAATCTTCAACGTCTATCCGAGTTTCTTGAGGTTTTTAAAAACTCAACAACAAAATTATCGGGAGTTTATTATTCCACTAGTTATTCGGTGCTTCAAGAACTATATTTTATGTCTTTGAATTTTAAAATTTTCAAAATAAAAATAATATGTTTAATCAAATGATAGAACCAATGAAAGAAAAGTTTAAAAAATATTTTAAGGACTTACCACCGTTTTTACGTGTGCCGCCGCTTTAAATCCGTTTCTAAATGTTGCGGGGGTTGAATGTTTGATAGATGAGATAAATGACAATTTGGATATGCATGACGAAAACCCTGATTTTTCAAACGAGGCAAAAGAAAATTTTAATCATAGTTTGAAAACAATTTATAATTTTTATTTAAATAGATATGGGCCTAACGTAAACATAACCATGCCAAGCGGATCAACCTCAAGTGCTAGTACCTCGCTTAAAGACCCTGTTTTGACTATGTTGAATGTTGTTCGGGATGTGACGGCTAAACGTCAAAGGGGTAACACCCCAACAAGTGAGCTCGGTAGATATAGTGGAACGGATTTTATTTCCACTATGACTACCGAAGATTATCGTGCATTCGATATTTTGGCTTGGTGGAAAGGAAAAGAATCTCAATTTCCGATTCTTTCTGCTATGGCCCGTGATTTACTAAGCGTCCAAGCTTCTACGGTAGCTTCGGAATCTGCTTTTTCTCTTAGTGGCAGGGTAATATCATTACGAAGAACAAGACTAACTCCGGAAGCAGTGGAGATGTGCATTTGTTTAAAGGATCACTTAGACGCAACGGATCGTATGCAAGACCAAACAAGCCTCGAAGACGAGATTACACTCGAAGCTAAAGTATATGATGAAGAGGTAGAAGACGGAGTATCTTCTGGCATATCCGAGAAGAATTAGCATTTGATCAAGCATCTCGTAGTAGATAAAATTAGACGATATTGTTATTTTTAAGTTGTTTTAATATTATATGTCTTTTATGTTCTTTTTAAATTTCTTTGTCATTCAAATGTTTTATATAAAAAGTATTTAATATTTATATATTATAAGTGTAACATTTTCTGCTCAAGATTTGTATATATTTATATATTAAGTTGTTTATATTTTTGTCATTCAAGTGAACCCGGTTAGGAAAAGAAAAATAAAAAAAAAAGGAAAGAAAATATAAGAAAAAAAAACATATGATCCGGTGTTCGACAAACACACAAGAAAAAAAAAGAAAAAAAAAAAAAGCAAAAACCCGGTTGAACCCGGGTTTCATACCCGAACCGAACCCGACCCGACCCTACCCGGGTATACGGGTAGGGTTTGTATCTCGTTGAACCCGACCCGGGTTCGTACCCGGGTTCACCAATACCCGGGTACAAAAAACCCGGTTGGGCCCAAACCCGGTTTGTACCCGGGCCCGGGTCCGGCCCAAACCCGTTTTGTGCAACTCTATATGGAAATGTTCTTGGGGAGTCATTTAAAAGGTTTTGATTGTGGATTTGCAAAAGAAGAGTCCAAAATGAAAAAGCAAATCATAACTCTCAGGAAGCGGTATGCATCAAAGATTTTGCTGTCAGATATTAACATTCAAAGAGAAAAGGTATTGAAGCATGCAGGTTTGAAGAAATAAGTTTGATGACGGCGATGGTAAAGAAATGAAAACTCTTCCTATTCCCAGTAGTTGTTTGTTAAGAGAAATTAGAAATTTCGTTTCCAATAGGTTTGTTTTATATGTTTTAATTAGGTAGGAATTGTGTGGTTAGATGATACCGTGACGTTGGATATTGTGTAGTTATAGGTTGACTAGTACTAATGTTTAATATTATTATGAAATTGTAGGATTATAATGCTGAAAATTTCATATCTCAGTTGATAGTGATTTATGGCCGGTGTAATAATACTTTGGTGTAATATTACAATGATATATTACTACAGAAGATCAATGGTGTATATATTACATAAATGTAATATTAGACCAATGTAGTATTACATTGGTGTAACATTTGGTAATTTGGTGTAAAATTATAAAGGATACTTAAAGGAAAGAATAAAATTACCTTACAATGATTAAGAAAAAATTGAATTTAAAAATATAAGGAATAAATGATGGGATGACATAATGTGCTATATATTGGAAAAAGTTTTTAAATTATAACATAGAAGTAATAGACAATGTCTACTTATAATCATTGTTAAAGACAAACAAGATTAGTTAAACAGTTAAAGATATTTGAAAAAATATAATCATCTAGCATAAAAAGTTAGGGCCCCTATAAACATAACAACTACTACATAGGCATAAACATCAAAAGAACAAAATACATTAATTGAAGCAAAAGATACATCAACCAAAAGGGGCATTCTTAAAAGAGGCCATGGCATACTAAAATAAAAAAACAACTACCCTTCAGAGATAGATCCGTTATCATCATCAACTTCTTTTAGAGGGCAGTTACGGGAATTATGGTAACCCCATTCGCCACACAAATGACATAACTGAGCTTTCTTCTTCGCCTTCTCAACTGATTTCTCCCTTGGACCAATTAGCCCTTGGTTTGTACCACATCCTTTGTTTCGGATTCCTTTGGGGGGCAACAAACCATTATTTGATGAAACAGGAGGACAAAAAAATTTATCAATCACAGAATTCCTTGAATTAGAAGTTGAAGAACCTTGGTAGTTGTCCATTATACCTTTCTTAATGTCCCTGATCTTTTTAGTAAATAGACTTAGGCCATCAACATCCTTGTTTAACCGATCAACACAAATGTTCATAGAATCCATAATTTCATTCTTCAGAATAGCATGCGGGGTGTTATCAACACTAAGACGGTCAGAAATACAATAAAGACGAGAAGGGAGAATTTCACGCCTCCAACATTTGGCAATATAGCTTGCAGGGATTTCTTTTACTTGGTGTAACCTAAAGACACTAAAAATATGACGACAGAGGTAGCCGATACGAGTATACCCCAGGCACGAACAATCATAAGAGTTTTGAACAAGATGGTACGACACCTAGAAAAAGTATAAATGAATATAGGTAAAATAAAACCAAAAATTTTACAATTGAACATATATAACATCAATGTAATATCTCACTAATGTTAAAGTGACCATCTGGTGGTAAATTAAAATACTAGCATTTATTACATTAAAGTAGAATCTTTTGTTTTGAAAAATGAAAACAGTTATAGAACATTTAAATAAAGTAAATAGGAAGAGTTTGATAATTTACCATACACTCGTTGACATAGTCAGACTTCTTGTCAATATGAGATATAGTGTATACCTTCGAATGATCAACAACATCATAGTTGGTTATAAAATAGTTCCACATACCTTTTAAAATTTCTTTCTGGACTTTTTTAAAAACTAATTTAGTGTAAATATTGGCTGCATTTTCCTCAATGTCTAAACCACTTTTCAAATTAGGGCTCGTAGAGTTAGTAGTGAATTCCAAAATTCTTTGGTTGTACCTCTGATGGTCTATAGCACTATCCTAACACATTAGGAACTAAACAAGCGTGTTGGCAGAGCTAGCTATGATTATAAACAATGCATTAGAGCTTTCACAGCGCAAAGTCGTCTTCATCAAACAACACATGGAAATCTCATGAAAATATGCAGGAAACCAAAGTTTAGAGATTGCAAACATCTCCCTCAACCAAACATGATTGGTCAACTTAAATTCATTTAGCAGATTATACCAGCGCTCCTCAAAAGTTGATGGTTTTAGATAAACATTCCAAACCAACTTGTGGATAGAAGACCTTACGTTTGAATTTTGAAGTAACTCGGCTGATATCTATTAAGAAAGATAGTTAATAAAATTATATTAGTATAATGAAAAATTACAATAGTGTAACCAGTGAAATAACACTGATGAAACATAGTTACATCAGTATAAGTGGCAAAACATCGTGATGGGGTGGGACTTGGGCACATAAATAGACACCTAATAGTGATTACCTTGGAAGGTAGTTTTTTCATTATATGCCATTATAGAGGCGATGATGTGATTTATGGAAAACAGATGCAACAATCTTTATAGCTGGGTCTTGATCAGTTAAAACTAGTTGTGGTTGATGGAAATGTACTTTAAGGAAAGATTCTATAAGCCACTTATAACTTTCAAATGTCTCACTAGCAATCAGACATGCACCGAAAGTTACACATCAAAAATGATGACCCACACAAGTAAATGGGACAAAAATCATGTTGTACCTATAACAAAGAGTGTAAGGCCCTGTTCCAGGCAACCTCACAGTTTGTTGGATCATATGAGGCTGGTACAACCAAAACAACACTTAGAATATTTTTGAAGTACAATTAAAGAAGTCTTCCGAAGCTAAAGCTGCTCTTCCGAAGACAAGTTGAAGATCTTTCAAAGCTTAAGTATGAAGAACTTCCGAAGGAAAAACTAAGTCTTCTGAGACTAAGTAGTTTTACTTCCAAAGTATATGAAGAACTTCCAAAGGTAGAATCAAGTCTTTCGAAGTATATGAAGACCAAGTAATTCTCATTTCCGAAGTATTCACACTTAGAAGATCCAAGACAAAGTCTTTCGAAGAATGAAGTCACAAAGTCTTGCAGAAGACTTGGAAGAAGTTGATTCTTCCGAAGTATAAATGGCTTCCGAAGAACTTATTCTTCCGAAGCCATTTTGCCTTCAAAAGAATCAACTATGAACCAGTGGACATAAGTATGGGTTGTCTGACATCCGCTGACAACTCTGATACACTGCATGGCGTTTTCCCACTCCCATGTAGTTGATCATACTTTAATCTACTGTTTACCTTTTTCAGTTAGTACAGTTACCATACTTAGTTGGTGACAAAAGGTAAGTCATGGACCTGTCATGACTATCTAATCTAGGATATTATTTTATCTTAGATATTTTACTTCTAGCAATGTAGTATTTGCTTAGCGGTCTGGTTTTCCAAGTATAATCGACTGTAGATAGTAGTATATATAGTTTCTCATTGTAACTTATATAACCATGCTTGTAATAGTCTTGTAATACTGAGTTGAGAAATAATATATACAAGTATCTTGAAAACCTTTCTTGTGTTCATCAACTTATTATATTATTGTCAACTTAGTTAGAGATTCCTCTTCATCAACCGAGTGAGAATTAGTGAGTTTATGAGATACAAAACTTATGTTGAGAGACCAACACCGATCCTGCAATTGGTATTAGAGCTTGTTAGGCTCTCGATTGTGAGATCTAACCATCCCAAATCACCTTCGTTTCTTCACACTTACTCACTTCACTCAAATGGCTCTTAACCAAAAGTTTTTTGAGTCCGAAATGAAAACCATGACCAAGGCTCCGATCATCACCCGTGATGATTTTGGAACCTGGTGCAAACGTATTGAAGGTTTTATCAAGTATCAAGACAGCCGCATGTGGAGATCTATCACTCATGGTCCTTACAAGCCAAAGGTGGCGGACCCAGCTGGTAATGGCGCCATGATTGTGAAAGCTATTGAAGACTAATCTGATGAAGACTTTAAGAGGATAGACATCAAGTACAAAGCGATGATCATGTTGCTTACTGCCATACCAAACTCCATAATGGCAGGCTTTAAGCAATACGACATCGCCAAAGAACTCTTTGATGCTTTGAAGCTGATGTACTCCAGTTCCATTGAATCCAAGGAAAACAAGAAGGATATGCTGAAGCAGAAGTTTGAGAACTTCACTTATATTGTTGGTGAGACCTTGAGCTAACAATACTTTGGTATATGGACTTGATCACCTTTCTTCAGACTCTAGGAATGGCTTTTGAGAAAAAAGACTTAGTTAGAAAATTCATGAGTGCACTTCCTCATGAGTGGACATTCTACTGTGTCTCAATCAAGAGAACCAAAAATCTCAACACTCTCACTATGACTAAACTGTACAGAATCCTTGATGGATACCGTATGGAGATGGAGACTCAGAAGAGCCAACAGATGAAAAGACCCTCAAATCCTGTAGTAAACAATGCTAAACATGTAGCTAAAGGATCAAGAACTTCCCACCCTCAGTTGTACCTGAACTACCCCTAACAACCATCATCATCTTCTAGGCCATACATCACTTTCTCTAAGACACCTAGGTCTTAACAAGCTCAACACACTCCCTTCCAGGAGAGTTGTGCTTTTGTGTCAGGGAATGAGCACTCTAGAGAGATCCAATACTGTTTTGATGATCTAGAGTGTTTTAGCCCAAATGATATTGAATATATGGACATTGTCCAACAAATGGCTCTTTTAACCTATAGAGCAAAGAAGTTCTTTAAAAGAACTAGAACGCAGTTTCCCCAGAACCCAACTAATAGCAAATTTGGGTTTGACAAGAGCAAGGCCAAGTGCTATAACTGTAATCAGCTTGGTCATTTTTCTGGGGAATGTAAAGCTCCAATATCTAATCCTGGAGCTGCTTAAGCCTCCCAACATCCTGCCACCTCAAAGGCTGCAACCAAACCCACTGAGCCACAAACTGCTGCTGTTGCTTAAAAGGTTGATTGGAGCTTTATGGTGCAAGATGTCACTCCTGCTCAAGCTCTCATGGCTGGAACTAAAGACAGCAAGGTATATGAACATCTTAGTACTCTAGCCTGTATTGCTAAGGTTAAATTATATCAGGTCTACAACTTGGAAATTAGATTTGATATTAAGTCTTTAAATATCCTAAAATTTGATTTTAAGAGAGCAGAATCTGACTATAAACTTAAAATTGAAGAGTTAGCGAAAAATGTGTCCTCTTTAAAACATGAACATACCAACTATAGGACTCAAATAAAAGATCTAATATCCAAGTTGACTGAAGCTCAAGCCCAGCTAGTCATAGCTAAGGCTAAAGCAGAGAAGTATGATATTCAAGAGCAAAACTTCAATTCCATTATAGCATCATCCTCCCACTCCAAGGTATTCTATCAAGACAAAAATGGGTAAGGATCTAAAGAAATTGCTCCACCACACTCTCTTATGCCTATTAGACAGCCAAGATATGGTACTAATGAGCAAAAGGTTCCAACTGTTGACCCATTACCTAGTGAGCAGAAGAATGATGCAATAATGGAAACCACCACAGAGAAGGATAAGGTAGAAAACCTCATCCCTTTAGCTGATAAACCATTGACCACCAAAGCCAGAAAGAACGAGATCAGGGCAGCAAGAAAAACTACCAAAAAGGTGGCTGAGACCAAGATGAAAAGAGACCCAAGGCAAAAGGGTGTATTCATGTCAGCTGGATTCCAAGTGGTTGGAAGTTATGATTCAGGAAAGGAGAGTAGTACCAGTACTCTTATCCAACTGAAGGATCAGAAGCTAAAGGGAAAGGCTGTTGAAGAAGAGAAGAAGTGCAAGAAACAACAACCCACATGTCCCACCAAGATTAACGTTGAGTGCATAATCTGTGGCCTGCATAACTACATGGCTAAAGATTATTACTACAATCCAGCAAGCACACATTATGCAACCAATGTTAAAAAAGAAGGAGTCAAGGATGGTTTCACATTTGGACCTTACCATATGGTCCAAGTGTTAAGGAAAGGAAAGCCTATTTCCGAAGCCAAGTTGCTTTCGGAAGAAACTCATTCTTTCGAAAGGAAAATAGCTTCGGAAGACAAGCCAAGGAACAAACAAAGAAAAAATATTTCCTTGAATCCTTCCAAGAAGAAGACTGCTTTAGAAAAAAAGGTGGCAAAGACTTCTTCCAAAAAGAAAGAAGCTTCGGAAGCAAGTCATGCTGCACAAGCCTCCTCAGGCTTATAAACACAGGTCAACCATAGGATGGAATGGAAGACCAGAAAAGATGCTGCAACCCAAGCCTCTTCTTCACAAACTATAGTTGAGCCCCCATGCATATAATTTGGTTCAGTTATATCATCTGCATTGGAAGAACCCAAGACCAACAAGGCTTGGCTTTCCAACAATAACTAATCATTTCACCTTATATGTAGGGACATCCACATGACAAGAATGGAAATGTCTGGATTATGGATAGCGGATGCTCCAGGCATATGACTGGGAATAGATCTCTTCTACAACAATTTGAACATTTTGATGGAGGTCATGTTCAGTTTGGAGGTGAAGCCGGAGGATACATTTTTGGTAGAGGTAGTGTATCCAATGGTAAGTTAAACATTGACAAAGTAAACTTTATCAAATAGCTTGAACACAATCTCTTGAGTGTTTCTTAATTCTGTGATCAAAAGCACCAAATTCTTTTCACAGGACATAAGTACAATATCCTTAAACCCGGAATGACAATTCCTCAGGAATTGGTGCTTCTTAGATCTCCCAGGAGAAGGGATATGTACAAGCTTGATATGAACAATGCTTCTCCACTGGGTGAAGTATCATGCTTTCTTTCCAAAGCTAATGGTGATGAGTCAACTCTTTGGCATAAAAGAATGTGCCATGTTAATTTTAAAACCATGAATAAACAGGTTAAAAATAATTTAGTACATGGTGTACCTAAAAAGGAATTTTTCTGTAAAAAAAACTATGTTGCTTGCCTGAGAGGAAAGCAGCACAAGGTTTCTCACAAATCCAAAGAAGTTAACTCCATCACCACTCCATTACACTTATTGCACATGGATCTTTTTGGTCCCATAACTATAATGAGCATTGGAAGGAAATCATATTGCCTTGTGATTATTGACGATTTTCAAGATTTACATGGGTATTCTTTTTAAGAACTAAAGATGAAAGGGTTGAAACTTTAAAATCTTTTATTCTTAAAATTGAAAATCAAAAGGATCACAAGGTAAAAATCATTAGAAGTGATCAAGGGACTGAGTTTAAGAATTAAGTTCTTGACTTATTCTGCAACTCAAAAGGGATTGTCAGACAATACAGTGCTCCTAGAACTCCTCAACAAAATGGTGTTGCTGAGAGGAGGAACAGGACACTTAATGAAGCTGCAAGAACTATGTTAGCTGATTCAAAACTACCTCTAACTTTCTGGGCAGAGGCAGTCAGCACTGCATGTATGTGCAGAATAGGGTTCTCATTGTTAAACCCCATGGAAAGACCCCTTATGAGTTATAGAACAAGAGGCCATCGTTCATTGGCTTTCTTAGGTCCTTTGGAAGCAGGTGTACCATACTCAACACAAAAGACAATTTAGCAAAATTTGCTGAAAAGTCAGATGATGCTATCTTTGTTGGATATTCCTCAACCTTTATTGCTTATAGAGTGTATAATATTAAAAATCAACAATTTGAGGAATCTTCCAACATTGTTGTTAATGAGCACATTCCTTGTGTTAGAGGGAATGGACCTGATCATATCTTCAGAATTGTTTCCATACTATTCTAAACCATCTTATGATAATGTTTCAACTGGAACAGGAACTCAAAGTGACATCTATGAAGATCAAATGTTTGAGTTACCCAGACCTAATCCCAGTTCTCCAAGAGGAATTAAAGAACAAGCGCCCACTATTGGAAGTCCTGAAAGCTTGAACATCTTAGGAAATGATGGAGCTTCAACAAACTATCAGCCAACTGAGCCTCAAAACTCATCAGCTGACAACTCCAGCATTCAACACCAAGCTGATGAAGACAATAATCTGGAGGAACAGGAAACTGTTGATACTACTTCTTAGCAGAATATCATTGATGTTGTCACACATTCATTCAATAAGTCCTCATTGAATGAGTGTGAGACATCAGTTGGTCATGACGTTCAAAACCCTGAGCAAAACTTTTCAAATCTGGATCTATCTATGCAACTAGATGTGATCCCTAGGCTCAGGATACATAATACTCACCCAGCTGAAAACAACATTAGGGATGTCTTTGAAGGTGTAAGAACTAGGAGTCAGACCCACAATGGGAATGTCTGCTTGTACTCATGCTTTGTCTCTCAAATGGAACTAAAGAAGGTGGAAGTAGTCCTGAAGGACAATAATTGGATTGAAGCTATGCAAGAGGAGTTGCTTTAGTTTAAGAGGCAAAAGGTATGGAACTTGTGTCCATTGCCACCTGGCCAAGTCCCCATTGGCACCAAGTGGGTGTTTAGAAATAAGAGAGATGAAAGAGGTTTGATCATCAAGAATAAGGCAAGACTTGTTGTTCAAGGATACACACAGTAGGAAGGAATAGATTACACTGATGTCTTTGCACCTGTTGCAAGACTTGAGGCTGTGAGAATTTTCCTTGCTTTTGTAGCATCCAAGAACTTTACTGTCTATCAACTTGATATTAAATGTGCATTTTTATATGGGCATATTGATAGAGAAGTCTATGTGTGTCAGCCACCTGGATTTGAATACCCACAACACCCTAACTATGTGTGCAAACTGGATAAAGCTCTTTATGGGCTGCATCAAGCACCTAGGCTATGGTATGAGACCCTGTCTTAGTTTCTTCTTAGGAATGGCTACACTAGAGGCACCATAGATAAGACATTGTTCATAAAGAAATCCGAGAAGGACAAGCTGCTTGTTCAAGTCTATGTTGATGACATCATATTTGGTTCCTCAAATGACCAAATATGCAAAGACTTTGAAAGCATCATGAGGAAGAAGTTTGATATGAGTTCAATGGGAAAGATGGATTTCTTCCATGGAATTCAAGTGAAGCAGATGGAAGAAGGATTCTTTATCAATCAATCTAAGTATGTCAAGGACATCTTAGAAAGATTTAAGATGAAAGATTGTAAGCCATCCAAGACACCCATACCCAGAAATCATAATCTTTGTCCTGATTCTGAGGGGGAAGATACTGATCAGCATTAGTATAGGGAAATTATAAGATCTTTGATGTATCTCACTGCAAGTAGACCTGATATCATATTTGCAACCTGTATCTATGCAAGACATCAGGCTGCTCCCAAGGTGTCTCACCTAATTGCTGCCAAGAGAATTCTTAGATACCTTAAAGGAGCTCCCAAACTAGGTCTTTGGTATCCTAAGAATAAGGACTTCAATCTCTTTGGATACACTGACAGTGATTATGGTGGCTACAACATCAACATGAAATCTGCATCCGGAGGATGTTAATTTCTTGGTGGAAGGATTATCTCTTGGCAATGTAAGAAGCAATCATGTGTCTCAACATCAACTGCTGAAGCTGAATACATTGCTGTTGTGATGTTCAACTAATATGGATTCAAAATCAGATGCTGGACTATGGTTTCAACTTCATGCAGACTCCTATCCTCATAGACAACAAGAGTGCTATTTCTATCATAGAAAATCCGATCAAGCATTCCAAGACAAAGCATATTGACATCAGGTATTATTTCATTAGAGATATTCATGAGAAAATCTAATAAAGCTAGTCAAAGTGAATTCAAATGAACAATATGCTGACTTGTTCACCAAAGTCTTTGATGAACAAAGATTTAAGTATTTAATTACAGCAATTGGGATGATTAACATTGACTAGTTCTTCTCTTTTGAAAAATCTTTTTAAAATATGTATTATCAATGTTGTTTAACTACAATCTAAGCCCTGTTACAAAAAGGCATTCTTCCAAAATCTAAGTATAAATACTTCCGAAGAGAAATTTACCCTCGGAAGAAATCTTTATTCTTCTTCCAAAGGCAAATTCCTCTACCTAATTATTATCTTCCGAAGAGTTTTTAGCCTCGGAAGAACAATTGATCATAGATTAAATTTACTTCCAAAGCTTACTAACTTCTATTCTCGAAAGAAGATTGTACTCTCGGAAGCAAACTTGCATCAAAACATGGCTTGCTTTTGGAAGTAAAAATGACTTCGGAAGACAATATTGAGAAAGACAAGTGTTTCCTCTCGGAAGCAAGTTTACCTTTGGAAGAACATCTTTACTGTGTAACGGAAATCTTTGGCCCCCACTCTATAAAAAGTAAGATTTTAGCGATGATTATCGGAATATTTTAAATGTTTTATCTTACCGCCTCTGTCAAATCAAAACCTAAACTGTCCTTTCTCCTTGTTGGTTTGCTTTTTAAACCCCATTTAAAATTTCCAACTCTCACTCTTTACTTTCCTTACCATAGCAAAAGCCTCAAAATTATCACCATCTTCTTCACTCACTCTCAAATTTCTTCAATCCTACCTAACCTCTTAACAATGGTCCTCAATCCCCAACATAATCAGGTCACTATCCTTGACTCTTCAAAGGATGCCGACTTCGCCCCTATCATCGAATCTCTATCCCAATCGGCATACTTCATAGCCCTCACCTTTAACCCCACCATCTACTCTAACCATATGGCCAAATTCTGGGCCAATGGACAAGATAAAATCCTAAATGGTGAACGGGTCATTCATTCAAAGATCTGCTGACAAGAGATCATCATTGCTGAATCTACCATCAGGGAGCATCTGGAGCTTCATGATGAGGGTGCCCCTACTGAGTTCCCCAAATCTGAGTTGGAAGACACTTACACTCAGATGGGATATGGCGGCGATATGCACAAGTCTACAGTCTACAAGTTCAACTTCTCCTATAATTGGAAGTTCTTGTTGCACATTGTCCTGCACTGCCTATCCAATAAATCTGGGGGATGGGATCAAATCCCATATGACTTGGGCTACCTCATCCAAGGGTTGGTAAAGTGCATGCACTTTAACTACTCAAGATTTATGCTGAGCAATCTAACAGACAATCTCACCCAGGATCCATTCTACATGTATCCCCGATTCATTCAGCACATAATCAACTGTGAGCTGGACCAGGACAGATTACATTATGCAGATGTTCTACTGGTCCATCACATGCGGCCTAGTATCCTCAAGACCTTGAAGAAGGAGTCAACCAATTTCTCTGGAAGATTCACCGATCTTCTTCTAGGTATGCTCGAGCCAACAGCTCCTGGTGACATCCCTGCAGGCACAACAGGTGATGAACCCACACCAGCCACCACCACTCAAATATCAATCACTTCTTCCTACCCAATCAAGATTACATACACTAGACGCCCCAAACGAACCCCTGATCAATCTACTCTGATTGGTTAGGTCCCCTTTGTTCTGTCCGAAAAGGCTCGAGTGGAACTCAGGGCTCCCACTCAGGCAGAGGTCTAACCATCCTCCACCATTGACCATATTGTCAGCTTTGAATCTCCTCAGTCTTAAGCTCGAGCCCACAACCCAAGCCTTTAGCCCTCAGGGTGAATCCCAACACTCCCCAGAGCAGCCAAAATGGGACACCAACATCATTAGGTCATCTGCTCTTGCATAAGAACCCTTGGGTGCTGAACAAGGTCTCGGGTCATTACATTTAACCTCTCTATCCCTCATTGATCTATCAACCCTACCTGATAAGGATATTATGTTTCACCTGGGTCATGATGTCTATCTTCAGACTTCTTTTGGCTTTTATGGATGATGGCCCTTGACCTTGCAGCTTCTTTCGTTAGCTTTCTCTTAGCAGCTTTTCTTTCTTTTATGGCTTTTTCCTCTAACTTCTTGAGATATTCAAACTCTATGTACTCAAAAGATAAGGGAAGAAGTGCAGCTGCCTGATAGAGTCCTGTGGCACTCAGGTAGTTGATCACATTCATTCTTTCAACTTCCCTATCTACCTGAGGTTGTGCCTGTGCCACAGTCTCTATCACAGGACTTTCTTGAACTGGGGAGAGGGCAGGGGCATGTTTGTAGAGCCTTTTCAGTCTCCTTTCTTCCTTAATCTTAAGGAGAAATGCTACATCCTCTGCCTCCCTCCTCTCCTTTGACAGCTCAGTCTCAGCTAGCTCATTCAACTCTTCAAAGGGGAGAGAGATGAGTTCATCTATGTTATAGTTTCTGGTCCCCAAGTAGTTTAGCCTGACTGCCCTTAACTTATCTTCTTGAGTATTTGGCCTATGGGCAGCCCGGATTGCAGCTTCCATGAAGCCTGGGGACCTACTTGAACTCTCTCCCCTCAGCTTCCTCTTCTTTTCTCTCTTCTCCTCCTCCAACTCCTTAGGAGTTAATTTCCTTTTCCCTTTGTCAACCACAGGCCTTGGTGACTCGGGGTGGAGAGAAATATGGCCTTCATTGCTTGGTTTGGCAGTCAAGCTCTGGCCAGAGAGAGGTGTGAGACACCTTCACCAGTTAGTGCCTCACTGAGTGTACTGGGTGCATAGGGAGATCATGTCTCAAGGTTCACAGGCTCAACCTCTGGGCCTTCAGTCAAGGTTTTCCCTTCGAAGCTAATCTCAGGGTCCACCTCAACATCCAGTTGACCAAAGATCTCACCTGCTAGCCTCTGTCTATATAATTTTGATCTCAATTTGAATTCCTCTAGTACCCTATTTTGAATCCGGTCTGCTAATCTCTCAGCTTGTCTGTTGTGGCTTGGGTTGACAAGTGGAAGATTCACCAGATTGATGCACTTATAGAAACTCAGGTGTGAGAAGTTGAAGATTTCCAGTTGACCCTGAGCTCTAGAGATCACAAGAGCTGTTCTGTTGGTGTCATACCCCTAACCCATAATTGGATTCTCAGAGGGAGCAGACAATGCTCTTGGAATTCCCTCCTCAAATAAGTGTTGAATGAGTAAGTCTATGTTCATGACTTGAGGAGGTTACTGACTCTGGATAATTGCAAGAGAGGTTGGTGACTCCTCTATCTCCATACTCTAGGAGGAACTCCCAGGTTCTGTGGTTGTGAGGACTTTCTCCCCCTTTTTGGTAGCATCACCTTCTTGCATAGGTGAGCTGGGGGTGTCATCCATCACTTCCACAGGTTCTTGTGGACCTGGTTGAGTCCTCCTTAAGGGTCTCTCAGCTAATTGGCCCTTGAGATCGGTGATCTCAAGTTGCTGGTCATTGACCCTTTGCTGTAAGATAGTCACCTGAGATTCCAAGTGAACTATCTTTGAAACTAGATAGGTGCATGTGTTTGTCAGTTTGTGCACCCTATGTTTCAGACTCCCCTTATCTTCAGTTGAAGAATCACTGGGGGATGAGAGAATTGGAGCAAAGTCTTCTTCCTCATCACCAGCATAGTGTTCTTGGCTACTGGATTTCCCCTGCATCATGACAACTTCCAGAGAAGTGTCAAGAGGCTGGGTTGCCATGGTTGAGGTCTTACTAATGTAATCACTTTCTAAAGTGAGAGCCTTTTCCATATGGATCTCCTGAACATGATCAGGAAGACCCACCTCAGTTATGGGTACATGATGTGGGCTAGACCTGGGTGAGTCAGGAGTACTCATTTCTCCTTGAGTGTGGGAAGAAAGGAGAGACTCATTATACTCACTGAAACCCAAGTCCTCATCATTATAGAAATCAAGGCTGGGAATTGGGTGGTTTAAGTCTAGCGGCTGGGGGTGGTAACTATCCCTTGAAGGTTGATCACTTTAGTGTTGAGACTCAGAGTGATGGCTTAAGGCTATTGGGGATATGAGCTCATCAGGCTAAGCATGAGGAACCTCAGCACTGATTATTTGAGAGATGGGAGTGGTATGCTCCTCAAGGGAAGTGGGAGCTCGAGATTCCACTTCCTCCTATATGGATTGCAATATGGGGACCTGCACATGCTCAGTAGTAGGTGCAGGGGTTCTTTTAGTTTTTCTTTTGTAGGTGATGGTAATTTGAGGCTGTGGGGGTGGAGTTGAGGTAAAGGGTGTGGGTTCAACACTAGCTGGTGCTGCTAGGTTGCCACCCTGAGCAATGAGCTCAAACATTTTTGGAACCAGGGCTATTTCTACCTCGGAGAAGCCAACAGTAGGCTTTCTTAGTATTTTAAAGATGCTGGGTTTCATCTGTCCTAATTTAAGAATATTACCTGTTCCCCTCAACTGTGAGCCCAGTTCATAGTTAAGAATGTGCTGGACATATCACGAGAACATGTAGTTTTCTAAAGAGTCTAAATTAGCAAGTAAATTTGTATAGAAAAATTGAGAGTACCTGTATTTGACCCCCTGAACCATTCTATGGACTATGAAGGAGAGGTCCTCTAGAACTTGATCCCATCCTCCATGCTTGTTTGAGAGACTGTGTATGATGACATGGAGGTATTTCTATTTGGATGAGACCCTCCCCTTCCTGAAGGTTTTGACTGAAAAGTCACTCTCATAGCCCATCTGCTTAAAAGAATGGTTGACAGCAGCTTTCAAAAAGGACAACTCACCTTCTTCATCATCCATCTGAAGGTGTGAGCTTATGATGGTCGGAGTGATGAAGATTGTCCTCCCCTGCACTATAGCAGATAGTGCCTTCTCCCCATCCATAGTAACCTCTTGGCAGGTCCTCCAGAATGCAAGTAACTGATCCTCATAAAAGGGAGGATCAATGGTAAGGAAGGTGAAGTTGTGAGATGCACAAAGGTATCGACAAACCTCTGAGAAATGAGGATCTTTCTCAGAGTCTAAAAGAGCAACCTGATTGTGTTGTCTGTGAAGGTGCATGGTAAAGCCGGGTTGTTTCGTCGATCAATGTTTGCCATTAAATAAGTTTGTTGGTGAAGAAGAAGCTTAATTTTGGGAGAATTTTAGGTCAAGAATTTATGAAAGAAGAAAAGAGTGAGAAGAAGGGGAACCATTGAGAATATATATAGAATGGATTGAAGACAAAGTTAATAAAAAAGGATAAACTTTGAAATCCAAAAGTAGGCCCCACTTTTTAAAAAGTGCCCAAAAAGGTAGTTTTCTTGGAAGTTGAAAATCTTCCGAAGGTAATCTTTGCTTCGGAAGTTTTGAGAAAAAGCTTCCGAAGCCAATTTGGTATTCTTAAGAAATGTGAAAATTTGGCTTCGGAAGAAAAATACTTAGAGAGTTTTTCTTCTGACACATATTTGATTTCGGAAGATATTAAGTCTTGGGAGTTTTATTCTAAAGAGAATAAATCTTCTGAGACTTAGTTGCTTTCGGAAGATATTTGTCCTTCAAATACATGCAAGTACTTAGAAGCATATTTAAGCTTCGGAAGATATTCTCAGAATTTCTTCAGAAGGTAAATTTCTTATAAGTAGTTCTTGATTTGAAGACATAAATTTCTTCTGAAGCCAACTTGAAATCTTCAGAAGGAAAATATGTTTTTGAAAAATTTTCAAAAATCTAAGGAATATCATTAAAAGTTTTCTTCCAAAATAAACTGGGCTTATGAAGGTGATAAAATAGATAACTTAGGACACACAGGTTTTAGAAATAAAGTTGATTTAAGTTTTTAAGAAAAAATTACTCAAAGTTAATCATCCCAATAGCTGATACAAGATATTTGAATCCCTGTTCGTCAAAAGCTTTAGTGAACAGATTAGCATATTGTTCATTTGTGTTAACTTTGACTAATTTGATTAATCCCTTCTCAAAATTATCTCTAATCAGATGATACCTGATGTTGATGTGTTTGGTCCTTAAGTGCTGCACAGGATTCTCTATAATGGAGATAGCACTGTTGTTGTCTATGTGGATGGGAGTATCTTTGAAGTTGAATCCATAGTCTAGCATCTGATTCTGAATCCAAAGCACTTGAGCATAGCAACTTGCAGTAGCAATTCAGCCTCAGTAGTTGATGTAGAGACACAGGATTGTTTCTTGCATTGCCATGAGACAATCCTTCCACTAAGGAATTGACATCCCCCAGATGTAGACTTTGCAGTCAAGTTGCAATCACCATAGTCACTATCTGTATAAGCATACAGATTGAAGTCAGAACTCTTTGGATACCAAAGGCTAAGCTTGGGAGCACCTTTGGGATATCTAAGAATCCTCTTGACAGTAACCAGGTGTGACATCTTGGGGTTGGCTTGATATATTGCACAAATGCATATGGCAAACATGATATCAGGCCTGCTGGCTGTTAGGTACATAAGAGACCCAATCATAGCCTGTAAAGATGTTCATCCACACACTCCCCCTCAAAATCAGGTCCTAGGGAGTGGTTTCTGGCTATGGGTGTCTTAGCAACCTTACATTCAGTCATGTTGAATCTTGTAAGTATGTCTTGCACATACTTTGACTGACTTATGAAGATGCCATTGTCAACTTGCTTCACTTGAAATCCCAGAAAGAAATTTAGTTCCCCCATGGCACTCATTTTAAATCTGTTCTTCATCAGCCTCTCAAAGTCTTTACAGATCTTTGGATTAGTTGACCCGAAGATAATGTCATCCACATATACTTGAACCAGCATTAAGTCAATCCCTGTCCCTTTGATGAAGAGAGTTCTATCTATAGTACCCCTCTTGTAACCATGTTGGCAGAGATACTGAGATAGTGTTTCATACCACTTCCTTGGAGCTTGGTGCAGCCTATAAAGAGCTTTATCAAGCTTGCAGACATAATCAGGATGATCTGGGTCTACAAAGCCAGGTGGTTCTTTAACATACACCTCTTCATCAATCACCCCATACAGAAAAGCACACTTGACATCAAGTTGGTAGACCTTGAAATCCTTGGATGCAGCAAAAGCCAGGAATATTCTTACAGCTTCAAGTCTTGCCACAGGAGCAAAAATATTTGTGTAATCAATTCCCTCTTCTTGTGTGTACCCTTGAACAACTAGTCTTGCCTTGTTCTTGAGGACAAGTCCTCTATCATCCTTCTTGTTCCTAAAAACCCATTTGGTTCCTATGACAGTCTTCCTTTGAGGAAGGGGACATAGGTTCCAAACCTTCTATCTTCTAATTTGAAGTAGCTCTTCTTGCATAGCTTCAACCTAGTTTCCATCCTTCAGAGCCTCATCAACTTTCTTTGGCTCAATCTGGGACAAGAAACAAGAGTGCAGACAAACATTTTGGTCATGGGTTTGTCCTCATGTTCTTACCCCATTCTCAATATTTCCAATGATGTTTGTGGTGGGATGTGACTTGTGGATCCTTAGTTGAGCGATCACAGCAAGTTGATTGGACAGATCTAAATCAGAGAAATTTAGATCTGGCAATGGAGTGTCACCCACCACATCAGCACACTTATCAAGTGAGACTTGATCCAATGAATGTGTGACATCATTTATGTTGTCCTCTATGGAGTGATTATCAGCATCAAGAAATTCTTGATCACTATCACCACCTCTATTTCCTCCTACATTTGAAGTTCCTTCACCTGAGTTTTGAACCTCTGAGGTGGAATTTGAAGGCACCTCAGATGTATCAGCTGAATTTGTCATGTTTGTGCTGATAGGATCTTCATTTGCAGGGTTAGTCACCAAAGGAGCTGAAGTAGTAATCTTGCTTGGTCTTCTCAGCTCAAATCTTGGGTCAGGATCTCCTGTTGATATATTATTTGTAGATCCTGAAACATTCTCATAAGACTTGTTAAAACAGTTGGTAACTAAGTCAAGATCAAATAGCCAATCCAGGCCAGAACCTTTCACACTAGGAGTGTGCTCATTGAAGGTCACATTGGCTGACTCCTCAACTACTCTAGTTCTGAGATTGTATACTCTATAAGCCTTAGCTTGTGAAGAATATCCAATAAAGTGTCCATCATCTGACTTCTTATCAAATTTGACTACTTGATCTTTGGTATTCAAGATGGTGCAAGGACATCCAAATGACCCGAGGAAACCAATAAATGGTCTCCTTTTGTGCCACAGCTCATAAGGAGTTTTACCATGAGTCTTAACCACTAAAAATCTATTCTGCACATAGTAGGCTGTGTTAACTGCCTCTGCCCAGAAGGTGATGGGCAGTTTTGAGTCAGACAACATGGTTCTTACAGCTTCAATAAGTGTTCTGTTTCTCCTCTCAGCAACACCATTTTGCTGAGGAGTCCTTGGAGCACTATATTCTCTTGTAATACCCTTTCCATCACAAAATGTATCAAGGATTTGGTTCTTAAATTCTGTTCCTTGATCACATCTTATGGTCTTGACCTTGTGATCAGATTGATTCTTAATTTTCATAATGAAATTCTTCAAGATCTCAGGGGTCTCATCCTTAGTTCTAAGGAAAAAGACCCTAGTGAATCTTGTGAAATCATCTGTGATCACTAAGCAGTAAGAGGTCCTTCCTAAACTCATTACACTGGTGGGGCCAAACAAATCCATATGTAATAGGTGTAGGGAAGTAGTGATAGAGTTCATTTCCTTTGGTTTGTGAGACACTTTGTGTTGCTTCCCTTTCAAGCATGCAACACAGTGGTCATCACTTGTAAACTCTTTCTTTGGCATTCTAGTTACCAAATCATTCTTAGTCAATTTATTCATGTTCTTAAAATTTACATGGCACATTCTTTTATGCTAAAGAAAAGACTCATCACTATTTTCTTTAGACAGAAAGCAAGAAACTTCTCCTGAGGGAGATATTTCATGTAAATCCATCTTTTACAGGTTCCCTCTCTTAGGGCTCCGAGCAAGATATGCTCTTAAGGAATAACCACCCCGGACTTGAGAACAGTGCACTCATGCTCAGTGAAGAGCATATGGTGTTTCGGATCACAAAATTAGGATACACTCAGAAGATTGTATCCAAGCTCCTTGATAAGTTTACCTTCTCAATGCTGAGCTTTCCATTTATGACTCTGCCCCTTCCAGAAATGTAACTGCCAGAATCCCCTCCAAAAGCAACTGGTCCTCCATCAATTTTCTCAAACTTTTGAAGCAGAGAACCATTGCCAGTCATATGCCTGGAATAGCCACTATCAATAATCCAAACTTTCTTCTTGGTCTTTAACTGTTCCTGCACAAAAAGAGGTGATTAGTTACACTTAGAAACCTAATCCTCATTGGTCTTGGGCTTATAAAAATGAGTTGAAAACAATGTAACAGTAAGTGATCCTATATTCAAGCTTTGAGGATCATTTGCTGTTGTTGATGAAGAACTTTCAGTCACATGGTCTTCCTTCATCTTCCACACCACCTTTGGAAGATTGGGCCTGACCTTCAAAGCTTCAAAAGTTTTGGAAACTGGACCTTCGAAAGATCTTGCTTTCACTGCAGCAAGCTTCAGTACTTTGGAAGCATTCCTTTCTTCCGAGACCAACTTTTCTTCCGAAGGCAATTTTTCTCTTATCTTCTTTTTCATTTTGGAGCTTCCGAAGGAAACAGATTTTCCTTTCGAAGCTGTTTGTTCCTTCTTCTTCTCAGAAGTGTTCTTCTTGGTCATGTGGATGGTACTTTTGGGATTGTACTTGCAATCCATAGCCAGATAAGAAGTACTACCACACATGAACAGTTGAGTTCCTTCCTTTTAAGAATCTTCTTTTGAGAGGAAGACTAAGTTTGATCACATTCCTTCTCCATCTTCATCTTTAAAGATGATGCAACAAGCTTCTTAGGGAGAGGCTTGCTCTTGGAGCTGGATGGTTCAGGCTATGTAGCAGTGGTACACAGTTGGTCAGTCTGCTGGAATGATTTGGAACTAAACTAAAACTCCTAGTACTAGAGTTCATAGTTGAGTCTTCAGTCTTAACCACTTCAAAACCTGCAGAAATAAACACTTTTTTTTGCTTTGAGTCAAAAGTGGCCTTGATTTCTTGAGCCTTCTTTGATCTTCTCTTAGCTCTTCTAATCAAGTTCTTTCTCTTTGACTTGGTCATTCCAGACTCTTACCTCTCCTCAGGAGAATAGTGACCCTTCTTAGGATGATCTTCTTCACTCTTCTCAGAGTCATCCTTCACTATCTCCTCTCCATCATCTTCAACAATAGGGTCTATGAGGGGAAGCTCATCTTCACAAGTTCCACACCATGGAGATCTTACAGACAATAGAGTGTGTGGAGGAGCTATCTCAGTAGATCCCAGTCCTTGCTTATTCTGATAACAAAATTTTGCATGTAGGGATGATGATATTATGTTCTTGAAGGTCTCTTCTTCAAGAACACATTTTTCTGCCCTGGCATTGCTGATCACAAGCTCAGCCTGACATTCAATTAACTTTTAGATGAGATCTTTGATTTGAGTCCTGTAGTTAGTGTGCTCATGCTTAAGAGTTGAAATGGTTTTCTCTAGATCTTCTATCTTAAGTTTATTATCATTTTTAGCTCTTTTAAAGTCAGCTTTTAAGATATTTAAGGACTCAAGATCAGATCTCATCTCTATGTTATAGGACCTGTATCTATTAACTTTAGCAATGCATTTAGGAGTACAAAGATGTTCCAATACTTTGGCTTCATCATGGTCTGCCATTAGTGCTTGGTTTGGAGAAGCATCCTTAACCTAAAAGCTCCAGTCAAAGCCTGCTTCTTCAACAGCAACTGCAGCTTGCTGTCTTGGCTTTTCATTCTGGTGAGCTCCCTCAGTGTAGTTTGGCCTGGATTGTGCTTGGCCACCATTTGACTTTGGTGCCTTGCACTCCCTGGCAAAGTGTCCCATTTGGTTATAGTTGTAACACTTCACCTTGCTTTTGTCCAGCCCAAACTTTCCACTGGCTGCATTGCTGGGAAACCTTCTCCTAATCCTCTTGTAGAACTTCTGGGCTCTATGAGTGAGTAGAGCCATCTGCTGGACTATTTCCATATATTCCAGATCATCTGGATGGATACAGTCCATGTCTTCAAAAGTAAAGAGAAAGTTGCCTGAACTCTCATCAAAAGACACAAAAGCTTGTGAAGAACTTGTCTCCTGTAATGGGCTTCCAAGGATGCAGCCTTCCCTTGGTGTCTCCGGAAAGGTGATGAAAGGACCTTTTGTGATTTGTTCGGGTAGTAGATGAGATGGTGCTGTGGTTCTCTGCAATCCCTTTCAACCATATGGAGGGCTGAACTCTGATGAGTGTTGGAGTTACCAGATGAGTTTTGCATGTTCATCTCCATCTGGTATCCACTGAGTATTCTATATAACTCAGTGAGAGTAAGAGTCTTGAGGTTTTCAGTCCTCTTAATGACCACATAGTAGTGTGTCCATTGTCTGGAAAGAAAGGACATGAACTTCCTAACAATATCTCTATTTTCAATGGTTACTCCAACATCAGCTAGATTATCCACAATCTCAACGTACCTAAAGTATTGTTGAGTCATGGTTTCACCTGTCTTGAAGGTGAAATTTTCAAACTGCTGCTTCAAGAGGTCCTTCTTGTTTTCTTTGGCTTCATTGGACCCCTCATACATCAGCTTTAGTGCATCACATAGCTGTTTGGCAGCCTTGCACTTCTTGAAACCTCTATAGATGAAGTTAGGAAGAGCAGTTTGAAGGGCTGTCATAGCTTTCTGATCAACATCAATTTTCTTCCAATCTTCTTCAGAAAAATCATCCCTTTCCTTTGGTATCATACCACCACTAGCAGCAGCTGAAGTGGTGTATGGTACATAAGGTCCATTGACAACAGACTCCCATATCCTGGAATCTTGAGACTTAATGAAGCCTTCCATTCTTTGGCACCAAGTATCAAAATCCTTAGGAGTGATCAGTGGGGACTTTGTCATAGTTCCAGTTTTCATATCAGCCTTTGAGATAGCTGCCATTTGAAAAGTTAAGTGAAGTGTGCAACTAAGAGGATTTAAAATGGTAAGATCTTATAATCAAGAGCCTGGAATGCTCTGATACCAATTGTAGGACCGGTTTAGGGTGTTAACTACAATTAGTTTCACAAGAGAAGTGATCTTAGATCACTTAACAGTTCAAATAGGGAACAGGAAACTTTGAAGATACAAGGAACACAAGTAACAATAAGATAGAACTTAGAACAATAACACAAGTATTAGTTTTCAAGGATGTTGTATATTGATCTCAAGTTCTATTACAAGTGTTCAAAGCATAATCTAAAATACAAGGACCTGAGACTCTTTTATACTACAACCTATAACCGTCAATACTTGGAAGGACAGTTGGAATTAACTGATCTAGACAACAAAATCAATCTAGAGTCAAAAGGCCGATTGCCTTTTGACTAGTGACTATGACATGCCATAGCTCACTGACTTTTCCTAGTACAAAAAGTCTAAAGGAACAAAAGAAGAAAATTACAGACAAAGACTTTATCTACTATTCAGTAAAGCATGGAAGTTTCACCAACTCATACAAGTTGGTGAGTTATCAGAGTTGCAGCAGAAAGTTGGTTAGCTTTATCAAAAGTAGATCAGAGAAAGTATCTTTTCTCTGTCTTCTGATGAAATCAGTCTTCACAGCAAAATGGCTTCGGAAGACTTTGTCTTTGAAGCTTCGGAAGACTTCATCTTTGGATTCGGAAGACTTCATCTTTGGCTTCGGAAGAACTTGGCCTCTGGCTTCGGAAGTTTTTACACTTAGAATATTTTCTGTTAAGTGTAAAGCTTCCAAAGAAATTTCTTCTGAACTTTTGGCTTCGGAAGACTTTACACTTAGAGTTTTAGAGAGTGTAAAGCTTCCGCAGCAAGTTCATCCTTGTTCCTTAGTGCATGTTGGAAGATCTTTGGTTGTATTAGCCTCATAATCTTCAGATAGATCCTTACAGAACTTAGCACGAAGCTTAGTTCCTTTACTAGGTGAGAACACAACAAATGTCATTTCTCCTTTAGCTGCACGGGCATACCCAAAGTATACCCCTATGTGAGCACATCGATGTGTAGCTCCTATGCGAGAATGCACCAAGCATATCTCCTTTAACGGCATGAGCATACCCAAAGTATACCCCTATATGAGCACACCGACGTGTAGCTCCTTTGCGAGAATGTACGAATACAATTCTCCTTTAACGGCACGGGCATACCCAAAGTATACCCCTATATGAGCACACCGACATGTATCTCCTATGCGAGAATACAAGAATACAATTCTCTTTTAATGGCACAGGATACCAAAAGTATACCCCTATGTGAGCACACCGATGTGTAGTTCCTATACAAGAATGCACGAATACAATTCTCCTTTAACTGCACGGGCATACCCAAAGTATTCCCCTATGTGAGCATACCGACGTGTAGCTCCTATACGAGAATGCACAAACACAATTCTCCTTTAATGGCATGGGCATACCCAAAGTATACCCCTATGTGAGCACACCGATGTGTAGCTCCTATGCGAGAATGCACCAAGCATATCTCCTATCAGTTGCTTGTAAGACTTCTTTAGCGCTTTAACGTTTTCACAGCTGTGCTTTATCGGGTAACAAGGTAACTTTTCTTTAGCATTTCACATGTGAATTATTATCGTTCTTTAGCCATTAACTATCATGATATATACAATATATCTACATACGTACTTTAATTCTTTAGCATTAAGTTCATCATTAAGTCATTAATAACGCACGTTTACGGGGTAACATGACACGTAACAGTCCAAAGTTTTCACGCGAGAATCCCCATTTGCTCGAGAACTTCTCACTTCGAGTGACAACTCCTTCATGTGAGAACATCATCATTCGCGCGAGAACTTTCAAAAGATAACCGTCAACCGCCAAAATCACATTTCGCGCGAGAACTTACCTCTCGCGCGATAACTTTTTACTGTACACAACTTTATCCACAAGTTATCGCTCCTTTAACTACTTTAACACCCAAAACATGCAATAATAGTTATTAACATGATTCTTTTACAAAATATTCGTTTAGGTATGCATATTAGCCCCAAATCATGATAAAACACGTAAAATAGGGGACTAGAACTCACCTTACGATATCTTTGCACACGAACAACCCAAAACCGAGAGTGTTTCAAGCCAAAAGCTACATAATCATTGTGCAATATCATTACATACAGTTCATACATGCATAAATACAACAAATATCGAAGAATACATACCTTAGACACCACCTAGCACCAACTCCTTTCTTCACAAGCACAACAGCAGGACTTTTCGCATGAAGTAGAGAAGATTGGGTGCATGGGCTTATCTATAGTGTCTCTCTCTCCTCGCAACTGTTCTCGCGTGAGAACTTTTATTCGCGTGAAAACTGCCTCCACGTGAGAACTTTATCACTCGCGCGAGAACTCTCTCTCTCGCGATAAAACTTCGCCTTCAATCTAAAATTCAGGGTGTTACAAGTCCACCCCCCTTATTTGGGTTTCATCCCCGAAACTAGTCATTCATCAAACAACTGAGGATAATGCTATTTCATCTTATCTTTGGACTCCCAAGTGGACTCCGACCCCTTTCTATGCTTCCACTGCACTCGGACGAGTGGAACTACTTTATTCCTTAGTCGCTTCTCCTTTCTGTCTATGATTTCTATGGGTTGTTCCACGTAGTTTAGTCTTTCATCAATCTCCATATCTTCCAGTGGAACATGAGAGTCTTCGTCTATTAGACACTTACGCAGATGTGATACGTGGAAGGTAGGATGTATTCCACTTAATGCATCTGGTAATTCCAGCCTATACGCCACATCCCCCACACGGGCTACGATCTTGAAAGCCCCAATAAATCGAGGGCTCAAATTTCCTGTCTTTCGAATCGAATGATTCCTCTCCAAGGTGACACCTTTAACATCACTCTATCACCGACGTTAAGCTCAATCGGTCTTCGACGTTTGTCAGCATAGGATTTCTATCTATCTTTAGCGGGTTTCATATAGGCTTTAATCCTGCCCAACTTCTCATTGGTCGTCTCGATGACCTCAATACTCCCTAACTCTTTTTGACCGATCTCTCCCCAGCATATCAGGGTCCTACACCTCCGGCCATACAACATCTCATATGGGGGCATACCAATACTAGCATGGTGGCTGTTATTGTATGAGAACTCTGCCAACGGTAGATGACTATCCCATCTCCCACCAAAGTCTATGATACACGCCTGAAGCACAAACTCCATGGTCTGGATAGTCCTTTGGGATTGGCCATCCGTCTGTGGGGGGTATGCTATACTGATGTGCAATCTAGTTCCCATCGCATCATTGAACTTCTTCCAAAATTTGGACGTAAACCGCGTATCCCTGTCAAAGACAATCGACACTGGCACACCATGACGGGCAACTATCTCATTGATGAACACTTCGGTAAGCCGCTCTGAGTTATACGTCTCTCGAATGGGTAGAAAGTGAGCACTCTTTGTCAGTCTGTCCACTATGACCCATATGGCATCATAACCCTTGGCTATACGAGGTAGCTTCATTATGAAGTCCATAGTAATATGCTCCCACTTCCATTCGGGAATTTCCAAGGGTTGGATTTTCCCGTATGGCTTTTGATGCTCGGCCTTAACCTGGAGACAGGTCAAGCACCTTTCTACATACCTTGCTACGTCGGCTTTCATTCCCGGCCACCAGTAATTCTTATTTAGATCATGGTACATCTTGTTGGTTCCCGGGTGAATGGAGTAGCGAGTCTTGTGGATTCATCCAACACTTTCTCTCGCAAATCTCCATGTCTAGGAATCCACATGCGCCCAAAACTAGTTTTGACACCATTGGTGTTTTCTTCCAGGTTTGCGTTCTGCCCCTTCATCCTTTCTTCATTAACATGCTCGGGCTTTAGAGCTTCTTTTTATGCTTCGCAGATTTGCCTTATCACATCAGGAGTTACAATCAACTAGTAAGATCTCACCCGAATCGGTTCCTGGTCCTCCTTCCAGCTTAGGGCCTCAGCAACCACGTTAGCCTTACCTGGGTGATTATGAATCTCACAGTTGTAATCCTTTATGAGCTCCAACCATCGTCTCTGCCTCATATTAAGATCCTTCTGCTAGAAGAAATACTTTAAGCTTTTTTGATTCGTGAAAATCGTACATTTGACACCATATAAGTAGTGTCTCCATATCTTTAACGCGAATACCACAGCAGCCAGCTCCAGATCGTGGGTAGGGTAGTTCACCTCGTGAACCTTTAACTGTTGAGATGCGTATGCTATGACTTTACCTTGCTGCATTAGCACGCACCCTAACCCCTGATAAGAAGCATTGGAATAGACAACCAAGCCTTCATTCCCTTCTGGTAGCGTTAACACTGGAGCTTATGTCAATCTTCTCTTTAATTCCGCGAACGCATTCTCTTGACTGTCGCCCCATACGAACTTCACATCCTTCCTTATCAACTTGGTCAGTGGTGAGGCAAACTTGGAAAAATCCTGGATGAATCGCAGGTAATAACCCGCCAATCCAAGGAAGGTTCGGATTTCAGATGGCGTTTTAGGCGAATTCCACTTCATCACCGCCTCCACCTTAGCAGGATCAACCATGATTTCTTCTGGGGTAATCACATGACCCAGAAACTGCACCTCGCGTAACCAAAATGCGCACTTGGAGAATTTCACATACAACTTCTCCCTTCTTAGAGTTTCCAACACCTCGCGGAGGTGACAGGCGTGGTCTCCCTCATTTTTCGAGTAGATCAGGATATCGTCTATGAACACTATCATGGATTTGTCGAGCATCGGTCGACAAACCCTATTCATCAAGTCCATGAATACTGCAGGAGCATTGGTTAGACCAAATGACATCATGAGAAATTCATAATGCCCATATCGCGTCCGAAACGCAGTCTTTGGGATATCCTGTTCCTTAACCTTTAGCAGGTGATAACCCGACCAAAGATCAATCCTTGAGAACCAACTCACGCCTTGCAGCTGGTCGAATAGATTATCTATCAGAGGTAATAGGTATCTATTCTTCACCGTGAGCTTATTCAGCTCCCTGTAGTCTATACACATATGCATGCTACCATCCTTCTTCTTCACGAACAACACCGGAGCACCCCAAGGAGAAATGCTCGGTCTGATAAATCCTTTATCGAAAATGTCCTGTAGTTGGGCTAACAACTCATTCAACTCTGACGGAGCCAAACGATACGGCGCTTTAGCGATGGGCTGAGCTCCTGGCACAAGATCGATCTGAAACTCTATCTCCCGATCGGGTGGCACCTCTGTCAAGTCATCAGGGAACACATCCCGGAAGGCACACACCACGAGCACATCTGACAACTCTAAAGTTTCAGCTTTAGCATCTTTAACGTATGCTAAGAATGCTCCGCACCCTCGTCTCATAAACTTCTTAGCCTTTATCATAGAAATCATCTTCGGTACTTCACAGATCCTGTCGCCGTAATTCATGACTAAGCTACCGTCAGGCGCTTTCATCTGATTAATCTTCCTCTGATAAACTATGTTACCCTCATAGGCGGCTAACCAGTCCATACCCAACACGATGTCAAATCCACCTAGGGTCATAACAAACAACCTAGCGGGGAATCTATGACCTTCTAATTCTATGCTACAATCCTCTAAGGCCTCAGTTATCTTAGTAGTCTTTCCAATGGCAGTTTCTACCTCAAACACATGATCTAATTTTTTGGCCTTAGCATTCATCACATCATAGAAGGTGGTAGCTATAAAACTCTTACTTGCACCAGAATCAAACGGAATAGAAGCAAGTTGTTGTTAACCAGAAACATACCTGACACAACATTAGGTTCCACTCTGGCCTCCTCTCTGGTCATCATGAAAGCCCTATCTTTGGCCCTTGGCTTGTCAGCAGCTTTCTTTTCCTTTTCGGTCTCCTTTCCCTTAGCCGAGTCAACCACTTTTGCCTCTTTACACTCTCGGCTGTAGTGTCCCAACTTGCCACACTTGTAGCACTTTACCAGATTAGGGCAATCCTTGGAGAAATGCCCAGTCTTTCCACATCTGAAACACAGACTCGAACCAAGTCTGCATTCGCCAGAATGCTTTCTCGCACATTTCAGGCAATCACCGGACGATTCCACCTTCATCTTTTTGGCCTGAGCAGCAGACCTCTCATTTCTCTCTCGCTTCACATTTCCTGACCAACTCTTCTTCTTTGCCCCCTCACATCAGTCACCACATCACCAAATCTCAACTCCACCTCTCGTCTCCTTGCCTTCACATACCCTGCACTCACCAGGTGAGGCACCAACCTGGCCATCTCATTGAAGCGAGATATGTACTGCCTGTGGCCAGTTTTAAAACCCAAAAGTTCCATTTCCACCCTGTTGATCTCATTCTGAGGGCAGAACTTTCTCATCACCATCTCTTTCAGGTCATTCCACTTCAAGTTCTTGAAGTCACGAGGGTCTTTAGTCTGCTTGATGGTGTTCCACCAATGAATAGCTTCTTCAACAAATGAGTGAGCTGCGAACTTCGTAGCCTGGTTAGCCCTACATTCACTGATCTCAATCACCGCTTCCATCTCAGACACCCATTTGAGAGTGGCAATGGAACCACCCTTGCCATCCAGGGATGGAGGATTGCACCCCTTGAAGATGCGATACGAACACCCTTTGGCTAAATCCCCATCAGTTTCATCCCCCTCGTCCTTCCCATCCTTCCCCGAGCCTTCCCCGGTACCTTCACTATCTTTCTTGCTAGCTTTGTTCTTTCCCTCCAACGTCCACTCCTTGGTTACCTCCTTCATGGCCTCAGTCATGATCGAAGGCATGATGTCCTGAAGGATCTTGTGGACCTCTTCGGCGATAGCCTTCCTGACAAGAGGCTCCAAGGTAATCCTCTCTTCAGAGTGATGAGAGTTTTCCTTGCTAGCAGTGTGAACAGAGTCCACAGGAACCTCCTCAGTCGTCTGCTTTTGGTTCCTGGTGACCGGTGGTCTACCCCTACCACCACGAGCACCTCCTCGAGTAGCTTTTCTTCCATCCATAGCTTGTTATAATATACAAAAGGTTAACATTATCATTCCAGGTAATAGTTCAGATCATGTTAAGTAAGGTAAGTTTCTAATGATAGTGGCCAGTTGTAATTAACTACTTACTTTACTCTTCATGTCCTAAACATTTCCTATCCTGAGTCACATCAACTCTCAATCTCACTAATAGCACTATAACCTCAAGGAACCTCTAACAGTCATAACCTTCCTGGCATGGAGCTACTGGCACTAGCATCCCTTAGTCGATCCTATTCTCAGTTCGAGTCTAGACATCAGAGTGTCTAAATCTCTCAAACTATGGCTCTAATACCAACTTGTAAGGCCCCGTTCTGGGAAACCCCACTATTGGATTTGGACATCAGAAACACAAGTTCTCGAACATCAAATTTCATTAATATACGCAGCAGAATGTACAAAAATTTCTATTGTTAAGCAATTACATCAAAAGATCACTTTAGCTATCTATCTAAAGCTCTATGCCGGGATGCCAGTCTCGATCATGTACCAGATAGCTCTCTCTCATCCATGCCAAGCTCACCCCCAAAAAGTATAGCATACCTGTCGATCTAATATGCATACAAAAGTTAGCGACGCTGAGTGAGCTCTAGGTTTACTTTAACAAAACTGTATCATACATTAACATCATAAAAACGTTAACCTCGTTCATCATCAACATCGTCATCGAACTCGTTCGATAACCAAACTTTAATGTTAGCTTTCCCTTTATCTTTTTCTTTATCGTTACGTTACCTCCACATTAACAATCACTTTAGCATCGCATTACCCATACTTTATCTTTTACTTTAGCTTAATCGTTTACTTTATCTTTTGAAATTTGCACGAAGCTTAGTTCCTTTACCAGGTGAGAACACAACAAATGTCATTTCTCCTTTAGCTGCACGGGCATACCCAAAGTATACCCCTATGTGAGCACACCGATGTATAGCTCCTATGCGAGAATGCACCAAGCATATCTCCTTTAACAGCATGGGCATACCCAAAAGTACACCCCTATGTGAGCACACCAATGTGTAGCTCTTATGTGAGAATGTATGAATACAATTCTCCTTTAACGGCACGGGCATACCCAAAATATACCCCTATGTGAGCACACCGACGTGTAGCTCCTATGCGAGAATGCATGAATACAATTCTCCTTTAACGGCACGGGCATACCCAAAGTATACCCCAATGTGAGCACACCGACGTGTAGCTCCTATGCGAGAATGCATGAATACAATTCTCCTTTAACGGCACAGGCATACCCAAAGTATACCCCTATGTGAGCACACCGACGTGTAGCTCCTATACAAGAATGCACGAATAAAATTCTCCTTTAATGGCACGGGCATACCCAAAGTATACCCCTATGTGAGCACACCGATGTGTAGCTCCTATAAGGGAATGCACGAATACAATTCTCCTTTAACAGCATGGGCATACCCAAAGTATACCCCTATGTGAGCACACCGACGTGTAGCTCCTATACGAGAATGCACGAATACAATTCTCCTTTAACGGCACGGGGATACCCAAAGTATACCCCTATGTGAGCACATCAATGTGTAGCTCCTATGCGAGAATGCACCAAAAAAATCTCCTCTCAGTTGCTTGTAAGGCTTCTTTAGCGCTTTAACATTTTCGCAGCTGTGCTTTATCGAGTAACAGGGTAACTGTTCTTTAGCGTTTCACATGCGAATTATCATCGTTCTTTAGCCTTTAACTATCATGCTATATATAATATATCTACATACGTACTTTAATTATTTAGCATTAAGTTCATCATTAAGTCATTAATAACGCACGCTTACGGGGTAACCTAACACGTAACAGTCCAAAGTTTTCGCGCGAGAACCCGCATTCGCGCGAGAACTTCTCACTTCGAGCGACAACTCCTCCTTCGCGCGAGAACATCATCATTCGCGTTAGAACATCATCATTCATGCAAGAACATCATCATTCACGCGAGAACTTTCAAAAGATAACCGTCAGCCGCCAAAATCACATTTCGCGCGAGAACTTACTTCTCGCGCGATAACTTCTTACTGTACACAACTTTATCCACAAGTTATCGCTCCTTTAATCACTTTAACACCCAAAACATGCAATAAAAGTTATAAACATCATTCGTTTCTGAAACATTCTTTTAGGTATGCATATTAGCCCCAAATCATGGTAAAACACGTAAAAGAGGGGACTAGAACTCACCTTACGATATCTTTGCACATGAACAACACAAAACCAAGAGTGTTTCAAGCCAAAAGCTACATAATCATTGTGCAATATCATTACATAGGGTTCATACATGCATAAATACCTCAAATATGGACGAATACATACTTTAGACACCACCTAGCACCAACTTCTTTCTTCACAAGCACAACAGCAGGACTTTTTGCATGAAGTAGAGAAGATTGGGTGCATGGGCCTATCTATATTGTCTCTCTCTCCTCGTAGCTGTTCTAGCGCGGTAGAACTTCTATTCGTGCGAAAACTGCCTCCACGCGAGAACTTTATCACTTGCGCGAGAACTCTCTCTCTCTTGCTAGAACTTCGCCTTCTATTGAAAATTTGGGGCATTATAGACGGATGTCTTTGAGCTTGAACCAACACTTGTAGATGAACCACTAGACTTTTTTGATACGCCATATCCCGTAGAACCACCATAAGCTGAACCATACATGGACGAGTTTGCAGCGGATGAGATCAATGCAACATTTTATGGTTATACTATGGCTGGCATCATGGATTGATTGTATTTCCTCCTTTTCATATCCAAATCAAAAGATTTCAATTTGTTGATGACATCCATGAGTTTATAATTAGCAAAGTTTCTTTCCTGCTTAAACTATCCTAACTTGCAAGCTCCATTGCGGTGGAAGAGAATCCAAGAGCTTAGTAACTTGTTCATGGTTACCCAACTGTTCATCATATTTCTTTAGAGTGCTTTAGATAGACAAAAATTGATTGGTAATATCTATAAGGCATTCATTCTTGTGTCCTACGAATGAATTGAACTCCTTTTCAGCTTGGGCTTTCTTATCCTTCTTCAGATCTTCATTTTCATCATAAAATTCACATAGAGAATCATATAATGATTTTGCATTCTTGTGTTCAACAAAATGATTGTAGATTTCTTGTGAGAAACATAAGGTTAAATCCCCGAAAGCTTTCTGATCAAGATCGATTAGCTTGAGGTCTCTTTCAGTAAAGGTTGATGGATCAGTGTTTGGTGAAGTTACTTGACTAACAGTGATAGTTGGAGTGTGTGGACCATTTACTATTATCTTCCATTGATTATGATCAATATAATTAAAGAAGGCTTTTAAACATCATTTCCAGTCCTCAAAGTTATCACCATTTATAAGCCTCAGTGGCCTATTGGGTGCAACACTCTCCAAGTTAGAAATAGTGATATTGGTGTATGTCATTTTTTAAACAGTATTAAATTTGCTGAAGAATCTCTAAATTCGCTGATAAATTCGCTAGTAGATTCGCTTGGAAGTTGAACAGTAGTTTCGCTCGAATGAGTGCTTAGAAACTCTAGTTTCGGCGACAACTTCGCTAAAACTAGTAGAACTTTCGTTCTGAGGACAATTTCGGCAGCACTTTCGCTTGCTTTGGAAATCAAAGAAGGTCAACTTTCGTTCAAAATGAGGTACTTTCACTGAGGCAAAGAAACCATATCCAAAAACCACAAATTATGTTGTTTCGCTAAATCAAGAGACAGTTTCGCTGGAAGAACTCTAGTTTCGCCCAACGTATCTGAAAAACTTTTTCAGCACTAAATCAACTCAAACTCTTCCAAATCTCAATGAATTTGAGATCTGATTATTTATATAGCTTCCCACACCAAATAAGAACAAGCCTCAATCAATTTTCATATCCAAAACAAGCATACCAGAATAGTATTGAATGGAATAGTGACTTTAAGCTCAAAAAAACACAAAACTCAACCAATCAAGAGCACAATGGCTCTGATACCATATTGTTGGTCCTTGTGATCAATATAACAGTGTAATTGATGAATAAACTTAGAAATCCCACTGAATCAACACAACACTCACAATAACATAATGGATAAGTTTCGAATCTACTCAATAATCAAGAAACACGGGCTCAAAAGTAATGACAATAGGCTTCCAGCCGAAAACACAGAGTTGCAATAATAATATTTCAGTATTAGGGTTTTTCAAAACTTGCTTACAATGATAGAACAGGACAATATATAAGCAGTATTAGTTTCTCTGACAGTTTCGCTGGATAGCGAAATTGTCTTGACCATCAACTAGATTCACCCGGCAGCGAAATACAGTTTCAACGGGTGACTTAGGTCAGCTGACTACGAGCAAGACTGTAGTTTCGCTCATAGTTTCGCTGGGACAGTGAAACTATTCAAATACAAAATACATGGAAATAAACTAACATTCAACCTATTACATAAAAGACAAAATAATCCTAATAACTATGGTGAGTCCAACCTATACTAAATCATCAACTTCCTTAGGTGAGATACATGAAATGTAGGGTGAATCCCATGTAGCTTATCAGGAAGTTTTAACCTGTACGCCACCTCACCAACTCTGGCAGTGATTCTAAATGACCCGATGTACCTTGGGCTCAATATCATCTTTTTTGAAATCAAATGATCCATTTCTAGGGAGACACCTTCAACATCACCTTATCACCAACTTGAAACACTATAGGCCTTTGCCTTTTGTCAACATAAGACTTTTGCCTATCTTTAGCTGCTTTCATTAAAGCTCTAATCTTCTCCACCTTCTCCGATGTAGCTTCGATGATCTCTATACTTCCCTACTCTTTTTTCCGGATATCACCTCAACACACTAGGGTTTTACACCTTCTACCATACAAAATTTTGAATGGTGGCATGCCAATACTCGCATGGTAGTTATTCATCCTAACTTCTACCAAAATCAATAATTCATGCCCGGAGCATGTCTTCTAATATCTGAATGCTTCTTTCCGATTAACCATCTATCTAAGGGTGGTAAGTTGTGCTATGATGCAGTCTTGCTCCCAGAGCTTCATGAAATCTCAACCAAAACATGGATGTAAACCGAGTGTCTCTATCAGAAATGATGGAAAAAGGTACACCATGTCGTGTGACAATTTCTTTGATAAACAATTCTGCCAACCTCTTAGACAAAAATGTCTCCCGAATAGGTAAGAAGTGAGCACTCTTTGTTAGTCGATCCATAATGAACCAAATGGCATTGAATCCTCTAGCTATACAAGGAAACTTTGAGATGAAATACATTGTAATGTGCTCCCACTTCCATTCGAGGATATCCAAGGATTGGATTTTCCCGTATGGCTTCTGAGCACTCTTTCTTTAGGTTGTGATACATCTTGTTGGCACCTGGATGAATAGAATACAACGTCTATATGCTTCATCCAAAATATTTCCCCTCAATTCAACATAACATAGAATCCACATCCGTCCAAATTGGGTCTTAACACCAAGTGCATTCTCCCTAAACTCTGCAACCTGCCCCTTAATCCATTCTGAGTGGACTCAATCCTCTTTTAGATTTTCCTCCTGGTAACTCTTGATCTGATGCATAACTTCTGGCTTCACGATCAACTGATAAATCTTTCCTTGAATAGGCTTGGGTATACCTTTACGACTTAGGACATCAGCAACTACGTTTGCTTTTCCCGAATGATAGTGGATCTCACAGTCATAGTCTTTAATTAACTCCAACAATCTTCTTTGTCTCATATTAAAATCCTTCTACTCGAAGAAGCACTTAAGGCTTTTATGATCTGTGAATATCATACACATAGTCTCGTAGAGGTAATGCCTCCATATTTTTAGGGCAAAAACTACGACAGCCAACTATAAATCATGAGTATGGTAGTTGACTTCATGGACTTTCAATTTCCTAAAGGCATAGGCTATGACCTTTCCTCTTTGCATCAAGACACAACCCAAACCAGAGTACGGGGCATCTGAATACACGACCAAATCATTGTTTCCTTTGGGTAAAGTCAAGACAGGAGCTTGAGTTAACCTCGTCTTAAGGTTCTGAAACATATTCTCTTGGTCCATACTCCACTTGAGCTTCACTTCCTTTCGAGTAAGTTTTGTTAATGGAGAAGCTGTCTTAGCAAAGTCTTGAATAAACCTTAGATAGTAACCTGCCAAATGCAAGAAACTACAGATCTCGGATGGCGTATTCAGAGAATCCCATTTCATTACCGCCTCGACATTAGAGGGCCTACCATAATCCCTTCTGGATTGATAACATGGCCTAGAAATTTCTTTTCGCGTAACCAAAAGGCATATTTCGAGAACTTTGCATACAACTTCTCTTTCTGTAAAGTTTCCAACTCCTCCTTAATGTAGTTGGCGTGATCTTTCTCATTCCTCGAGTAGATCAGAATATAATCAATAAATACAATCACTGATTTGTCTAGTATTGGGCAGCATACACGGTTCATCAAATCCATAAATGCTCGGTCGGATAAAACCCTTATCCAAAAGATCTTTTAACTGTGACATAAACTCCTTCAGTTCCAAGGGGGCTAAGCGATACAGTACATTAGGAACCACTTGTGCACCTAGTATCAAATCGATCTGAAACTCGATTTCTCTATTGGGTGACACTACCAACTGATCCTCGGGGAACAAATCAGGAAAGTCACATACTTCGGGGACATCTACTAGTTAAAGTTCCTTCGCATCAACATCCTTAACATATGCCATGTAGGCACCACACCCTCGCCTTATAAACTTTTCTACCATCATCATAAATATCACTCGCGGGATGATGCTCTCCTTGTCTCCATAAATCGTAACCAGACTACCAGCGGGTGCAATCAAACGAATTGTCTTCTTTCAAAACACGATATTTTCCTCTTAGGTCGCTAACCGATCCATTCCCAACACCACATCAAAACCTCCTAGGCCATAACGTATAATCTAGCAGGAAACCTATGACCCTCCAACTCTAAAAGGCAATCATCAATCATATTAGTTACTTTGGTAGATTTACCTAACACAGGCTTAACATAGAAGAGCACATATATATTCCTACTCTTACCATGCATCAAACAATAAAAAGCAGTAGATACAAAGCTCTTATTAGCACCAGAATCAAAGAGCATAGAAGCATACAATTGGTTAACCAAGAACGTACCTGAAACTACTTCAAGATCCACTTTCGCTTCTTCCCTGGAGCTCTCAATCCTTCCTTTCTTATAGTCTCTACCCAAATGGCCCAATGCACCATACTGATAGCATCTGACTACCCAACAGTCCTTGACTCGATGACCTTCTTTACCACATTTGAAGCATATGGAAGATCCTAACATACATTCTCCTTGATGACCCTTTCCACACTTCCTACACACATTTCCTTCCATCTCTCTCCCTTGATCCATTTGGTGATCATCCTTCTTCATCTGCTTCTCTTTAATCCAAAATTTGTTATTCCTAAACCTTTTTTCATTCCTATTCTTGTTCCAGTTCAACATTTTAGACTTTTTTTGAACTGGCACTAGTTCCCTCTTATCATATAACCTTCCCGCCAAATCCACCACTGACCTAAACATGCCCTGTCTAGCGGCGATTATGTTTCTTTTAATGCCCACGGGCAAGTCCGACATGGATCTCTTGATCTTCTTGGATACATGTGTCATAATGTCTAGCATAAGTCTTGCAAGTTCGTTAAACTTGGAGGTGTACTCTTGAAGGGTCATGCTTTCAGCCTCCAAATACAAAAACACCTTCTCAAGTTTGTCCAACTCTTGATATAGACAATACTCCTCTAGAACCAATTCCTTCAACTCAGACCACATCATCTTGGCTATCGACCATTTTCCCTCAGGCTAGACAATGTTGTCTCACCAGCATAAGTTCAAGTCAATAAATAAGTGAGTACCAAACTTCACCTTATGATCTTCTCGACACTCACTGATGTCGAGGACTGCTTCCATCCCTTGAACCCAATGGTGAACGGCAGTAGCATTACCGTTACCGTCAAAGGTCGGGGGCTTGCACCTTTGAAATGCCCCATAGTTGCGCTTCTTTGTAGTCTTCTTCTCTGATTCATCCTTATCCGTATCATCCTTTTGAACTATACCATATGGTTAGGTGGTTACTCTTTATATTCCTCAGCCCTCTCAGCGGACTTTCCTGTCCTCTTCTCATCCTTCTTCCTCTTCTTCTCTGCTCACTCCCCTTCCTTAACAATTTTAATCACCACAGTCACCACCAAATGTAAGACATTTTGCATAACACTGTAGACTTATTAGCGATGGCCTCCTTCATAGTAGATTTGATGGTAGCTGATCACTCTCCATCCGGGTGACTATGGAGGTCTGAATCCTCATGAATAGTCTTGGGAGCCTTAGCTTTGCTCTGGGTGACACGTGGCCAAGTATTATGCCTGCCACGAGCACCTCCTCGGGTTGCCTTACAACATATCCAACAAGCCAAAGATTCTATCTACTATAAGAATAAATACCAACATGATCATTCAAGGTGAAAGCTCATATTATGTCAAGTATGGTAAGTTCCTAATTATAGTGCAAGTTGTGATTAGCTACTTACCTTACTCTACACCCCTAAGCATCTGCTATCCTGATTACATCAGTATCTAAATCTACTAAGCATATAAATTCAGGTAGCACACACATATAATACCTATTTATATGAAAACTTTTACATGATGGCACGTAGCTACTTAGGCTGGCATCCCTTCATTTGTCCCCATTTTCAGTTTAACTTTAGGTTGCTTAAAATAAGTTATCCACTTCTTTTAAACTTTGGCTTTGATACCAACTTGTAAGGCCCGGTTCTTTGGAAGTCTCACAGTTGGTCATTCATATCATAATACATAAAAGAATATGTCGATATATGAAAACATTGCAGTGAAATACTTAAATTAATTCATGGCATGCATTAATAAGAGAAATATTTTTTCCAGGAAATACAAAGTTGTCATTAAGTTCAAAACAATAAGATTTGCATTGCAGGACAAAAAAATTATTTTTCCATGAACATGGATGCTAGTCTTTAGTTGCCAAGTAGCTCTATTCTCGTACCATCCATAGCAACTTCATTACCTTTCAACTCATAAGCATATAAAGTCAGCGTTGCTATGTGAATTATAGTTTTATAATAATATAGAAAATATACATTTTTGGAAAAACTTCCTTTAATAAACACACACCCATCTTACATAACAGTTAAATTGACTAATAACATCTCTTTAGCATGTTCATGATCTTTCTTTCTATTATTACCTTCCTCTTTCATTAACTAGGATTGCACAGAGCAAAAGTCTACATCTGATGGTTGGCAACAAATGTCGAACCCCTACTAGTAGAACCTAGAAGTGGTAGCTAACCCCTGACAGTTGACCCACACTGGTAGGCTTGAAGCCTACTCATGAATAAGGGTCCATTCATTTCGTTGGTCAATCTCAAGGAGATGACCCTGGATATGCATCCTATGGACTGAATCAGTCACGCATCAGTTGCGATAAAGAGATAGTCGTGTTACTCTAATCATCTTGCTTGCAAGGATTTTCATCATCAAAAGGGCCCGGGGGTAACATTTATTAACTTTTACTTTCATTCGTTCATTTATTTATGTTCCACTTTAATCATTAATGGATTCGGTTTTAGTATCAAATGAACAAATGTTGAATCCCCAAGGATCTTTTTCAATCTCTCAAAATAACAAGTGTGTGTTATGAATCATTACTCAAATAATCATAGTATGGAAACCTATGATTATTGATATGATCTCTATATGTGTGTATAATGGTGTGTTTGTAAGATTGAATGCTAACAAGAATAATAACTGCTTGTTTGATTGATAATTTGTCAAAAGCTTACAAAGGATGAGGGTACACGGCTCTTTATAGCCTATGTACACACTATGTACATTTACAAACCCTTATGTAAATACAAAATACATAATAATCCTAAGTATATAAGCTATCCGTTGTGGATGATGTCTTGCCCACCGTGGATGATATGTTGTCCGCTATGAACACTTGTAATGTTTGCTATGTTATTTTCCGCTGTGAATAAACATCCGTTGTTAACAGTTCATCAGCTGTGGACTTGGCCATCCACTGTTTGTATGTTCATCCACTATCTACACTTAGGACTTCATTCTTTATCCACTGTGACTGCTACTGCATCCGCTATGGGCAATCCTTCATTTGCTGTGGACACTAAGCAAAATTTCTTTATCTACAAAATCTGAAAATGAAATTTAAATAATAATTAGTGTATGATTTGAATTTTAATATTGTTTGTATGTTAGAAAATGATTGTTTGAATGTTAAAACACATTTAATTGATTATGGCAGGCATTATCCTTTAATGCACTTGTTGAGTTCAAGAATACCCCCCTAAGGATGATGATGCCGATCTTTATGTTTGATTGTTAGTGATTTTGTTTGTTAGAAATGATGTGTTTGTTTATGTTTGATTTTGAATGATTGCATGTTTATAATTATAATGAATGATTGATTGAATGATTGCAAGTTATACTGATAATGTATGATAGGTTGATTGCATGATCTACTGATTACACCTATGTAATCAAATTGTTTTGTTTGTTATAGTTCACATGCTTGCTTGTATTGACTTGTCACTTGCATGAATGCTATTCTTTTTTACTAAAATGATGTTTGTTAGTAAATGATTGATGTTCTAAATGTTATGTATGGTTAGAAAAGTATGTTTGGTATTTGTTTTATTTGTTTGAATGTTAGTGAACCTTTAAGGGTGATAAGGATTTGCTTCATCACCATTCTTTTGCACTTTAGAAGTAGCTTTTATTTAATTTTTCAACATCCTTCTCAGTAATTTGATCCTTTTTAGCCTCCTTCACTTGATCAGGTAGAGTTACTACTTTCTATGCATTCATGCAGTTCACTATATGCTCTGTGAAGTATTGAACCAATTTAATCGAATGCTTCAATATCCTTCTTAGTGATTTGATCCTTTTCATCAAATGCTTTTGTGAACAGATCAACATATTGTTCATTTGTGTTATCTTTGACCAATTTAATCAATCCTTTTTCAAAATTAAACTCTGATCAAATGATACCCGATATTAATGTGCTTTGTCTTTGGGTTCCGCACTAGATTCTTTGTGATTGAGATAGCACTATGTTGTCTATATGGATAGGACTCTTTATGAAGTTGAATCCATAATCTAGCATTTGATTCTGAATCCAAAGCACTTGAGCACAACAGCTTGCAGTAGCAATGTATTTAGCTTTAGCAGTTGATGCAGATACATAAGATTGCTTCTTGCATTGCCATGAGACTATCCTTCCACCAAGGAACTAACATCCCTAAAATGTAGACTTGCCATTCATATTGCAGCCACCATAGTCACTATCTGTCAGGTACATAAGAGACTCAATCATTGCCTTGTATTGATGTTCATCAACACACTCCCCCCCAAGATCAGGTCCTAAGGAGTGGTTTCTAGTTATGGGAGTCTTACAAACCTTACAATTAGTTAGATGAAATCTAGTTAGTATGTCTTGTACATACTTTGACTAGTTTATGAAGATGCCATTGTCAACTTGCTTCACTTGAATTCCTAGAAAGAAATTGATTTCCCCCATGGCACTCATTTCAAATATATTCTTCATCTGCTTCTCAAACTCTTTGTAGAGCTTTTCATTAGTTGACCCAAAGATAATGTCATCATCATAAATATGAACTAGCATCATGTCATTCCCCGGTCTTTTGATGAAGAGTGTGCTGTCAATAGTACATGTTGAACTAGGTACTGTGACAATGTCTCATAGCACTTCATTGGTGCTTGATGCAGCCCATAAAGAGCTTTCTAAAGCTTGAAGACATAATTAGGATGATCTGGATCTGTAAAGCCAGGTGGTTGATAGACATACACTTCTTCTTCTATTACCCCATATAGAAAAGCACACTTGACATCAAGTTAGTAGACCTTGAAATCCTTTGATGCAGCAAAAGCAAGTCTTGCTATAAGAGCAAAGACATCTATCTAGTCAATCCTTTCCTCTTGAGTCTACCGTTAGACAACCAGTGTTGCCTTGCTTTTGATGAGAAGTCCTCTATCATCTTTCTTGTTCCTGAATACCCATTTGGTTCCTATTGGCATCTTCACAGGGGGAAGAGGACATAGGTTATAAACACTCTTTCTTTTGAATTGAAGTAGTTCCTTCTATATTGCTTCAATCCAACTTTCATCTCTTAAAGCTTCATCTACTTTCTTTGGCTCAATATGGGATAAGAAGCAAGAGTGCATACAAACATTTTTATCATGGGTTTGTCCTCTTGTTCTCACCTAAGTTTCAACTTCACCAATGATATTTGTGGTAGGATGTGACTTGTAGATTCTTAGCTGAGGAATCATAGAAATTTGATTTGATAGATCTAAATTTTAGAAATTTAGATCTAGTGATTAAGTATCACCAACCACACAGCACACCCATTAAGTGCGACTTGATCTGGAGAGTGTGTAAGATCATTGATGTTGTCTTCAGTGGAGTGGTTATCAACATCAAGATATTCTTTATCACTTTCACCTTCTCTATCTTCTCCTGCATTGTAGATCCCTTCATTTGAGTTTGTGGCTCATTGCTGGAATTGGTAGGCACCTCAGATATATGAGTAGAAGAATTTGTTATATATATGCTGACAGGATTTCCACTTCTAGTGTATGTTACCACTGGTGCTGAAGAGATTTGATCATTTGGTCTTTTTAGCTCAAATCTTTGATCAGGATCTTCTATAGATATATTGCCCATTATTCTTGAAACATCTTCAAAAGATTAGTTAAAACAGTTGGTAACTAAATCAAGATCAAATAGCCAATGAAGACCAAAACCTTTCACACTTGGAGTGGGTTCATTGAAGGTCACATTGGCTGAATCTTCAACTACTGTAGTTCTAAGATCGTATACTCTATAAGCTTTAGCTTGAGAAGAGTACCCAATGAAATGTCCATCATCTGCCTTTTCGACAAACTTGGCTATTTGATCTTTGGTATTTAAGATGGTGCATGGACATCCAAATGACCTGAGGCAACAAATGAAAGGTCTTCTTCTGTGCCATAGTTCATAACTTGTCTTACCATGTGCTTTGACTACTAAAACTCTCTTCTTCACATAGCAAGCAATGTTGATTGCCTCTGCCTAGAATGTGATAAGCAATTTAGAGTCAGAGAGCATGGTTCTTAAAGTCTCCATAAGTGTCCTACTTCTCCATTTAACAACACCATTTGGTTGAGGAGTTCTAGGAGCAATATATTGTCTTGAAATACCCTTTTCATCATAAAATGAATCAAGGATTTGGTTTTTGAATTAAGTTCCTTGATCATATCTTATGATCTTAACCTTATGATCACATTGATTCTCAACTTTTAGAATGAAAGATTTTAAGATTTCAGGGGTCTCATCCTTACTTCTAAGAAAGAAGACCCAAGTTTATCTTATGGAATCATTTGTGATCACAAGACAGTATGAAGTTTTCCCTAAAAGCATTACACTTGTGGTTGGACTCAACAAGTGCATTAAAAGGATAATGCTTGCCATAATCAAACATAATGTGTTTTAACATCTTAACAATCATTAACTAACACATTAGTATCATTAACATTCATAACATACACTAATTTAGTTTAAATTTCTTTTCCAGGTTTGTAGATAAAAGGAATTTTTGCCAAGTGTTCACAGCGGGTGAAGAAAGTCTACAGCGGATATCTATCTGTGAGCAGAGGATGAAGAATAAAGTCCCAAGTGTAGATAGCGGATGAATAAGCACACACAACGAATGACCAATGTTTAGAGCTGATGAACAGTCCATAGCTAATGTTCATCCATAATGGATGAACACTCCATAGCGGACAACTAACAAGACAAATATTCAAACAAGTGTTCACAGCGGACAACATCCAAGGCACAACGGATAGCTCATTTACCATCCACAGCGGACAGCATGGCATCCACATTGGACAATCAACATTCATAGTGGATAGCTTATAGACTTGGGATTATTTATTTAATTTTGTTTTACATAAAGGTATTTTTGTATTTGTAGATAGCTATTTGTATAGGCTATAAATAGCATAATACCCTAATCCTTTGTAAGCTTTTGAACAATCAACACAAACAAGCATTTTGATATTCTTTTGAGCAATTCAATCACTCGCAATCACACAATCATACACACACACATGCACACTGATATCATATCTTTAATCATGGGTTTCCGCACCATGATTATTGATTGTTGAATACAATATAACAATCTGTTGTTATATTTGTTAAGAGTTTTGAAAAGATCCTTGGGGGAATCCATCTGTTTATGTTCTTGTTCATAAGTTAATAATGAGCTTTTTAGGATTTCATCAGGTGGTATCAGAGCCTTGGCTCAAATCAAACACTGATTTTCGATCCACTCATTCAACAACATGATATTTATGGTTCATTAGCTTCATATAATATATTTAGAGCTTGAAATCAACACAAATCCTTCTTCTACATCATACATTCAACAAAAGTTCAAAAACATGAGTTAATCATTTGTTTTCATTCATTTTGAAAAAGATTGTGTGTTTTTGTTGCTAACAGAGCTCTCAAAATCATTCATACACTGTTTTGAAATATAAATATCACAAAAATCATTGAAACCTCATCGGTTTCAAAGGATTTTTGATAAAACAGTATACAGATACTATTCTATCAAGTTTTTATCAAACAAACACTGATTTTAATACATTGAATCCATTCATTGTATTTAAAGATCATATTTGAGTTATTCTATACTCAAATCAGGCGATTTATCATCTTCAAACAACAAACCGATTGTTGTTTTGTTGAAGTTGTTATAGCCGCAAACAAACCCTAGGATAAACCTTAGTTTTTGTTCATTCAAGCCTTCATAATCTCCAGTGATTGTGTTGGTTCAGCATTCAAAATCAAAGAAGAAGCATATTCTTCTTTTGAATTTTAGGAAAAGTTACTTTTTGATTTGAAAAAGTTAACTTTTAAAACAAAATATTTGTTTTTAGGGTTTTGACTTTGTTGACCGGATTCATTAAAAGGTTTTTGTCTGTTTTGACTTATTGTGACATTCTTAATAGAATATTCCTTTATTCTAAAGAGACTTGAGAGTGACTTAACCTATCAATTAATTAATTACAAATTAACTAATTCCTTTATTCGGTAAACAAATCCTAGTGACTTTAGGATAAAAAGTGACAAAAACACTAACAAACAAATCCTAGTGACTTTTGGATAAAAACAAATTTAGCACCAAGCTAAATAAACAAACAAATTTGACTTAAACTGTTAAGTTAAAATTTAACAAACATGTCTGATGAAAATTTCAGGTTCAAATAGTGGTCTCAAACCACCAAGACTGAAGAACAAAGCAGATTTCAAACAATGGAAAATTATGTTCAGAAATTGGATTATTTTCTAAGACCTGGACCTATGGACATCCATAACTGAGGGACCATACATACCATTAACTCTTGGGCCAGACTATAACATACAAAAGCCAGTAAGCTTAAAAAAATGTAGCTGGTGATGCCTTAAGAAGGTCAAAACAGACATAAAAGCATACAACATATTTGCAATGACCCTGCCATTTGAAATTTTGACAAGAGTTGAAAATTTGAAAACAGCTCATGAACTCTGGAAGGTACTTCACACTATGTGTGAAAGAAGTGAGGAGATAAGAGAAATCAAAAAATAGAAATTAAGGCCCAATATGAAACTTTCCACCATGTTTAAGGAGGAGCAGTTTTGTTCAACTCGTTAATGAAATGATAGTCTATGGTCTCAAATATGAATTGTGGAGATCAACAAAAAGATGTTGCACACATTGCAAGAGAGCTAGACTCAGTCAGTCTCTTTGATGAAAGCAACATTGGATCTTGAAGTATTATCTCTAGATGCACTAGTTGCCAAAGTAGAGGCACTAGAACTAGATGAAAGATCTATGAATAACAGTACAATCAGACCTGTGGAATCATACAAGTTCAAGGAACTTCAACAAGCAGGCTGTGCATTCTTGACCTGCTGTAACACCCGAAAAATTCAGCATGAAAAAAAGAAAAGAAAGCAAGGGGGAAAAAGAGAATTATTGTAAAAGAAGGGGTTAAAAGCGGCAAGGGCCAAACTTGCTCATAATGGGTTCAAAAAGGTGTTAAGGATGCCCATACTCCTCTCTCTCATGCAAGAAAATCTTGGCTGAAGCAAGAAGCAGAAGTTTCACCTGGTTTTAGTGAGAGAAAGTCTTCAAAGGTAAGATTCTATGGTGTTCTTCTCGGTTTTAGTTGAGTTTTCAGCTTTTGGACCGATTCTTAAGTGTTTCTATGTGCTTGGTTGTGTATTTTTGTGTGTTTAGGTGTTAGAACTCCAGGTTGCTCTCGGGGTTGGAGGAGCTTTACTTGAAAGCAGTAGAGGTGAGTTCTAGATCCCCTCTTTTGAATGTTTTCTGCTGATTTGGGGCTGGTATGCATATTTAACTATTGTTTTCAAAGCAAATTATGGTTTTACAAGTATGGTACGGTTGTTTATGATGATATAGTTATGTTATGTGATTTTCTTAGTGATCGTATAATGTTTATGATGTTCTAAGTGTTAGACTGAAAGATCTAAGCTAAGTTCATGTGATGATGTTTGCGACCGGTAAGTTTCATAAGTTGCATCACCGGTACTGGATTTGTACATCCGAATTTACTAAGTGTTCATCCGCATTTACTAAGTGTTCATCCGCATTTGCCAAGTGTTCATTCGTATTTGCTAAGTGTTCATCCGCATTTGCCAAGTGTTCATCCGCATTTGCCAAGTGTTCATCCGCATATCTTAAGTGTTCATGCGCATTTGTTTATGCTCATCCGCATTTGTTTTACCAAGAATTTGTTTGGACACTTAGAATATTTTCAGAGGACTTTCATCTGCAATTGTTTATGTTCATCCGCATTTCTTTGGGGACTTAGAATTATTCTGAAATTTTAGGAATAGAATCTAAGTGTTAAGTATTGATGAATAAGTAAAGATTATGCTTGTTTAATGTTTCTAATATTTATTTCTCTTCTTATGGCCTACTGTTATGGATGGTATTTATTATGTTTCATGGTATGTGATTATTAAAAACAATGAATATTTTCAAAGTATTATTCCAAACCAAGTGGACACAAAGAAATAAAAAGAGATAGTGTAACCCAATGAATGTTACCCCCAGGCCCTTATGATAAATGAAAAGCCTTGCAAGCACAATGAATGGAGGTGCACGACCTTGTTGTCTTTAGCTCAAATATTGTGTGGCTGTATAGCCCATGAGGATGCACATCTAGGGTCTAATCCTTGTGATTGACCAAAGTATGATGAATGGGACCCGTATTCATGAGCAGGCTTTATGCTTAGCAGTGTTGGTCAACTGTCGATGGGCTAGCTACCATGATAAACGTTTGCAGACAAGGGTTCGGCATCTTTTGCCAACCAACAATGTAGGCTCCTGCTTTGTGCAATCCTAGTTTATGAAAGAGAAAGATAATGAAAGAAAGAAAGATAATGAATCTCTTAATGATTGATTATGTATATTGATGAATGATCACCAAGTGAAGTTTACAAAAGTGTATTTTTCTATATTATTAAACTAGAACTCACTCAGCAACGCTAACTTTTTATATGCTTATCAATGGGTAGGTAATGGTGTTGCTAGAGATGGCACGAGGTTGAAGCTACCTGGCAAATAAAGACTAGCATCCATGACATGCTAAAAAGTTATTTTTGTTTTGAAACGCAACTAGATGTTCTTTTGTACTAGCAAAAACAATGTATTTCTTTGCAAAAGTAATGGATAATGAATGTCATGGTTTTATTAAATTATTCCGCTACAAAGTTTTCTTGTTTTGATGAATCTAAATGTATTTTTAATATGAAAAGTGCTATGAATGACCAACTGTAGGGTTTCCAGGAACGGGGCCTTACAAGTTGGTATCAGAGCCAAAGTTTAAGAGAACTGGATAAATTATTTTTTCAAAACCTAAACTTAAACTGAAAATGGGACCTAAGGGAGGGATGCCAGCCCCGGGTAGCTACGTGCCATCAAGTAATTTTTCATAAGTTAACCGACATTAAGTGCGTGTGCTATTTGATTTATGTGCTTAGTAGATTTGGATACTGATGTAGTCTGGATAGGGAATGCTTGGGGGAAGAAGAGTAAAGTGTGGCTAATCACAACTGGCCACTGTAATTAGGGACTTACTATACTTGACATAATCTGAGCTATTACCTTGAATGACCTTGTTAGTGTTTGAATCTTATAGGAGGTAGATCTTATGGCGGGTAGGAAATCTGGGAAGGCAACCCGAGGCGGTGCTTGTGGCGGGTGTACTACTTGGACACGTGTCACCAGGAGCAAGGCTAATGCTCCTGTGATGATTCATGAGGACACAGACCTTCATAGCCACCAAGAGGGTGCAAGATTAGCTACCCTAAAGTCTATGGTAAAGGAAGCTATTGCCGATGATGTCTAAAACGTCATGCAAAATGTGTTGCCCTCAGTAGTGACCGAAGTGTTAAGCGCTGTAAAGGAGGGTGAAAGAACTGATGATGCTGGGAAGAAGGAGAAAACGGAGGAAGAGCCATCTAGTCCAAGGGTGGTAATTCAAGATAATGATAGTGAGGGGGAGAAGGAGACTGCTAAGGGGCGCACCTATGGGGCGTTTCAGAGGTGCAAACCCCTGACCTTTGACGGTAATGGCAATGCTACTGCTGCTTATCATTGTGTTCGAGAGATGGAGGCAGTCCTAGACATCAGTGAGTGCCGGGAGGATCAAAAGGTGAATTTTTCCTCTCATTATTTTGTTGACTCGGCATTATGCTGGTGGGACAACATTGTCTAAGACGAGGGGAAACAGTCTATTGCAAGGATGAGTTGGTCGGATTTGAAGGAACTGGTACTGGAGGAGTATTGTCCACATCGGGAGTTGGACAAAATTAAGAGGGAGTTCTTGCATTTGGAGGCTGGAAACATGACTCATCAAGAGTATACCTCCAAGGTCAATGAACTTGCAAGACTTGTGTCGGATCTAGTAACTCCAGAGTTCAAGAAGATTAAGAGATACATGCAGGGTCTGCCCATGGATATCAGGAGAACATGATAGCTGCTAGACTAAGCACTTTCAGGTCTGCAGTAGATTTTGTCGGAAGGTTGTATGAAGAGAGGGATCTGGTGCCAATTCAAAGGAAGGTTGAGAAGAGTTGGAACAAGAACGGTAACAGGAAGAGATTCAGGGGTGACCACTATAGGATCGGGGAAAAGAAGATGAGGATTGTTGATCACCGCCTAGGATTGAGTAAGGGGAACAATAGAAAGGAATGTAAGAAGTGTGGGAAGGTTCACGTGGGTGAGTGTAGAGTGGGGACGAACTTGTGTTTTAAGTGTGGAGGCGAAGGCCACTATGCTAAAGAGTGCAGGGTATCACGATGTTATTAATATGGGGAGGTAGGCCACTTGGGCTGAGATTGTAATAAGGGTGGACTAGGGAGCTCAGGGCCCAGAATATGGCGAGAAAGGGAGGAGTGAGAGCACCAAAGCCTAGGCAAGGGCATTCAACATGACCCAGGAAGAAGCTAGAGTGGATCCTGAAGTAGTTTTAGGTATGTTTTTGGTAAACCAATTGTATGCTTCTATGCTCTTCGATTCTGGTGCTAGTAGAAGTTTTGTATCTGCTACCTTTTTTCATGAAATGCATGGTAGGAATAAGAAGATAGACGTGCCGTTCTACGTAGAGACAGCGATAGGAAAGTCTACCAAAGTGACTGATGTGATAGACGATTGCCTCGTAGAGTTGGAAAGTTGTAAGTTTCTTGATAGATTGTATGTGATGGCCCTAGGAGGTTTTAATGTAGTGTTAGGGATGGATTGGTTGGCGGTTTATGAAGCTAACATCATGTGCCGAAAGAAGGCAATTTGTTTGACTGCGCTCGATGGCAGCTTGGTTACGGTACATGGAGACATGGAGTGCATTACACCGCAAGTAATCTCTATGATCATGATAGAGAAGTTTATGAGACGAGGGTGTGGTGCTTACTTGGCCTATGTGAAGGATGTGGATGCTACCATGCCTCAACTGTCAGGCGTGCCGGTAGTATGCAATTTCCCTGATGTGTTTCCCGAAGACCTACCAGGGGTACCACCTGACCGTGAGATCGAGTTTCAGATTGATCTGATAACTGGTGCCCAACCTGTTACAAAGGCGTCGTATCGTCTCGCTCCCTCTGAGATGAAGGAATTGATGACTCAGCTGCAAGAGTTGTTAGATAAGGGGTTCATCCTACTAAGTATCTCTCCTTGGGGTGCTCCGGTCTTGCTTGTAAAGAAGAAGGACAGTAGCATGAGGATGTGCATCGACTACCGTGAGTTGAACAAGTTGACGGCGAAGAACCGGTACCCACTATCAAGGATTGATGACTTGTTTGATCAACTCCAAGGCGCCAGCTGGTTCTCAAGGATAGATCTCTGATCTGGTTATCATTAGCTAAAATTTAAAGAACAAGATATCCCGAAGACCGTGTTTCGAACACGATATGGGCATTACGAATTCCTCGTTATGTCTTTCGGTTTAACCAACACACCAGCTGCTTTTATGGATTTGATTAATCGGGTGTGTCGGCCGATGTTGGATAAATCAGTGATTGTGTTTATCGATGATATCCTGATTTATTCAAAAAGTGAAGAAGAGCATGCCAGTAACATTCGCGAGGTGTTGGAGACGCTTAGAAGAGAGAAGCTGTATGTTAAGATCTCCAAATGCATATTCTGGTTGCAGGAAGTTCAGTTTTTGGGTCATGTGGTTAATTCTGAAGGGATTATGGTGGACCTAGCGAAGGTGGAGGCGGTTATTCAATGGAAGACTCTAAGACGCCATCCGAGATCCGCAGTTTCTTGGGTTTGGCTGGCTACTACAGAAGGTTCATCCAAGACTACTCCAAGATAGCTTAATCATTGATCAAATTGAACTATAAGGATGTGAAGTTCATATGGGGTCAAGAGCAGGAGAATGCTTTCAAAGAGTTAAAGACAAGATTGACTCAAGCTCCTGTCTTGACATTACCAGAAGGGAATGAAGACTTGGTGGTATAGTCAGATGCTTCTTATTTGGGATCGGGTTGTGTGCTGATGCAACGGGGAAGGGTTATAGCCTATGCGTCCCGACAGTTGAAGATCCATGAGGCTGACTACCCTATTCATGACTAGAGTTGGGGACCATGGTCTTTGCATTGAAGATTTAGAGTCATTACCTGTACGGGACAAAGTGCACCATCTTCACTGATCACAAAAGTTTGAAGTACTTCTTCGAGCAGAAGGATCGTAACATGGGCAAATGAGGTGGTTAGAGTTGATCAAAGACTATGATTATGAGATCCATTACCATCCGGGCAAGCCCAACGTGGTGGCGGATGCCCTTAGCCGAAAGGAGAAACCCGAGCCAATTAGGGTGAAATCTTATCAGTTGGTTATGACCTCCAATGTGATGAAGCAGATTAAGGAATTTCAGGGTGAAGTGTTGAAAGAAGATCAGATTAACGCTGAAAGGATGAAAGGTCTAGTCGCCAAGTTGGGGGAGAACACTCTTGGTGACCGTACTCGATCGGAGCGGATGTGAATTCCTCGTTATGGGGGTGTGCGTGAGAAGATCATGGATGAGGCTCGCAAGACTCGATACTCAATTCATCTTGGTGCTATAAAGATGTATCATGATATGAAGAAAGATTACTGGTGGCCGAGAATGAAGTGTGATATGGTGGGGTATGTGAGTAAGTACCTTACGTGTTTACAAGTGAAGGCAGAGCTCCAGAAGCCATACGAGATGATCCAACCCTTGGATATACCCGAGTGGGAATGGGAGCACATCACCATGGACTTCATTACGAAGTTACCGCGTATGGCAAGGGGATACCCGATGCCATATGGGTGATAGTTGATCGTCTGACGAAGAGTGCTCACTTTCTACCGATCCGCGAGACGTATTCATCTGAGAAGTTGGTGGTTCTTTTCATCAAAGAGATAGTGACTCGTCATGGCGTACCGGTGTCTATCGTGTCTGACCGTGACACTCGGTTTACATCTAAGTTTTGGAAAAGATTTCATGACGCGATGGGGACGATGTTACATATCAGTACAGCTTACCATCCTCAGACAGACAGTGAGTCGGAGAGGAAATTTAGATGCTAGAGGATATGCTACAAGCATGCGTCATTAACTTCGGAGGAAGTTGGGAGGAACACTTACCGTTAGCCGAATTCTCATATATCAACAGTTATCATGCCACCATTGGTATGCCTCCATATGAGATGTTATATGGTAGGAAGTGTAAGATGCCTGTATGTTGGGTGACATCGGGCAGAAGGAGATAGGGAGCATTGAGGTGATCGAGGCTACGACCGAAAAGTTGGAAAAGATTAAGGCCTTTGTGAAGGCGGCGAAAGATAGACAGAAGTCGTATGCCGACAAGAGACGTAGACCGATTGAATTCAAGGTGGGTGATAGAGTCATGCTGAAGGTCTTGCCTTGGAAAGGGATCATCTGGTTTAGGAAGCAAGTAAAGTTAAGTCCGAGGTACATAGGGCCTTTCCGAATCATTGCCCGAGTAGGAGAGGTGGCCTATAGACTGTAGTTACTCGATGAGTTAAGTGGGATTCATCCGACATTCCATGTATCTCTCCTAAGAAAGTGCTTAGCCGATGAAGATAGGATCATGCCACTGGAGGATATCGAGGTGGATGAACGACTCAATTATGTGGAGTAGCCAGTGGCCATCATTGAAAGAAAAGAGAAGAGGCTACGGAATAAAGTGGTTCCACTTGTGTGCGTATAGCGGAGACACAGGAAGGGATCTGAGTCTATGTGGGAGACTAAGGAAGAGATGAGACAGTATTACCCACAGCTATTCGAGTAGTGACAGGTTTCGAGGACGAAACCCATTTAAGGGGGGTGGATTTGTAACACCCGGAAAATTCAGCATGAAGAAAAGAAAAGAAAGCAAGGGGAAAAAGATAATTATTGTAAAACGAGGGATTAAAAGCAGGCAAGGGCCAAACTTGCCCATAATGGGTTCAAAAAGGTGTTAAGGCCGCCCATACTCCTCTCTCTCATGCAAAAAAATCTTGGTGAAGCAAGAAGCAGAAGTTTCACCCGGTTTTAGTGAGAGAAAGTCTTCAAAGGTAAGATTCTATGGTGTTCTTCTCAGTTTCAGTTGAGTTTTCAGGTTCTGAACCGATTCTTAAGTGTTTCTATGTGCTTGGTTGTGTGTTTTCGTGTGTTTAGGTGTTAGAACTCCAGGTTGCTCTCGGGTTTGGAGGAGCTTTACTCGAAAGCAGTAGAGGTGAGTTCTAGATCCCCTCTTTTGAATGTTTTCTGCTGATTTGGGGCTTGTATGCATATTTAACTGATGTTTTCAAAGCAAATTATGGTTTTCCATGTATAGTACGGTTGTTTATGATAATATAGTTATGTTATTTGATTTTCTTGGTGATCACATAATGTTTATGATGTTCTAAGTGTTAGACTGATAGATCTAAGCTAAGTTCATGTTAAGATGATGTTTGGGACTGGTAAGTTTCATAAGTTGCATCACCGGTACTGGATTTGTTCATCCGCGTTTACTAAGTGTTCATCCGCATTTGCCAAGTGTTCATCCGTATTTGCCAAGTGTTCATCCGCATTTGCTAAGTGTACATCCGCATTTGCCAAGTGTTCATCCACATATCCTAAGTGTTCATCCGCATTTGTTTATGTTCATCCACATTTGTTCTACCAAGCATTTCTTTGGACACTTAGAATATTTTCAGAGGACTTTCATCCACATTTTCTACAGTTCATCCGCATTTCTTTAGGGACTTAGAATTATTCTGAAATTTTAGGAATAGAATCTAAGTGTTAAGTATTGATGAATAAGGAAAGATTATGCTTGTTTAATGTTTCTAATGTTTATTTCTCTTCTTATGGCCTGTTGTTATGGATGGTATTTATTATGTTTTATGGTATGTGATTATTAAAAACAATGAATATTTTCAAAGTATTATTCCTAACCAAGTGGACACAAAGAAATAAAAAGAGACAGTGTAACCTAATGAATGTTACCCCCAGGCCCTTATGATGAATGAAAAGCCTTGCAAGCATAATGAATGGAGGTGCACGACCTTGTTGTCGTTAGCTCAACTGATGTGCGGCTGTATAGCCCATGAGGATGCACATCTGGGGTCTAATCCTTGTGATTGACCAAAGTATGATGAATGGGACCCGTATTCATGAGCAGGCTTCATGCTTAGCAGTGTGGGTCAACTGTTGGGTTAGCTACCATGATAAATGTTTGCCGACAGGGGTTCGGCATCTGTTGCCAATCAACAATGTAGGCTCCTGCTTTGTGCAATCCTATTTAATGAAAGAGAAAGATAATGAAAAAAGAAAGATAATGAATCTCTTAATGATTGATTATGTATATTGATGAATGATCACCAAGTGAAGTTTACAAAAGTGTATTTTTCTATATTATTAAACTAGAACTCACTCAGTAACGCTGACTTTTTATATGCTTATCAGTTGACAGGTAATGGTGTTGCTGGGGATGGCACGAGGTTGAAGCTACCTGGTAAATAAAGACCGGCATCCATGACACGCTGAAAAGTTATTTTTGTTTTGAAATGCAAGTAGATGTTCTTTTGTACTAGCAACAACAATGTATTTATTGGCAAAATTAATGGATAATGAATGTTATGGTTTTATTAAATTATTCCGCAGCAAAGTTTTCTTGTTTTGATGATTCTGAATATATTTTTAATATGAAAAGTGCTATGAATGACCAACTGTGGGGTTTCCGGGAACGTGGCCTTACACCTGCACTGGTGAAGATGAAGATGAAGAATTTCTGGATTCAAGTGAAACTTCGTTCTTCTTTGCTCTTGAATCATCCAACAACAAACAAAAGTCTAAGAAGACTTGCGTTCATGCTTCCCATGAAGCAACACCCCAAAGCAAACAACATCCTCACACTTCAAGCTCAAACAAACAACAACCAGCAAAGACGCAAAACATTCATAAATTTGAGAAACCAATGGATGCATTAACAATCATATTGCAAAAAAAGGAGCAAAACGCAGCTTTTGTAGCCTTTTCAACAAGCTCTGAAGCCTACCTATGAGCTAATCTCACACCATCATAGATCATACAACAAGACTTGGATGAATTGCCTCCTGATATGGTTGAAGAAATGGATCTTCAACGGTCAATGGCAATGATTGCATACGGATCCAAGAAGTTCCAACAAAGGAAATGGGGGTTAAGCATGGATAAGAAAACCAAAATTGGTTTTGATAAGACAAAGGTGAGATGTTATAACTGCTAACTCTATGGACACTTCTTTTGAGAATGTCAACAACCTAGAGTTGACATAAACAACAACCAAACACAAACATCAAGCAGTGATCACTCAAACAGACAAATCCCACCTCCTATCAGTATTCCTGCTGCACCAACCCCACCTCAAATCACACAGTATAGGCCAAATCAACACTCTAAATCATTTGCAATGATTATCAAACAAGATGGTGAGTGTGATTGGAGTATGTACGAGGCTGAGATCCAATCTCCTGATCATGCCCTCACGGTAAACATAGAAGATAAGATTTTAGAAATCCCAAAAAAGGTAAGGGAAAACCTCTATACACAAGCATGCATTGACGAAGTCAATAGATATAGAGAACATGTAGACAAACATTCCAAGAAAGTAATTGAAACAAACATTTTAAATGAAAGTTTATAATCAAAACAAAAACAATATGGGACTAAAATTCTTTCATTATAAAATGATTTAGCAAATTGATGTTTGAAAAATTAGCACTTGCGGCTCAAGTAGAGCAACTCTCTGAATCATTGACTCAGTCAAAAACATTACAGGCTGAAACTAAAGTAAAACTTTAGAAATTTCAGGTGAGCAATAAGAAGTTTGAAGAACTTCTTGCTTAGCAAAGGGCATTTAAAGACCCTTCTGGTTTGGGATACAATAAGTTCAATCCACCTTATAATGACAATTATATCCCACTTCCTGATTCCATGACAAACAAACAAGGTGAGTCTATTGACCCACATGACAAGGCTGATGACTCAAAACAATTATCATTATCATCATCATTATCTAAATCTTCATTAATATCTAGAACACCTTTGATAAAATTTGTTAAGAGTCAAGCACCTCCATAATCAAATCAACAAATTTTTATCAAGTAGAAAAATAATGAGTTTGATGAACAAACAACCGATGAAGATGATGTTGATCTTTTGTATGATGAGTCAGATCAACTAGTTACTGAAACTACAAAAGTTTCAAGTTTGGTTGATACACCAACCAAACAAACAAAGCAAACACAAGGTTTTGACATCTGCTCTGGTGGAAGAAAAACTGGATCCCCTAAACAAACAAACAAAGGGAAAGGCAAAACGCCCATTCAGCCAAAACAAACAATAGTAACTTTTGATGTACCTTTAAAATCAAATTTAAAATCAAAAGTTATTAACAAACAAGGCAATGCAAATTTAACATACTGCGAGTGGTGTGAACAATACCTTCACACCACAGAAAAATGGAAATATGGTAAATATTGCAAGTACTGTAACATGAACAATCACAGTACTGAATCTTGCCATTTTCACAATTATTGTTCATTTTGTGAAAGAAACAATCACAGTACTGCTAACTGCTTTTTCAATAAGAAAAAAAAAGAAGCAAAACAAACAGCCTCAAGTTGAGAAATAACTGAGAAACAGATAGATGTTCCTAACAAGAACAAAGGAGGAGTACCACGATAAACTCTTCATCAAAAGGTTGTTTTAAATAATGATAAAACTTTTTATGACAACTTTAGACAACCAAACATGAGACATAAGTCTCAGAACAGACAACAATCAAACATTAGCACATAAAGGAGAAGAGCTCAAAGCACTTCTTCTGACAGAGCTAAAAACATTCAAAGGAAATCTAGTGTCACTAGAATTCCTAAACCATCAGACAATGCCAAATTAGAAGAAATATGCGTTATGAGAAAAGACGAAAAACCAAAGACCATTTTGGCTTGGGTTGCACCATCTAACTAATTTTTTTCTTTTACAGGGACATCAAAGAAGGCCTGACAATATCTGGCATGTTGACAGTGAATGTTCCTGAAACATGACTGGCAATTGTTCCCTCCTTCGGGATTTTAAAAGCAAACATAGAGGAAGTGTAGCCTTTGGAGGAGATAAGACACGTGGAAAGATAACTGGTGAAGGAACAATATCAAATGGGTTGATTAGGTTTGAAAATGTAAACTACTGCTCCAACCTCCTGTTCAATCTTCTCAGCGTATCCCAAATCTGTGATAAAGGATAAGCCGCCTTATTTGACTCCAACAACTGTTACATCCTCAAAAAGGTTTTTAAATACCTGAAGATTGTATCCTTTTGAAAACACCTCGTCATAACAAGATATACATTTTTGATATGAATACTGTTTCAGCATCAACCCTGAAACATGTTTACTATCAAAAGCATCAGAAGATGTTTCCCAATTATGGCACAGACGTTTGGGACACTCAAACTATAACAGAATGAATCAACTTGTAAAAGGTGACTTAGTAATAGGTTTACCACAAAAAGAATTCTTCTATACAGACCATTGCACTGCATGTCTGAAAAGCAAAAAACACAGAGTGTCTCATAAGTCTAAATTGGTAAACTCTAACAACACACCACTAAAATTGCTTCATATGGACCTTTTTGGCCTAACAAACATCCTAAGTATAGGAAAAAAGCAATACTGTCTTGTTATAGTAGATGATTACTCAAGATTCACATGGGTTTTCATTCTACTACACAAGTTAGAAACATCAAAACTCATCAAATCCTTTATCACTAAAATTAAGAATCAATTGGATCTTAAAGTTAAATCTTTAAGAAGTGATAAGGGTACTGAATTTAAAAATGACTCTATTTCTTCTTTTTGTGTAGAGAAAGGAATTAGTCATCAATTTAGTGTAGCAAGGACTCCTCAGAAAAATGGAGTTGCTGAAAGGAGGAACAAAACATTAATAGAAGCTGCTAGATCTATGCTAGCTGACTCTTAATTACCCATATCCTTTTGGGCTGAAGCAATTAATATAGCTTGCTACAATCAAAATAGAACATTAATAACCAAAGAACATTCCAAAACTCCATATGAATTAATATTTAAAAGAAAACCTTTCATTAGATTTGTTAAAGCTTTTGGATGTTTTGTTTCAATATTAAACACCAGAGAACAATTATCTAAGTTTTCCCCAAAAGCAGACGACGAACTTTTTGTTGGATACTCCAGAAGCTCAAAAGCTTACTGATTCTACAATCCAAGACTGAACATAGTGGAAGAAACAACAAATGTTGTGTTTAATGAACATTCTTTCACTAAGAAAGTCATTGGATCGAACTAGTTGTTTGATATTGACTCATTAACAAAATCATTTGATACATCTTACTTTGATGTTATAGGTACCAAGGATGACAATGAGTATCCAATGGTTCCACCAACAACCATTGATGTTCCATTACCTGCTGATCCCCCAAGGAGAACAAACATCACTCCTTCTGGTACCACAGTTTCAACTCCTCCAGAACAAACAAACACATCAAAAGGAACATCATCAAACACACCATCTTTATCAACTTCTGTGACCTCCCAACCACAACCAAATAACTAAACAAAGTCACATCAACCAGCTACAGTTAAAGAAGATGATGATTATCATTCATTACCTGATGCCCATCATGAAGATGAAATCTTAGATTTCTTTCATACCACAAACATTTAATGAACCCTCACAACCAGATAATCAAACAACAACAAATGCCCTTGCTCATCCATCAACACCCAACTAAACAATCCCCAATCTTTATTCAATCATCCCTGTTGATCATATTGCAACATCCAGAGTTCACAAAGATCATCCTTTAGAAAACATCATAGGTGACCTCAATACCAGATTGACACGATGTCAATCTAACACAACAAAAATTTCCTTGTATTCCTGCTTCCTATGTCTAATTGTACCCAAAAACATCACAGAAGCACTAAAAGACAACAATTGGATAGAAACAATGCAAGAGGAATTATAGCAATTCAGAAAGCAAGAGGTATGGAAGTTGGTTGACCTATCGGAAGGTCAATATGCCATTGGCACAAGATGGGTATTCAAAAACAAAGCAGATGACATAGGGATTGCCTTCAGAAACAAAGCAAGGCTGATTGCCCAAGGATATACTTAAGAGGAAGGCATTGATTATGATGATGTATTTTCTCCAGTAGCTAGACTGGAAGCCATTCGAGTTTTCCTTGCATATGCCTCATCCAAAAACTTTAGTGTCTTCCAAATGGATGTAAAGTGTGCATTCCTATATGGAAATATAGATGAAGAGGTATATGTTGCTCAACCACCAGGGTTTGACGACCCAAAATTTCCTCACAGAGTCTACAAGTTAGATAAAGCTCTGTACGGTCTTCATCAAGCACCTAGGAAGTGGTATGAAACTTTATCTAAGTTTCTCCTATAGAATGGGTACACCCGAGGGAAAATAGATCAGACATTGTTCTTCAAGAGAAAAGAATAAGACTTGTTAGTGATTCAAGTCTATGTGGATGACATAATTTTTGGCTCCACCAACATCTAACTTTGCAGAGAGTTTTAAACTCTTATGCAATCAAAATTCCAAATGAGCTCAATGGGAGAACTTACCTTCTTCCTCGGTCTTCAAGTTCAACAATCTGCTAAAGGAATTTTTATCAATCAAAGCAAGTATGTGAATCAGATATTAAAGAAATACAACATGTCTAATTGCACATCCAATAAAATACCATTTGCAACTGGATTAAAATTTGGCCCCGATCTAGAAGGAACATCAGTTGATTAGAAACTTTACAGATCAATGATAGGCTCTCTGATATATCTAACAGCAAGCAGACCAGACAACATGTATGCAGTTTGCATGTGTGCCAGATACCAAGCGGATCCAAAAGAATCACACATACATGATGTAAAGAGAATATTCAAATAATTAAAAGGCAAACCATCACTTTGCCTATGGTATCCAAAAGATGGATATTTCTCTCTATATGCATACACAGACAGTGATTATGGTGGATACAACAGCAACAGAAAATCCATTTTTGGAGGTTGTCAGTTTCTTGGATTAAGATTGATCTCCTGGCAATGCAAGAAACAAACAAATGTCTCTATTTCAACAGCTAAAGTAGAATACATAGCTGCTTCTGCATGCTGTTATCAAGTGCTTTGGATTCAAAACCAAATGCTTGATTATGGCTTTAATTTTCTTAAAACACTAATACATATTAACAATTCTACTGCCATGTTTATCACTGACAATCCAGTTCAAAATTCAAAACAAAAACACATAGATATCAGATATCACTTTCTGAGAGATTGCTCAGAAAAGGTTCTCATAAAGTTGATCAAAGCCCATACAGATAATCAATTGGCTGACTGTTTACCAAACCATTTGAGTCAACAAGATTTGAATTTCTAGTTCAGTCACTTGGTATGATCAACTATGAACCAACCAAGTAATGTTTTCAAAACATTAGTTTCAAACAATCTTGATTTTGTCAAAGTCCAAGTTTAACATGAAACAAGTATCTTTCAAAATTAAGATATCAAACAAACATTCATGTTTTCTAATTAACAAACAATTTGAATCACATATAACCATTCATGAGAAATGTTAGTACACTAGATTATTTCTTCACTTGAGTCATTTTCCACAAATAAAGACTGACAATACTTTGTTTGATATGTGGATAGGCTCAGTGTGGGACACCTACCATCACATACAATAGTGAAGAACTAAATTCTCATGATCGTGTGGTCAGCAACACACATCTTGATTTATGGTGAGTATTGGTCTATCCAATATAGGTTGCTTGTAAAGTAACTACAATACACCATGTGAAACAGTTTATAAATTTCTTAATCATACAAGTGTCTCCTCTCTTATGATTATCATGACCTGGAGTACACTAAGGCATTCTTTTTTGTGCTAAGCATAAACCTGAATGACCTACATCATGAACCAAAACGATTCCCAATGAGGAACACATCCATTAAGGATGAACAATGAAAAGAATCCCAAAGAAGATCACCTTCCAAAGTGAAGTGTAGAAGAATCCTAACATGGATCAAACAATATGGATCAAATTAGCATTTATACTCCTAAGTAGCTAGGTCATAAGTATTGTAAGTACTTTCTAGCATATCTTGAGGAGAACTGATCTTAAAATACAAGCAGATGTGGGGTACATACAAATCATGTTAATACACCCAAAACATGATAATCACTCACTGTTGAAATTAATCATTAATACCATATATGAGTTTAAGTGGATCACAATATTTGCAATCAACATTGTATTAGTCTATGTCTATTCTCAAAATCATCCAAACAACTCAGTGAGTATTAAGATAGTATGATCTCATGTTATGTGCCAATGATTCATGATCAAACACATAACCAGAACAAATAGTTAATTATTCAATCATGCATAACATACAAACCTACAATCAAACATTATAAGTCAAACACACAATCATTACAATCATTCATATCAAATACAAACACACACATAGTTACTAACAAACAAAACATTAACAAGCAAACATTAAGAGATGGCAACATCATCCTTAGGGAGTGTATTGTTTGACTCAACAAGTGCATTAAAAGGATAATGCTTGCAATAATCAAACATAATGTGTAGATAGCGGATGAAGAAAGTCTACAACGGATGACTATCTATGAGCAGTGGATGAAGAATGTAGTCCCAAGTGTAGATAGTGGATGAACAAGCACACACAGTGGATGACTAATGTCCATAGTTGATGAACAGTCCACAGCGGACAACTAACAAGACAAACATTCAAACAAGTGTTCATAGCGGACAGCATCCAAGGCACAGCGGATAACTCATTTACCATCCACAACGCATAGCATGGCATCCACAGTGGATGATCAACATTCACAGCAGATAGCTTATAGACTTGGGATTATTTATGTAATTTTGTTTTACATAAGGGTATTTTTGAAATTGTAGATAGCTATCTGTATAGGTTATAAATTGCATAGTACCCTAATCCTTTGTAAGTTTTTGAACAATCAATACAAACAATCATTTTGATATTCTTCTGAGCAATTCAATCACTAGCAATCACATAATCATACACACACACATACTGATATCATATCTTTAATCATAGGTTTCCACACTATGATTATTAATTGTTGAATACAATATAACAATCTGTTGTTATATTTGTTGAAAGATTTGAAAAGATCCTTGCGGGAATCCATCTGTTTATGTTCTTGTTCATAAGTTCATAATCAGCTTGTTTGGATTTCATCAAGTGGTATCAGAGCCTTGGCTCAAGTCAAACACTAATTTTTGATCCTCTCATTCAAAAACATGATAGTTGTGGTTCATTAGCTTCATATCATACATTTAGAGCTTGAAATCAACACAAATCCTTCTTCTACATCATACATTCAACAAATGTTCAAAAACATGAGTTAATCATCTATTTTTGTTCACTTTGAAAAAGATCCATATGTAATAAGTGAAAGGGAGTAGTGATGGAGTTCATTTCCTTTGGCTGGCATTCCACTTAGCAAATCATTCTTAATTTGTTTATTATTGTTCTTAAAGTTTACATGGCACATTCTTTTATGCCAAAGTGAAGACTCATCACTATTTGCTTTGGATAGAAAGAAAGAAACTCCTCTGGAAGGGAAGATTTCTTACAAATCCATCATGTACATGTTCCCTTTTCTGGGGGGCTCTAAGCAAAACATGCTCTTGAGAAATGATCACCCCGGGTTTGAGAACAATGTACACATGCTTAGTAAAGAGCATGTTATGTCTCTGGTCACAAAATTAAGACTAACTTAAAAGGTTGTACTCAAGCTACTTGACAAAGTTTACCTTTTCAATACTGAGCTTACCATTTGTGACCCTGCCCCTTCTAGCAATGTAACCTCCTAATTCACCTCCAAAAGCAATTGGCCCTCCATCAATTTTTTCAAAGTATTAAAGCAAAGAGCCATTGCCAGTCATGTGCCTGGAATAACCACTATTAATGATCCATACATTGCGTTTGGTCCTTAGTTGTTCATGCACATGAAAAGAGATGATTAGTTACATTTGGAAGCCCAAGCCTTACTGGTATGGGCTTATCAAGATAAACTGAAGATAGTTCAATAGTCAATGATCCTTTATGCAAGCTTAGGGGATCCTTGGTTGTTATTGATAAAGAAACATCAATCGCATAGCCTTCATTCATCTTCCACACAATCTTTGGAAGATTATACATGGCTTTCAAAACTTTGGAAGTTTTGGAGACTTAACCTTCTGAAGCTTTTACATCCACTATAGCAGACTTCATTACTTCAGAAGCATTCCTTTTTCTAAGACCAAACTTGCATCCGAAGATAGTTTTCCACCTATCTTCTTCTTCGTCACATTGATGCTTTTGAAGGAAAATGATTTTCCTTCCAAATCTATTTTCTTTTTCTTCTCAAAGGTCTTCTTCTTGTTCATATGGATGGTACTCTTAGGATTGTAAATGCAATCCTTAGCATAATGAGCTGTACGACCACACATGAAACATTCCATAGGCTTTCTTTTGAGAGTCTTTTCCTGAGGAGAAGATTTGTCCTGATCCTTTTCTAGCTCCTTCATCTTCATGGATGATACAGCATGCTTCTAAGGGTTAAGATTTTCTTCTGAGTTGGATGGTCCATCCTGTGCAGCAGTGGTGCATATTGGTTCAACCTTGTTATCCTTACCAAGATGGCTTTAATTTGAACTAGGACTCTTGGTAGTATAATCCTTTATTAATTATTTAGTTTTCCATACCTCAAACCCAGCCAAGATGAAAATGGTTTTTGCCTCTGGTTGAAGGTGGGCTTGATCTCCTGTACTTTCTATGATCTTCTTTTTGCAGCCTTGATCAAGTTCTTTCTTACAGACTTGGACATCTCTGGTCTCTTCTTCTCTTTAGGGATATAATGATCCTTCTTAGAATGAACCTCTTCACTCACTTATAGTTCACCCTTCACTATATTTTCTTCCTCAGATTCATCTTTATGTTCCTCTAGGATAGGATCAATAAGAGGCAGCTCATATTCACAAGTTCCACACCTTGGTTCTCTGACTGATAGTAGTGTGTGTGAAGGAGTTATTTCATTTTATCCAAGTCCCTACTAGTTCTGGTAACAAACTTTTACATGCAAGGATGAAGATATAATGTTCTTGAAGGTTTCCTCTTCAAGAACACATTTCTCTACCTTGGCTTTAGTGATCACAAGCTCAGATTGGCATTTTGTCAACTTGGAAACAAGATCTTTAATCTGACTCCTGTAGTTTGTATGCCTATGTTTTAAAGTAGAAATGGTTTTCTCTAAGTCTTATATTTTAAGCAAATAATCATTTTTTCTCTTTTAAAATCAGCTTTTAAAATGTTTAAGGACTCAGGATTAGATCTTACTTCCAAGTTATAGGACCTGTACATATTAACTTTAGCAATGGATTTAGGAGGGCAAAGATATTCTAATACCTTTAATTCATCATGATCTGCCATCAGGCTTGGTTAGGGGAGAAATCTTCCACCTCCAATCAAAGCCTCCTTCTTCAACAGTAATTGTAGCTTTCTACTTTGGTTGGTTGGGCTTCTCAACTCTTGGAGCTGCCTTAGTGTAAGTTGGCCTGGACTGTGTATGGCCACCATTTGTTCTTGGTGCCTTACATTTCGGAGCAAAGTGGCCCATTTTCTGTACAGTTGTAACACTTTACTTTGCTCTTGTCCAGCCCAAACTTTCCACTGGACACATTGCTTGGAAACTTCCCCTCTATCCTCTTTTAGAATTTCTTGGCTCTATAAGTAAGAAAATCCATCTGCTAGACTATTTCCATGTACTCTAGATCATCTGGATGGATGTAGTCCAGGTCTTCATAGGTGAAGATAAAGTTTCTAGAACTTTCATCTGAAGACACAAAGGCTTGAGAAGAGTTGGGCTCTAGAATGGACTTCCTTGAGTATTGCTCTCCCTAGGTGTCTTCGGGAAGGTGATGAAAGGACCCTTCGATGTGTTGTCAGGGTAATAGATAAGATGATGTTGTGGTTCTCTGCTGTCCCTTTTAACCACAAGAAAGGCTGAACTCTTTTGGATACTGGATGATCTGGGAGAAGGATTTGCATGTTCATCTCCATTTGGTATCCGCTCAGGATACCATAAAGCTCAGTGAGAGTGAGGGTAGAGAGGTTCTCAGTTCTTTTGATAGCCACATAGTAGTATGTTCATTCTCTAGAAAGAGAGAACATAAACTTCCTCACTATATCCCTATTCTCAAGTCTGACTCCAACATACATTAGAATGTTTACAATCTTAACATACCTGAAGTATTGTTGAGTCATAGTTTCACCTGTATTGTAGGTGAAGGTTTTTAAACTGTTGCTTCATTATGTGTTTCTTCTTCTCCTTAGCTTTCTCTAGAAAAGCACTTTGAAGTATATTTTTTGAAGCCTCTGTAGATGGAGTCGGGAAAAGCACTTTGAAGAGCGGTCATGGCTTTCTGATCAATGTATGTTTTCTTCTAGTCTTCTTTAAAATAATCAGCCATTTCCTTGGGTATCATCCTACCTCCAGCAGTTGCTAAAGTAGTGTTTAGGATGTGAGGTCCATAAACTACAGATCTCCACATCCTACTATCTTGAGACTTAATGAAGCCTTTCATTCTCATGCACCAAGTGTCAAAATCATCAGGAGTGATCAGTGGAGACTTAGTCTTTGTGTTAGTTTCCATATCAGCTTTAGAAAGAGCTACCATTTAAGCAACTAAGTCAATGCAAAACTAAAGAGTGATTCAAGATGATGAGATCTTGCAATCAAGATCTTGAGATGCTCTGATACCAATTGCAGGACCAGTTGTGGTTCAAACAATAATTTCATAATTGGAGATTATCAACTAAACACACTTACTTGATCAAATAGGGAACCAGGTAATGAAACAATGAACAACAAGTAAGAACACTCAAGAACAAAAAGATAGGGTTTCAAGGATGATGTATATTGCTCTCAAGTGTAAACAAGTATTTCAAAGCATAATCCTAGACTGATACATGAGATACTTTATACTACAACCTACAGCCGGCCATATTTTGAAGGCCAGCTGGACAATAATTTAGACAACAAGATCAATGTAGAGTCAAAAGACAGATTGTCTTTTGACTTGTGACTATGACAGGCGATAGCTCACATCCTAACAATAAGGATAAAAGTACTAAAGTAGAAATTAGGGAAAAGAGACCTTATTGCACAGTGACAAAGTAAAAAGGTAATCACCACTTGTATAAGTTGTGAGTCTTCAGAGCTGATAGTTGAAAGGTCCTCTTCTTTTTCAAAAGTGTGTCAAAGTGTGTTTTTTCTGAGACTTTAGACTTTAGAAGAAACAAAAGTCTTCTTAATTTTTGGAAAAGTTCAATCTTCAAGAATTGAAAGGCTTTGTCTTTAAGCTTCGGAAGAATTCACTTTGGCTTTGGAAGATTTCTGTCTTTGGCCTCAAAAGATTTGATACATAGTTATTTTCTTTGTACATAATCAAATCTTTCGAAGTACTTCCTTCCTTGTACTTCATTACATGCTAAGAGATCTTTGGTAATCATCAGCCTTTAAAATAATCATCTTGATCTTACATAACATCATGGAGTGTATTAGGACCTTATTAGCAGATATGAGAATCTTATATCTTGGGTTCAATACTATACCTATGTCATATATACCACAATTGTCACTTTAAACATAAAATTACCACCTTTAATTATGAAACCATAGATTTAACAGGAGTTTAGTATGTTGTATGCATATTAGCCCTAAAACTAGGTAAAACAAGTCAAAGATGGTATCTAGAAAACACCTTTTGTAGCTTTCGAGCAAAACCCTAAAACCGAGAACCAAAACTTAAGATCTACACACATGCACACGTAAAGTTTTACACTTTACACAAAGTAACACATTGATATTACCATAGAGGTTAGATCAGGCTTAGATATGTGAAAAAGCATAATAAATCTTACCTTTGGCAATTTATTTGACTTTCTCTCTCTAAAACCAAAATGCTCTTTCTTTCTAGCTTTGCTAAAAATGTCCAATTTCTGAAAAATGAAAAAATGAGTCTACCTGCTGAAGATTTATAGCACCTAAACTTTGAAAAAGAAAAGAAGACTCACAAAGGGGACGGTTTTAATAAAGTTGAGGGAACAAAAAAGGAACAAATGAAAAGTGTATACATGAGTGGGTTTAAAAGAGGAGGCCGCCCCTCACTTCCATGCACTCAAATACATTGTGTTTGAGTAGCTTCATCATTTCTATATCCTAATATTAAATTTAAGGATAACTTTACAAATAGTAATTAAGTTTTAGGATTGTTATAATTAGGTTACTCAATATTTGTTTTATCCTAATCAGGTCAATCATGATTTTTTATCTTGATCATGTCACTAAAGATTTAGGATTTTTCTAACTAGGTCATTCATAAAATGTATTTTTTTTTCAAATATTTAAAACATTAATAATATTTATAGGAACAGAATTATTAAAAAATTAAAAAAGAATGAGTAGCCTAATTAGAGCAATCCTATAACTTTAGTGATCTGATTGGAATAAATGAAAATATTAGTAACCTGATTGAAACAAGTAAAAATATAAGTAACCTAATTAGAACACTTTTAAAATTGCTTACATGTTAAGGGAAAACATCACATATCAATAATATTATGAGTATGGTTAAAAATTTTCAACTAGATGTTAGATAAGTAATGTAAGAGTTTAGAAACTGTTTTTACATGTTAAAATCCGACTTATTTATTTAGTAATAAGAATTTGAGTGATAATTATATGCATATGGTTATAGTAAAAACTGTATTTAATCTTAAATCTAAGAAGAATTGTGAGCTTGATAGATGTCCTTCTATTATTTTAAAGAGAACGACATTTTGGTCATTGTGTCAAATACGTCAGCTTATTATGTCTTATACATTCATTATGTCAAATATCAGTTTATTGTGTCATATGTTTTGTGTCATTTATTATATGTATTCATCATTATTTTTTTACGTTTTGGATCATTTTGTGTTACTTTTGTTATTGTTTCTATATATTATATAAACTTGTTATCTATCATTGTGTTTTACAATTTAAAGTACACAATTATATACTTTCACCAATGTATTTTTCAATACCCAAAGTGTTCAAGATAACACTATGTGTTATTTTAGTTAATGTTTTTTTATAGATTATATAAACTTGTTATTATCTAGTGTTCAAGATAACACAATAATGTTATTTTACCAATGTATTTTTCAACGCTTATAGTGTTCAAGATAACACAATAACTATCAAAAAGCACAATAAGATATTATGTTATTTTTTTAATGTTTTAATATATTAGATAAATTAACTGTTAATTTATTATTATGTAGAGATACACACTAATATTATTCCATCACTAAATCTTTTTTAAATTCATCAATTTAAAAAAGCATAATAGTCTTCAGAAAAAACACAATAACTAATAAAAAGACAAAGGGAACTACACTAAAAACACAATAACGATATATGAGGTTATAAATGTAAAATAATTTATTATAACTTTTTATAATATTTATTATACTCATTTAAAGATTAAAAAACACTCTTTTTTATGGAGTATTTTTTGTATAAAAATAATATCATACATAAAAGTTATGAATGTTTAAAAAAATGATAAAACGTGCAAAAAAATCAACAAAAGTGGTTATTTCTATAATATCTCTCTAACAAACTTTTTTCTATAATTTGATCTCTATCATTGATTAAGTAGATTGCTGGTTGAGATTACTTCTTACATTTTTTATTATTAAGGGTCTTTTTATATGAACATTTCCCTAAATATATTTGTGTATATTGAAAATGCTTGTTTACGAATATTTTTATAGATAATGTAATTACTTGATTTTGAAAAGCTAAACCCGTAAAAAATAATTATATAGATATTGTATTTTTATTTCATTTATATAGCGATTTATATACGTTTATTATCTATTTGAGATTTCATTTCATTTTATCATTCTATCGTGTGACGCGACCCAAAAGAAAAATATTTAATATCAAGCGATAGGAAACGAACTCCTAAAAATTTTGCACACCCGTGAAAATAATTTTTTAAATCTGCTACTAACTATCATATTTCGTTTTTGTTCAATCATTTTTAAATATAATATAGACTAATTACATGATGAAGGTTCGTGGTCACGTGTTTGAATTTGTGCCCACACCTTAAAGAGTGTAGGTGAATGGTCTATTAGTTATAATTTATAATTCTCACTTATTTTTATCTCTCTACTCTAATTAAAAAAGTAAATAGAAGTGACATATAACAACACCATATTCCTCTTTATTAAATTTTTTTTCTTTCTCTCTCCTATATAGTAATCATATTAATTACTAATAATATTATTTAGAGTTAATTACATAGACAGTCCCTATGGTTTAGAGAATATAATAGGTTTGGATACTGCAGGACCGTTGAAGGGTGTCAATGCAACAGTTTTACAATAAGAAGAGTGTTAGAACACTTAACAGATCAAATAGGGAACCTGATTTGTAAGGATGATGCTAAGAACACGAACAAGTATGAGACAGAACAAGAACAATAATAAGATGATGGTGGTTTTCAAGAATGATGAATATTGCTCTCAAGTTCTTTTACTAGTGTTACAAAGCATAAAGTAAGATACAAGTACTTGAGACACGTATACTACATCCTACAGCCAGCTATAGTTAGAAAGCCAGCTGGAAACACTAATCTAGACAACAAAAAGATCAAAGTAGGGTCAAAAGGCAGATTGCCATTTGACTTTTGATTATGACATGCCATAGCTCACATCATAATGTATTACAAAAAAGATAAAAGATACAAAAGTAGTAAGTTACAGACCAATGGCCATAATCTATAGTTGAAAAACGAATGGACCTTTTCACCAACTCATATAAGTTGGTGAGTCTTTAGAGTGACAGCGAAAAGTTGCCAGCTTTGTCAAAATGTGATCAAAGAAAGCATGTCTTCTCTGTCATCGGAAAAAATCAGTCTTTGGCTTCAGAAGACTTTAGTCTAAAGCTTCGGAAGACTTCATCTTTGACTTCGGAAGATGTTGGTCATTTTGCTTCTGAAGATTTTTCACTTAGACTATTTCCTTGAGTTGTGTAAAACTTTTGAAGTAACTTCACTTAGTACTCATGCATGCATGTTGAGAGCTTTTTGGTTGTTTAGGTTGCATCCGCTTTTAAGTATAAACCTTACAAACTCCCCCTAGGCTCATACTACCAAAATAAAAGAGATTACTTTATCTATTGACAGTCCTCATCAGGATCAAGACCATTCCTTTATTCATCATTTGGTTAGGATCCCTCAGACTTTCATAGTATCTCCTCATGTCATAGATATCATGAAGAGGAAGATCAAGTATGTCTTTCCAAAAGTAGACATCTTGACCTCCTTGATCTCTAATAACATACCATCTGTCCGGATTAGCAACAAAGGTCTAGGACAAGATGGGTCTCTCAGCAGCAAGAGGCTCATCTTGAATAGGAGTTAGATAAGAAGCCTTCTTTTGATCACCCTCAAGATGTTCTGACCCATCCTGAGCTGTACAGATGGATGCCTTAGACTTCTTCTTCATTTTCTTGTCCCTTCTGATGGCCATCCTATTCTTCCTCTTGCCAGATTATAGATAACAATAATGTTATTTCACCAATATATTTTTCAAAGCTCATAGTGTTCAAGATTACACAATGACTATCAAAAAGCTCAATAAGATATTATGTTATTTTTTTATTGATTTAATATATTAGATAAATTAACTGTTAATTTATTATTATGTTTTACTTATTAGAGATACACACAATATTATTCCACCACTAAATGTTTTTAAATTCATCAATTTAGAAAAACACAATAACTAATAAAAAAGACAAAAGGAACTACACTAAAGACACAATAACGAGATATGAGGTTATAAATGTAAAATAATTTATTATAATTTTTATAATATTTATTATACTCAATTACATATTAAAAAACACCCGTTTTTAATTGTTTTTTGTATAAAAATAATATCACACATAACAGTTATGAATGTTTAAAAAAATGATGAAACGTGCCAAAAAATCAACAAAAGTGATTATTTCTATAATATCTCTCTAACAAACTTTTTTCTACAATTTGATCTCTATCATTGATTAACTAGATTGATGATTGAGATTACTTCTTACACATTTTAGTATTAAGGGTCTTTTTATATGAACATTCCCTAAATATATTTGTGTATATTGAAAATGCTTGTTTACGAATATTTTCATAGATAATGTAATTACTTGATTTTGAAAAGCTAACCCAGTAAAAAATAATTATATAGATATTGTATTTTTATTTCTTTTATATAGCGATTTATACGTTTATTATCTATTTGAGATTTCATTTCATTTTATCAATCTATCGTGTGACGCGAGCCAAAACAAAAATATTTAATATCTAGCGATATGAAACTAACTCCTAAAAATTTTGCACACCCGTGAAAAGAATTTTTTAAATCTGCTAGTAACATATCATATTTCTCTTTTCTTCACTCATTTTTAAATATAATATAGAATAAATTACATGATGAAGGTGCGTGGTCACGTGTTTGAATTTGTGCCAACACCTTAAAGAGTGTAGGTGAATGGTCTATTAGTTATAATTTATAATTGTCACTTATTTTTATCTCTCTACTCTAAAAAAAAGTAAATAGGAGTGACACATAACAACACCGTATTCCTCTTTATTAATTTTTTCTATTTCTCTCTCCTATATAATAATCATATTAATTTCTAATAATATTATTTACAGTTAATTACATAGACAGTCCCTGTGGTTTAGCGAAAATAATATGTTTGGATACTGCAGGACCGTTGAAGGGTGTCAATGCAATAGTTTCATAATAAGAAGAGTGTTAGAACACTTCACAGATCAAATAGGGAACCCGGTTTGTATGGATGATGCTAAGAACACGAACAAGTATGAGACAGAACAAGAACAATAACAAGATGATGTTGGTTTTCAAGAATGATGTATATTGCTCTCAAGTTTTACTGGTGTTACAAAGCATAAAGAAAGATACAAGTACTTGAGACACTTTATAGTACATCCTATAGCCGGCTATACTTGGAAAGCTAGCTGGAAACACTAATCTAGACAATAACAAGATCAATGTAGGGTCAAAAGTCAGATTGCCTTTTGACTTGTGATTATAACATGCCATAACTCACATCCTAATATATTACAAAAAGGATAAAAGATACAAAATTAGTAAGTTACAGACCAATGGCCATAATCTATAGTTGACAAATGGATGGGCCTTTTCACCAACTTATATAAGTTGGTGAGTCTTTAGAGTGGCAGCGGAAAGTTGTTTATCTTTGTCAATAGGTGATTAGAGAAAGCATGTTTTCTCTATCTTTGGAAGAAATCAGTCTTTGGCTTCAGAAGACTTTGTCTCTGAAGCTTTGAAGACTTCATCTTTGGCTTTGGAAGATGTTGGTCATTTGGCTTAGGAAGATTTTACACTTAACATATTTCCTTAGTTGTGTAAAAATTTCGAAGTAACTTCACTTAGTACTCATGCATGCATGTTGAGAGCTCTTTGGTTGCTTTGGTTGCATCCGCTTTTAGGTATAAACCTTACAAACACCCCCTAGGCTGATTCTACCAAAACATAAGAGATTACTTTACCTATTGACAGTCCTCTTCAGGATCAAAACCATTCCTTTATTCATCATTTGGTCAGGATCCCTCAGACTTTCATAGTATCTCCTCATGTCATAGAGATCATGTAGTGAAAGATCAAGTATACCTTTCTAGAAGTAGACATCTTGACCTCCTTGATCTCTAATGACATACCATTTGTCTGGATTAGCAGCAAAGGTCCAAGACAAGATGGGTCTCTCAGCAGCAAGAGACTCTTCTTGAATAGGAGTTGGATAAGCAGCCTCTTTTTGATCATCCTAAGGGTGTTCTGACCCATCCTAAGCTATAGAGGTGGATGCCTTAGACTTCTTCTTTATTTTCTTGTCCCTTCTAATGGCCATCCTATTCTTCCTCTTGCCAGATTATAGATAACAATAATGTTTTTTCACCAATGTATTTTTCAAAGCTTATTGAAGTGTTCAAGATAACACAATGACTATCAAAAATCACAATAAGATATTATGTTATTTTTTTATTGTTTTAATATATTAGATAAATTAACTGTTAATTTATTATTGCATTTTACTTATTAGAGTTACACACCAATATTATTCCACCACTAAATTTTGTTTAAATTCATCTATTTAGAAAAACACAATTGTCTTCAGAAAAAACACAATAACTAAAACAAAGACAAAATGAACTATACTAAAGACACAATAACGAGATATGAGGTTATAAGTGTAAAAAAATTTATAATAATTTTTTATAAAATTTATTATACTCATTTAAAGATTAAAAACACTCGTTTTTATGGAGTATTTTTTCTATAAAAATAATATCGTACATAAGAGTTATGAATGTTTAAAAAAATGATGACACTTACAAAAAAATCAACAAAAGTGGTTATTTCTATAATAAATCTCTAACAAACTTTTTTCTACAATTTGATCTCTATCATTGATTAAGTTGATTGATGGTTGAGATTACTTTTTATATTTTTTAGTATTAAGGGTCTTTTTATATGAACATTTCCCTAAATATATTTTGTATATTGAAAATGCTTGTTTACGAGTATTTTTATAGATAATGTAATTACTTGATTTTGATAAACTAACCCCGTAAAAAATAATTATAGAGATATTGTATTTTTATTTCATTTTTATAGCGATTTATATACGTTTATTATCTATTTGACATTTCATTTCATTTTATCATTCTATTGTGTGACGCGACCCAAAACAAAAATATTTAATATCTAGCGATAGGAAACTACTCCTAAAAAATTTGCACACCCGTGGAAAGAATTTTTTAAATCTATTGCTAACTATCATATTTCTCTTATCTGCACTCATTTTTAAATATAATATTGAATAAATTACATGATGTGTGTGAATTTGTGCTCACACTTTAAAGAGTGTAGGTGAATGGTCTATTAGTTATAATTTATAATTTCACTTATTTTTATCTCTCTACTCTAATAAAAAAAGTAAATAGGTGTGACACATTACAACACCATATTCCTCTTTATTAAATTTTTTCTATTTCTCTCTCCTATATAATAATTATATTAACTACTAATAATATTATTTACAGTTAATTACATAGCCAGTCCCTGTGGTTTAGCGAAAATAACAGGTTTGGATACTACAGGACCGTTGAAGGGTGTCAATGCAACAGTTTTATAATAAGAAGAGTGTTAGAACACCTAACATATCAAATAAGGGACCCTGTTTGTATGGATGATGCTAAGAACACGAACAAGTATGAGACAGAACAAGAACAATAACAAGATGATGTTGGTTTTCAAGAAGGATGTATATTGCTCTCAAGTTGTTTTACTAGTGTTACAAAGCATAAAGTAAGATATAAGTACTTGAGACACTTTATACGACATCCTACAGCCGGCTATACTTGGAAAGCCAGCTGAAAACACTAATCTAGACAACAACAAGATCAACGTAGGGTCAAAAGGCAGATTGCCTTTTGACTTGTGACTATGACATGCCATAGCTCACATCCTAATGTATTACAAAAAGGATAAAAGATACAAAGTAGTAAGTTACATACCAATGGCCATAATCTATAGTTGACAAACGGATGGACCTTTTCACCAACTCATATAAGTTGGTGAGTCTTTAGAGTGGTAGCGAAAAGTTGTTTAGCTTTGTCAAAAGATGAACAGAGAAAGCATGTCTTCTATATCTTTGGAAGAAATCAGTCTTTGGCTTTAGAAGACTTTGTCTTTGATGCTTCGGAGGACTTCATCTTTGGCTTCGGAAGATGTTGGTCATTTGGCTTAGGAAGATTTTACACTTAGCATATTTCCTTAAGTTGTGTAAAACTTTTGAAGTAACTTCACTTAGTACTTCATGCATGCATGTTGAGAGCTCTTTCTTTGCTTTGGTTGCATCAAACTTTAAGTATAAACCTTACAAACTCCCCCTAGGCTGATGCTACCAAAACAGAAGAGATTATTTATCTATTAACAGTCCTCATCAGGATCAAGACCATTCCTTTATTCATCATTTGGTCAGGATCCCTCGGACTTTCATAGTATCTCCTCATGTCATAGAGATCATGTAGAGGAAGATCAAGTATGTCTTTCCAAAAGTAGACATCTTGACCTCCTTGATCTCTAATGACATACCATCTATTTGGATTAGCTGCAAAGGTCTAGGACAAGATGGGTCTCTTAGCAGCAAGAGGCTCTTCTTGAATAGGAGTTGGATAAGTAGCCTCCTGTTTATCACCCTCAGGATGTTCTGACCCATCCTGAGCTGTAGAGGTGGATGTCTTGGACTTCTTCTTCATTTCCTTATCCCTTCTAATAGCCATCCTATCCTTCCCCTTTCCTGATTATAACTGAGAAGACTGGCCTTCAGCATCAGGTTGTTCTTGTGTGTCTTTCTCAGTTAGGTCCTCTTCCTTCACAAGTTTAGAAGGAGAGTGATTAGGAACCTGCTATGGATTAGAAGATGAAGTTGATAGTGGTCTACTACTAGGTCCAGGTTGTGTTGTCTCTTGTGCTTCAACCTTGACCTTAACTTCAGGTGCAACCTGACTTGGTGGAGAATGCAAGTCAATGAGCTCATCCTTTTTAATCTTTTGCTTGATCACCCTAATGTGCTCATCCATGGTGGATAGAGAAAATTGGACCAAGCCTCCTTTCGAGAATCCATATAGCTTTAAGAAGCTCATCATTCTCTGCCTATCAGCATACTTCTTTAGACTTTTTTGGATGATTGCTCTTGACTTCATAGCTTCTTCCCTCATCTTCCTCTTAGCAGCCTTTTGTTCTTTCAATACTTGTTGCTCGAGCTGCTTGAGGTACTCAAACTCTATGTATTCATATGATAAGGGATGAAGTGCAGATGCCTAATAGAGTCATGTGGCACTCAGGTAGTTAATCATATTTTGTCTGTTTGCTTCTTTGTCTACCTGAGGTTGTTGCTCAGTTGCCACAACCTCTGTTACAGGGCTTTCTTGAACTGGGGAGAGAGTAGGAGCAGGCTTGCAGAGTCTTTTTATCCTCTTTTCTTCTTTGATCTTGAGGAGTAGTTCTGTATCCTCTGCCTCCTTCCTTTCCTTTGACATCTCAATGTCAGCCAGTTCATTTAACTCTTCTAAGGGAAGAGAGATGAGTTCATTAATGTTATAGTTTCTTGTCCCCAAGTAGTTCAATTTGGCTGCCTTTAACTCATCATCTTGAGTGTTTCGCCTGGGGTCAGCCCTGATTGCAGCTTCCATGAAGCCTGGGGACCCACTTGAACTCTCTACCCTTAGCTTCCTCTTCCTCTCTCTATTCTCCCCCCCAATCTCCTCAGGAGTCATCTTCCTTTTACCTTTGTCACTCATAGACCTTTGTGACTCATGTTGGAGAGAGTTTTAGCCTTCATTTCTTGGTTCCTCACTTGAGCTCTGGCCAGAGAGAGGTTGTGAGACACCTTCACTAGCTGGTGCCTCAATAAGGGTAATAGGTGCTAAAGTAGTTCCTGTTATTTCAAGGTTCACAGGCTCAACTACTAGGCCTTCAGCAAAGGTTTCCCCTTTGAAGCCAATCTTAGGGTCTATCTCAACATCTAGTTGACCAACAGTCTTGCCTGCTAGCCTCTATCTATACAGACTTGTTCTCATCTTGAACTCTTCAATCACCTTTTGTTTAATATTATCAGCCAACCTTGTAGCTTGCCTATTTTGAATTGGGTTGGCAAGTGGAAGGTCAACTAGATAAGTGCTCTCATAGAATCTCAGGGTGTAGAAGTTGTAGGTCTCTTGTTGCCCCTAAGATCTAGAGATTACCAGGGCTCTCCTCTGATCATCATATCTCCATCCCATAATTGGATTATCAGCTGGGTGAGATGGAGTTGGCATTGCCCTTGGTATACCCTCTTCAATCATACTTTGTACAGGTGAGTCCACATCAATGTGAACGTGAGGAGGTTGCTTAGTATGGACAAAAGCTAGAGAGGGTGGTGAATCCTCTTTGTAAATGCTCTGAGAAGAACTCCCAAGTTCTGTGATTGCAGTTAGGACTTCCTCCCCCTTTTTGGTAGCATCACCTTCTTGCATACGTGAGCTAGAGGTTAGGTCCACCACATCCATAGGTTCTTATGGTCCTGGTTGAGTCCTCCTTAGTGGTCTCTTAGCAAACTTGCCCTTGAGATCGGTGATCTCAAGTTGCTGGCCATGGACCCTCTTTTGTAAGGTAGTCACCTGAGATTCTAGGCGACTAACCTTTAAGACTAAATAGGTGTAGGTTTTAATTAGTTGTTGCACCTTTAGTTTCAGACTTCCCTCATCTTCAGTTGAAGAATCACTAGGGGAAGAGAGAATAGGACCTAAGTCTTCTTCCTCATGAATAGCACTAAGTTCTTGGCTATTGGACTTTCCTTGCACCATGACAACTTCAGTTGAAGTGTCAATGGGTTGGGTTGCCATGGTTGAGGTCTTAAAGATGTAATCACTTGCAGAAGTAAGAGCCTCTTCCATATGGACCTCCTGAACTGGTTCAGGGAGATCCACCTCAATTGTGGGTGGATGATGTAGGCTAGACATGGCTGAGTCAAAAGTACTCATCTCTCTTTGACCAGGGGTGGAGACGAGAGATTCATGGTTCTCACTGAATCCCATGTCCTCATCGTCAAAGAAATGAAGGTTGGGTATGGGTTGATTGAGGTCTAGAGGCTGAGGATGGTAGGTTTCATCTGAAGGTTGTTCACTATAGTTTTGAGACTCTAAGTGAAGGCTTAAGGCTGGTATTAGTGTAGTGAGCTCATCAGGCTGAGCATGAGGAACCTCAATACTGATCCTTGAAGTGATGGGAATGGTTTGCTCCTCAGGGGAAGTGGGAGCTCTAGTGTCCACTTCCTCCTATATGGGTGAGAATACGAGGGCCTGCACAACCTGAGTAGTTTGTGCAGGGTTTGTTTGGATTTTCTTTGGTAGGTGATGGTGATTTGTGGCTGTGTGGGTGGTGTAGAGGTGGAAGGTGTGGGTTCAACATTAGCTTGTGTTGCTAAGTTGTCACCTTGAGCAATGAGCTCTAACATTTTTGGGACTTGGGCTTGTTTCTACCCCTAAGAAGCCAACAGTTGACTTTCTTATTATTTTAAAGATGTCGGGCTTCATCTATCCTAATTTAAGAATATCACCTATTCCCCTCAACTGTGAACCCAGTTCACAGTTAACAATGTACTGGATATATCTAGGGAACATATAGTATTCTAAAGAGTCCAAGTTAGCAAGTAAATTAGTATAAACAAACTGTGAGTACCTAAACTTGACCCCTTATGCCAATCCATAGACTATATAGGAAAAGTCTTTTGGAATTTGATCCCAACCTCCATGTTTGTTTGATAAATAGTGGATGACCACATGGAGGAGGTACTTCCATTGAGAGGAGACCTTCCCCTTCTTGAAGGTTCTTATAGAATAATCAACCTCAAAGCCCATCTGCCTAAAGGACTGGTTCACAGCAGATTTTGGGAAGGACAATTCGCCTTCTTCATCATCCATCCTTAGATGAGTACGGATGGTGGCTGGAGTGATGAAAATTGTCCTGCCCTACACTATGGCAGAAAGTGCCTTCTCCGCATCCATAATGACCTCTTGGTAGGTCCTCCAGAACTCCAGAAGTGGATCTTCATATAGTGGAGGGTTTATGGTGAGGGAGGTGAAGTAGTTTGTTAGAACCAAGAAACAACAAACATCTGAGAAGCCAGGATCCTTCTCAGACACTAACAGAGCAACCTGATTATATTGCTTGTGTAGTTGCATGGAGAAATTGAGCTGGTTTTGTGGATCAAGGTGGCCATTTAGAGTAGCTTTAGGATTAAGGAAGGTAAGAACAAGGTCGGTTTGTGGGTGAATTTAGGGTTTGAATAAAGTACATGAAGGTGAATAGTGAAAGAGGGGGAACCATTGTACAAAATATATATGGTTTGGATTTAAGACAAAGTTAATGCAATCGGATAAACTTTGAAATCCGAATGTCAGTCCCACCTCAGAAAAGGTGCCAAAAAAGTTAGTTTTCTTGGAAGTCTAAATCTTCCGAAGGTAATTTGTCTTTGGAAGATTTTTTTAGAAAAACATCCGAAGCCAATTTGGCTTCAGAAGATATTCCTTAGTTTTTCTAAGAATTTTGCTTCGCAAGAAAAATACTTAAAGTATTTTTACTTCTTAGATAGATTTTGCTTCAGAATATATCAAATGTTAGAAATCTTATTCAATAAAAGAATAAGTCTTCCGAGACTGAATTGCTTTCGGAAGAAAAGAGTCCTTCAATACATATAAGTACTTAGTGACAAAAGTAAGCTTCGAAAGATATATCATAATTTCTTCCAAAGGTTAATTTTTCAGAAGTAGTTATATGTTTAAAAGACACAATTTTCTTCCAAAGACAACTTGATATCTTCCGAGGAAAATTACATCCAAATTCATAAAGATCCTAAGTAATATCATTTTGAAAATATTTATTCCAAAGTAAACTGGGCTTATATGGTGAAGAAATAGATAACTTAAGACACACATATTAAAAATAATCTTGAGTTAAGTTTAGTTAAAATCTACTCAAAGTTAATCATCCCAATAGCTGATACAAGATACTTAAATCTCTTCTCATCAAAAGCTTTTATGAACAAATTAACATATTGTTCATTTTTGCTAACTTTGACTAGTTTTATCAGTTCGTTTTCAAAATCATCTCTAATTAAATGATACTTGATATTAATGTGTTTTGTCTTTGAGTGCTGAACTGGATTTTCTTTGATAAAGTAAGCACTATTGTTGTCAATACGGATTGGAGTCTCCTTGAAGTTGAACCCATAGTCAAGTATTTGATTCTGAATCTAAAGCACTTGAGCACAGTAGCTTGCAGTAGCAATGTATTCAGCTTCAACAGTTGATGCAGATACACAGGATTGTTTCTTGCATTGCCAGGAGACTATCCTTCCACCAAGAAATTGACATCCCCCAGATGTGGACTTTGTAGTCATGTTGCAGCCACTATAGTCACTATCTGTATAAGTATACAGATTGAAGTCAAAATTCTTTGGATACCAAAGGCGCAATTTGGGAGCACCTTTGAGATATCTAAGAATTCTCTTGACAGCAACCAAGTGTGACACTTGGGGGTTGGCTTGATATCTTGCACAAATACATGTTGCGAAACATGATATCAGGTCTGCTGTCTGTAAGGTACATAAGAGACCTAATCATAGCCCTGTAAAGATGTTTATCAACATACTCCCCCTCAAGATCTGGTCCAAGGGTGTGGTTTCTGGCTATGGGTGTCTTAGCAACCTTGCATTCAGTTATCTGAAATCTGATAAGTATGTCTTGTACATACTTTGACTGGTTTATGAAGATGCCATTGTCAACTTGCTTCACTTGAATTCCTAGAAAGAAATTAATTTCCCCATGGCACTTATTTCAAATCTATTTTTCATCAGCTTCTCAAAGTCTTTGTAGAGCTTTGGATTAGTTGACCCAAAGATAATGTCATCTACATAAACTTGAACCAGCATCTAGTTACTTCCTATTCCTTTGATGAAGAGTGTTCCATAAATAGTACCTCTTTTGTATTCGTGCTTACAGAGATACTGTGATAGTGTCTCATACCACTTCCTCGGAGCCTGATGTAGTCCATAGAGAGCTTTGTCAAGCTTGCAGACATAATCAGGATGATCTGGGTCCACAAAGCTAGGTGGTTGTTTGACATACACCTCCTCATCAATCACCCTATATAAGAAGACACACTTGACATCAAGTTCGTAGACCTTGAAATCCTTGGATGTAGCAAAAGCCAGGAATATCCTAACAGCTTCAAGTCTTGCTCCATGGGCAAAAACATCAGTGTAGTCAATCCCGTCTTCTTGTGTGTATCCTTGAACAACTAGTCTTGCCTTATTCTTGATGACAACTCGTTTATCATCCTTCTTGTTCCTAAATACCCACTTAGTACCTATGTTAGTCTTCCCTTAAGGAAGAGGACATAGATTCCAAACCATCTATCTTTTGAATTGAAGTAGCTCCTCCTGTATTGCTTCAACCCAACTTCCATCTTTCAAAGCCTCTTCAATCTTCTTAGGCTCTATCTGAGACAAGAAATAAGAGTGAAGACAAACATTTTTTTCATGGGTTTGTCTTCTTGTTCTCACCCCAGTCTCAACATCTCTAATGTGTTTGAGGTAGAATGGGACTTATGGATTCTTAGTTGAGGAATCATAGCAAGTTGTTTAGACAGATCTAAATTGGTGAAATTCAGATCTGGTGCTTGAGAATCATCCACCATATCAGCATACTTATCAAGTAAGACTTGATCAAATGAGTGTGTTATATCATTAATGTTGTCTTCAATGGAGTGGTTATCAGCATCAAGGAATTCTTGATGACTCTTACCACCCCTATCTCCTCCTACATTAGGAATTCCCTCATTTGAGTTTTGTGCCTCTTTGCTAGAATTTGTAGGCTCCTTAGATGTATCGGTTGAAGAGTGTGTTATGGTTGTGCTGACAGGATTTCCAACTACAGGGCTAGTTGCCATAGGAACTGATATAGTTTGATCAGTTGGTCTTCTTAGCACAAATCTTGGATCAAAATCTTCTTTTGATAAGATACATATAGATCCTGAAACATTCTCACAAGATTTGTTAAAATAGTTGGTAACTAAGTCAAGATCAAATAGCCAATAAGGACTAGAACTTTTCACACTGGGTGTGTCTTCATTGAAGGTCACATTGGCTGACTTCTTAACTACTCTGGTTCTAAGATTGTAAACTCTATAAGCCTTAGCTTGGGAAGAGTATCCAATGAAGTGTCCATCATTTGATTTCTCTGTAAACTTGGCTACTTGATCTTTGGTATTCAAGATAGTGCAAGAACATCCAATTGATCTGAGGAAACCAATAAAAGTCTCTTTTTGTGCCGAAGTTCATAAGGAGTCTTACCATGAGTCTTAACTACTAAAACTCTATTTTACACATAGCAGGGAGTGTTGACTACCTTGGCCCAGAAGGTGATGGGCAGTTTAGATTCAGATAACATGGTTCTTGCATCTTCAATAAGTGTCTTGTTTCTCCTCTCAGCAACACCGTTTTGCTGAGGAGTCCTGGGAGCACTATATTGTCTTGTAATACCCTTTTCATTACAAAGTGTGTTAAGGATTTGATTTTTGAATTCGGCTCCTTGATCACATCTTATGATCTTGACCCTGTGATCATATTGATTCTCAATTTTTTGAATGAAGCTTTTTATGATCTCAGGGGTCACATCCTTAGTTTTGAGAAAGAAGGCCCAAGTGAATCTTATGAAGTCATCTATGAGATCCATATATAACAAGTGTAGGGGTGTAGTGATGGAGTTCATTTCCTTTGGCTTGTGAGATACCTTGTGTTGCTTCCCTTTCAGGCATGCAACATAATGACCATCACTTGTAAACTCTTTTATTTGGCATTCCAGTTACCAAATCATTCTTAATTAGTTTATTCATGTTTTTAAAGTTTACATGGCACATTCTTTTATGCCAATGGAAAGACTCGTCACTATTGGCCTTAGACAGAAAGCAAGAAACTTCTCTTGAAGGTGATGTTTCCTACAAGTTCATCTTGTACATGTTCCCTCTCCTGGGATCTCTGAGTAGGATATGCTCTTAAGGAATGACCACTCCGGACTTGAGAACAATGCACTCATGCTCAATAAAAAGCATGTTGTGTCATGGATGACAAAATTAGGATACAATTAGAACATTGTATCCAAGCTCCTTGACAAAGTTTACCTTTTCAATGCTAAGCTTACCATTTGTGACCCTGCCCCTTCAAGTAATGTAACCTCCAAAATCTCCTCCAAAAGCAATTGGCCCTCCATTAATTCTTTCAAAGTTTTGAAGCAAAGATCCATTGCCTATCATGTGGCTGGAATAACCACTATCAATGATCCACACATTTTCTTTGGTCTTGAGCTGTTCCTACACAAAAAGATGGTTAGTTACATTTGGGAATCCAAGCCTCATTTGTCTTGGGCTTATCAAAGTACACTGAAGACAATACAATAGTAATTGATCCTATATTCAGACTTTGAGGATCATCAGCTGTTGTTGATGAAGAACTTACAGTCACTTGGTCTTCCTTTATCTTCCACACCGTCTTTGGAAGATAAGACTTGACCTTCAACACTTCAAAAGTTTTGATAACTTCGGATGTTTTGGAGACTAGGCCTTTAGAAGATCTTACATTCACTACAACAGACTTTAGTACATCAGAAGCATTCCTTACTTCTGAGACCAAATTTTCTTCCGAAGGCAAGTTTTCACTTGTCTTCAACTTAGCTTTGGAGCTTCCGAAAGGAAAGGATTTTCCTTCCAAAGTTGTTTCTTCTTCTTTTCATTAGAAGTCTTCTTCTTAGTCATGTGGATAGTACTTTTAGGATTGTAGATGCAATCCTTAGCAAAATGAGAAATACTACCACACATGACACATTTAGTTTGCTTCCTTTTGAGAGTCTTCTTTTGTATAGAAAGTTGAGCTTGATCACTTTCCAATCCCATCTTTATCTTTACAAATGATGTAGCAGGCTTCTCAGGGTGATGCTTGCTTTTGGAAATGGATGGTTCAGGCTGTGTAGTAGTGGTGCACATTTGATCAGCCTTCTTTTCTTCACAGGGATGAGGTAGACATGAACTAGAACTCCTAGTACTAGAGTTCATAGTTGTATCCTCAGTCTTTACCACTTCAAATCCTACAGAGATAAAGACTTGTTTCTACTTGGAGCCTTCTTTTCCTTTCTCATTGCATTTCTAATCAAGTTCTTCCTCTTGGACTTGCTCAACCCTAATTCTTTCCTCTCCTTAGGAGAATAGTGGCCCTTCTTAGGATGATCTTCCTCACTCATCTCAGATCCAGCCTTTATTACCTCCTCTTCATCTTCATCCTTTTCTTGAAATGGGTCTATAAAGGAAAGCTCATCTTGACAAGTTCCACACCTTGGAGATGTTATAGATAGTAAAGTGTGTGGAAGAGCTATCTCAATAGATCCTAGTCCTTGCTTATTCTGATAACAAATCTTTTCATGCAAGGATGAAGATTTAATGTCTTGAAGGTCTCTTCTTTAAGAACACATTTTTCTGCCCAGTCTTTGCTGATCACAAGCTCAGCCTTGCATTTAGTTAACTTGGTAATGAGATCCTTAATTTGAGTCTTGTAATTTGTGTGCTCATGCTTTAGATTGAAATGGTTTTCTCTAGATCTTCTATCATAAGTTTATAATCATTTTCAGCTCTTTTAAATCAGCTTTTAAAATATTTAGGGACTCAAGATCAGATCTCGTTTTGAAGTTATAGGACCTGTATCTATTAACTTTAGTAATACATTCAGGGGTGCAAAGATACCTTGGCTTCTTCATGGTCTACCATCAGTGCTTGGTTTGGGTAGACATCTTCAACTTGAAAGCTCCAATCAAAGCCTCCTTCTTCAATAGCAACTGTAGCTTGCTGCTTAGGCTTCTCAGTCTTTGGAGTTCCATCAGTGTAGTTTGGCCTTATTTGTGCTTGGCTACCACTTGGTTTTGGTGCCTTGCACTCCCTAGCAAAGTTTCCCATTTAGTTACAGTTGTAACACTTCACTTTGCTTTTATCCAGCCCAAACTTTCCACTGGATGCATTATTGGGAAACTTCCTCCCAATTCTTTTATAGAACATCTTGGCCTTGTGAGTGAGAAGAGCCATTTGCTGGACTATCTCCATGTACTCTAGATCATCTGGATGGATACAGCCTAAGTCTTTAAGATTGAAGAGAAAGTTGCCACTGCTTTCATTAGTAGACACAAAGGCTTGTGAAGAGCTTGTCTCATGGAATGGGCTTTCTTAGATGTAGCTCTCCCTTGGCGTCTTTGGGAAGTTGATAAAAGGACCCTTTGTGAGTTTTCAAGGTAACAAAGAAGATGATTTGGTTCTCTGCAGTCCATTTCAACAACATGAAGGGCTGAACTCTGCTGATTGTTGGAGGAGTTACCAGATGGATTTTGCATGTTCATCTCCATCTGGTAGCCACTAAGGATACCATACAACTCTGTGAGAGTAAGGGTCTTGAGGTTTTCAGTCCTTTTAATGATCACACAATAGTGTGTCCATTATCTAGGAAGAGTAGACATGAACTTCCTTAAAATGTCCCTATTCTCAAGACTTACTCCAACATCCATTACAGTATCCAAAATCTTAACATACCTGAAGTATTGTTGAGTCATGGTTTCACCTGTTTTGTAGGTGAAGTTCTCAGACTATTGCTTCAAGAGGTCTTTCTTGTTTTCTTTTTCTTCATTTGACCCCTCATACATAAGCTTCAGTGCATGCCATAGTTGCTTAGCGGTCTTGCACTTCTTGAAGCCTCTGTAGATAGAGTTTGGAAGAGCAGTTTGGAGAACGGTCATGGCCTTTTGATCTATATCAATCTTTTTCCAATTTTGGAGAACGGTCATTTGACCCCTTGCCGCCGTCGCTCACCCCATCTCTAATTACCTCTTTTCGACCGATCACTACTCTAACCTAATAACCTAAATTCAACTAAAACCAAAATGGAAAACACCCATCCCTTCACGATCTGATTGTACCCGAAACACCCACCCTTCATTTGTTGGTCGTCGGTCTTAAAATCATGGATTTTGTTGGTGATCAATAATTTTGTTGTTGTAACAGCCATGATAGGGAAAGAGTCAGTGGAGTGGGGTGGTGATTGCAGTGGGCTGTGGTGGCGGATGAATAAGGGGAATGATAGAGACGACGTGATAGTGAGAAAGATAAAGTCATAGTAGTGGCTAACATTACCATGGTAGTAACCACCTAAGGTGGTGTTTGTTTTTATAAAAAAGATTTCCGAAGCTCTTCTATCTGTGCCGTGCAAACCACGCATAGACATTACCATCTGCAAATATTTTGATTTTTTAAAGACATTTTATTAAAAAAACGTCAGCGCGTACTCTTCTTGGTGAAAACCAAAAAACAAAACTTCAAACCTTTCTCAAACCCTTTTCTTCCCAACACCTCCATTCTTCTCAAACCTTTTTCTTCAAACTTCCTCTCCCCCATCCATCAACCACATCCTTCCTCCTTTCGCTGCCAGTGGACCTCCCCCTTGCCGCCGTCGCTCACCCCATCTCGTCGACCCCCTCCCGTCGCACAGCCACGCATCGCTTAGCCTTCCATCGTACACCCCATCCCGATAACCCCCTTCTGTCGTACAACCTCCCGTCATTCAGACTCTCGTCGCACAGCAATCTGCATTAGCTAAAAACAAAAAAATCTTCTTTTTTCATACCGCAGAGGTTTAGGCCACCTCCTATTCTAAAGATGTCTGCAGATGCGGTCCATAAACTGCAGACATTTTAGTTCTGAAAAATCAAACTGAACCTAAATTTATTTATTTTTTATATGAGAAAAATCAAATGTAAAAGGGTCATATAAATTTTCATCTCTTAGTTACAAAGATATTTTGTTACATATAACTAACCTATCCAAATAAAAGAAATCGAAATTTATTATATGAGCTCACTAAACAGTTAACTATGAAACGACTTTTTTTCATACATTTTTGAATGGCAAGATTAACTATACAAATGACAGCTAAAATAAAAAATATAAAACCAAAAATAGTAAAACATGCAACAAAGCAAATTTAAAAACGAACTACACCTAACACCAAAAAACCAAACATATTAGATCAATATCCCCAATAAACGTAAATAAACGTAAATAGTGTAACATTAAAAAGGATTAAAACATTATTCGATCACCACCTCGTTATACAAACAAAATCACATGTAAAGAATAATTTCAGACAATCTTTGAGACGAGATAACTACAAGTGGCTTTTCTTCTTCATCATAATACCAAATCATTAGTATGATCATGCTCCTTACCCTTGGGCAACCCGCTAATTGAATGAATTCATTAATGAAGCCACAATCATAAAACTTTGATATTAAACATTACCTTTTAACAATAACTGATGTTGCAAGAATCGAAGCGCCATGGGGAATCCATCCCCTTTAGGTTTGACAAAAAGATGAAGAGGAGATAAGAGGTAATAGTTTATATACCCGGGAAATTTATCAGAATAGGCATATGACCATTCTGTTTTATAAATATAATCATTGACTTTTAAATTTTTAAATTTTTTCAGCTTAACCAAACTATGGCATGTGTCAATTATTGTCACTCACCGATACTATTTCATGTTATATCCCTTAGTATCTCTAGCTAGCAGCACCCTTCCATGATGTGTCACTAAAAATATAATATAAAAAGCATATCGCTATCCAGCAATACCTCATGTGTGTGTATTGTCTTGATCTTAATTTTTTTTTGAATATTTCCATGTTACTAGTAACACTCGTAGTGATACATATCATCCTGTGCATCCCCAGTGAAATAATAATTACACTTTATAAGGAATACACTTAAATACTGATGCACCAAAGAACAACCAAAAAGCTCTCATCATGCACATGTGAGGTATTAGAAAAGTACTTTGGAAGATTTGATATATCTCAGAGAATTATGCTAAGTATCAAATCTTCTGAAGCCCAAAGACCAATTCTTCCAAAGCCAAAGATGAAGTCTTTTAAAGCTTTAAAGTCAAAGTCTTCCAAAGCCAAACACTAATTTCTTTTGAAGACAGAGAAGGCATGTCTTCTCTGAAATACTTTGACAAAAGCTAAAACACATTTCCGCTGCCATCTCTGAAGACTCACCAACTAGCATGAGTTGGTGAAAAGTCCATGTTTTTGTCAACTGTAGATTAAGGGGTTGAGTCTGTAACTTTCTAATTATGTACTTTTTATCCTTTTAGTATTAGATAAGGATGTGAGCTATGACATGTCATAATCACTAGTCAAAAGGCAATCTGCCTTTTGACTCTACATTGATCTTGTTGTCTAGATTATTGTTTCCAATTGGCCTTCAAAGTATGGCCGGCTGTAAGATGTAGTATAAAGTATCTCAAGTACCTATATTTAGAATTAAGCTTTGTAACACTTGTAAGAACTTGAGAGCAATATACATCATTCTTGAAAACCATATTATATTGTTCTTGTTCTTGTTCTAGTTCTTGTTCTTTCACTAAGTGTTCTTTGTTTCATCCTAACCGGTTCCCTATTTGATCTGCTAAGTATTCTATGTCTCTCCATCTGTAAAACTGTCGTATTGGCTACCCTTTAATGGTTCTGCAATTGGTATCAGAGGATTTTAGGCTCTTGATTATAAGATTTCACCATCTTAGAACTCTTTAGTTTCACAAAACACATATCAACTCAAATGATAGCTAGGCTAAGGCTGATATGGAAACCGGTACCATGACAAAGTCTCCACTGATCACTTCTGATGACTTTGATACTTGGTGCCAACGTATGGAAGGGTTCATCAACTCTCAAGACAATAGAATGTGGAGATCAGTTGTTGAAGGACCTCACATCCCAAGCACCTCTTCAACCGCTGCTGGAGGTGGGATGATTTCAAAGAAAATGGCGGACTTCTCTGAAGAAGACCGGAAGAAAATAGATGTAGTTCAGAAAGCCATCTCCGCTCTCCAAATTGCTCTTCCAAACTCCATATACAGAGGCATCAAGAAGTGCAAAGCTGTTAAGTAGCTCTGGGATGCACTAAAGCTCATGTATGAGGGGTCTGAGGAAGCCAAGGAAAACAAGAAAGACATTATGAATCAGCAATTTTAGAACTTCACCTATAAGACAGGTGAAACCATGACTCAACAATACTTCAAGTATGTTGAGATTGTGGATACTCTAATGGATGTTGGAGTCATGCTTGACAATAGGGACACAGTGAGGAAGTTCATGTTATCTCTTCCCTAACAATGAACTTACTACTATGTGGCCATCAAGAGAACTAAGAAACTCTCCACTCTTACTCTCATAGGACTGTATGATATCCTTAGTGGTTACTAGATGGAGATGAATCTGCAAAATCCATCAAACAGCTCTTCCAACAATCAACAGAGTTCAGTCCTTCATATAGTTGGAAGGGATAGCAGAGACCACAGGATCATCTTATTTGCTTCCCTGATAGCTCATAAAAGGGACCTTTCATCACCTTCCCTGAAACACCAAAAGAGAGCTACATAGGATGCCCATTCCAAAAAACAAGCTCTACTCAAGCCTTTGTGTCTGTTGATGAAAGCTATGGAAACTTTCTTTCACTCTTAAAGACTTGGACTACATCCATCCAGATGATCTGGAGTACATGGAGATAGTTCAATAGATGGCTCTTATCACTCATATAGACAAGAAGTTCTACAAGAGAAAAGGAAGGAAGTTCCCAAGCAATGTGGCCAGTGGAAAGTTCAAACTAGATAAAAGTAAGGTGAAGTGTTACAACTATAACCAAATGGGACACTTTGCTAGAGAGTGCAAGGCACCAAGGACAAATGGTGGCCAAGCACAATCCAGATCAAACTACACTGATGCAGCTCCCGGAACTGAGAAGCCAAGCCAACCTAAACAACATGCTACTGCTGCTATTGAAGAAGGAGGCTTTGACTAGAGCTTTCAGGTAGAAGATGCTTCACCAAACCAAGCACTGATGGTTGATAATGAAGAAGCCAAGGTCTTAGAACATCTTTGTACTCCTGAATGCATTGCTAAAGTTAATATGTACAGGTTGTATAACTTGGAATTGAGATCTGACCTTGAGTCCTTAAACATTTTAAAAGCTGCATTTCAAGAGCAGAAAATGATTATAAACTTTAAATTGATGATTTAGAGAAAACCATTTCTACTCTTAAGCATGGGCATACAAACAATAGGACTCAAATCAAAGATCTCATAACCAAGTTAACTGAATGCCAGGCTGAGCTTATGATCAGCAAAGCCAAGGCAAAAAAATGTGTTCTTGAAGAGGAAACCTTCAAGGACATAATATCCTCAAACTTGATTGCCAAAGTTTGTTACTAAAACTGGCAGCGACTAGGGTCAAGTGAGATAGCTGCTCTACACACACTCCTATCTGTTAGATCTTCAAGGTATGGAACTTGTCAATACGAGCTGCCTCTTATTGATCATATCCAAGAGAATGATGAAGATATAAAGGCGACAGTGAAGGATGAACCTGAAGTGAGTGATAAGGGTTATCCTAAGAAGGGCCACTATTCTCCTGGAGAGAAGCAAGAACCAGGGATGACCAAGTCTACAAGGAAGAACTTGATAAGGGCAGCCAAAAGATAGTCAAAGAAAGCCTAAGAGATTAAGGCCACCTTCAACTCCAAGCAAAAGCAAGTTTTCATTTCTGCTGGATTTGATGTGGTAAAGACTGAAGACTCAACAACGGACTCTAGTACCAAGAGTCCTAGTTCATGTCCAAATCATCTGGGTCAAGGAAGGAATGTTGATCAAATGTGCACCACTGCTGTACAGCCTGAACCATCTAATTCCAAGAGCAAGCCTCACCCTAAAAAGCTTAGTGCATCATCTAAGAAGATGAAGAAGGAATTGGAAAATGATCAAACTCAGCCTCCCACTCAAAAGAAGACTCTCAGAAACATGCAAACTGAATGCATCATGTGTGGTAGTACTTCTAACTTCGCCAAGGAATGCATTTACAATCCCAAAAGTACTATCCACATGACCAAGAAGAAAACTTCTGAGAAGAAGAAGAAGAAAATAGCTTTGGATGGAAAATCTCTTCCTTTCGGAAGCTCCAAAGTGAAGAAGAAGATAAGTGAAACCTTACATTCGGAACAAAATTTGGTCTCGGATGAAAGGAATGCTTCCAAAGTACTGAAGTTTGTTGCAGTGAATGCAAAAACTTCCAAAGGTCCAGTCTCTAAAACTTCTAAAGTCATCATGACTTCCGATGTATTGAGGGCCAAGTCTAGTCCTCCAAAGATGGTGTGGAAGATGAAGGAAGGCTAACAACAACAAATGATCCTTAGAGCTTGCATATAGGTTCAATTACTATTCCAATATCTTTAGTTCACTTTGACAAGCCCAAGGCCAATGAGGCTTGGGTTTCCAAATGTAACTAACCATCTCTTTATGTGCAGGAACAACTGAAGACCAAAGGGAATGTATGGATCATTGACCGTGGTTGTTCTAGGCATACGACAGGCAATGGATCTTTTCTTCAGAACTTTGAGAAGATTGATGGAGGGACAGTTGCTTTTGGAAGAGAATCTAAGAAGGCTTGGGTTATATTACTGTAAATGGCAGGGTCATAAATGCTAAGCTCAACATTAAGAAGGTAAATTTTGTAAAGGAGCTTGGGTACAATCTTGTGAGTGTATCCCAATTTTATGATTAGAGACATAACATGCTCTTTACTGAGCATGAGTGGATTGTTCTCAAGCCCGGGGTGGTCATTCCTTATGAGCATATCTTGCCCAGAGCCCCCAGGAAAAGGAATATATACAAGATGGATTTGCAGGAAACATCCCCTTCAAGAGTAGTTTATTGCTTTCTACTAAAGCCAATAGTGATGAGTATTTCCTTTGGCATAAAAGAATATGTCATGTAAACTTTAAGAACATGAATAAATTAATTAAGAATGATATGGTAACTGGAATGCCAAAGACAGAGTTTACTAGAGATGACCTTTGTGTTATATGCCTGAAAGGTAAGCAACACAAAGTGTCTCACAAGCGAAAGAAAATGAACTCCATCACTACTCCCCAACACTTATTACATATGGATCTCTTTGGCTCCACAGTTTAATGAGTCAAGGAACGACCTCATATTGTTTGGTGATCACAGATGACATCACAAGATACACTTGGGTCTTTTTTCTTAGAACTAAGGATGAAAGCCCTAAGATCTTGAAGAGTTTCTGTAAGGTTATATTAGAAGGTTGATGCAACCAAAGAAGCCAAAACAACCAAGAAGCTTCCTGCATGCATGTACTGATGTACAAGGTAGAAGTTACTTTGGAAGTTTTACACTCTCCACAGAAATTATTTTGTGTAAAATCTTCTGAAGCCAAAGACCAAATCTTCCAAAGCCAAAGATGAAGTCTTCCGAAGCTTCAAAGACAAAGTATTCCAAAGCCAATGTTGTGAAGACTGATTTCTTTCGAAACACAAAGAGGACATGCTTTCTCTGATCTAATTTTACATAAACCTAACTTACTTTCCACTGCAACTCTGAAGACTCACCAACTTATATAAGTTGGTGAATAGGTCTATGTTTTTGTAAATTGTATATTATGGTCTTGAGCCTCTAACTTCCTACTTTGTACCTGTAATCCTTTTTATAATATAAAAGGATGTGAGCTATGGCATGTCATAGTCACTAGTCAAAAGGCAATCTGCCTTTTGACTCTACATTGATCTTGTTGTCTAGATTAGTGTTTCCAGCTAGCTTTCATAGTATGGACAGCTGTATGATGTAGTATAAAGTATCTTAGGTCCTTGTATTTTCTTTTTATGCATTGCAACACTTATAATAGATCTTGAGAGCAATGAACAACATCCTTAAAAACCATATTACTCTGTTCTTGTTCTTAGTTCTGTCTCACTATTTACTTATGTTCTTAGTATCATTTACATAAACTCGGTTCCCCATTTGATCTGTTAAGTGTTCTAACACTCTTCTCATTGTGAGACGGATTGTATTGACCATCCCTTAAACGGTCCTGCAATTGGTATCAGAGCTTTTTAGGCTCTTGAATGTAAGATCTCACCATATTAAATCCCTTTAGTTTCACAAAACACTTAACAACTTAAATGACAGCTATCACAAAGGCTGATATGGAAACCGGTACTATGACAAAGTCTCCATTGATCACTCCTGATGACTTTGATACTTGGTGCCAAAAAATGGAAGGTTTCATCAAGTCTCAAGACTTGAGTATGTGGGGATCTGTTGTCCATGGAACTTATGTACCATCCACCTCTTCAGCTGCTGTTGGTGGTGGTATTATACTAAAGGAAATGATTGATTATTCTAATGAAGACTGGAAGATGATTGACATAGATCAGAAGGCCATGACCGCCCTCCAAACTGCTCTTTCAAACTGTATCTACAGAGGCTTCAAAAAGTGTAAGACTGCCAAGCAACTATGGGATGTACTAAAGCTGATGTATGAGGGGTCAAATGAAGCAAAAGAGAACAAGAAGGACCTCTTGAAGTAGCAGTTTGAGAACTTCACCTTTAAGGCAGGTGAAACCATAACTCAACAACACTTCAGGTATGTTGAGATTGTGGATACTCTAACAGATGTTGGAGTAACTCTTGAGAATAGGGACATTGTGAGGAAGTTCGTGTCCTCTCTTCCCAGATAATGGACACACTATTGTGTGGTCATTAAGAGGACTGAGAACCTTAAGACCCTTACTCTCACTGAGTTGTATGGTATCCTCAGTGGCTACCAGATGGAGATTAACATGCAAAATCCATCTAGTAACTCCAACAATCAGCAGAGTTCAGCCCTTCATATGGTTGAAAGGGATTATAGAGAACCACAACATTATCTCATCTGCTACCCTGACAACTCACAAAAGGGTCCTTTCATCACCTTCCTAGAGACACCAAGAGAGAGCTACATCTAAGGAAGCCTATTCCAAGAGACAAGCTCTTCACAAGCCTTTGTGTCTACTGATGAAAGCATAGGCAACTTTCTCTTTACCCTTGAAGACCTAGACTGCATCCATCCAGATGATCTGGAGTACATGGAAATAGTCCAGCAGATGGCTCTTCTCACTCACAGAGCCATGAAGTTTTACAAGAGGATAGGGAGGAAGTTTCCTAGCAATACAACCAGTAGAAAGTTTGGGCTGGACAAAAGCAAAGTGAAGTGTTACAACTATAATCAAATGGGACACTTTGTTAGAGAGTGCAAGGCACCAAAGACAAATGGTGGCCAAGCACAAACAATACCAAACTACACTGATAGAGCTCCCTAGAATGAGAAGCCCAAGCAGCAAGCTGTAGTTGCTCCTGATGAAGGAGGCTTTGACTGGAGCTTTCAAGTTGAGGATGCATCTCCAAACCAAGCACTGATGGCAGATCATGAAGAAGCCAAGGTATTGGAACATATTTGTACACCTGAATGTATTGCTTAAGTAAACTGATATAGGTCCTATAACTTAGAGATGAGAACTGATCTTGAGTCCTTAAAAATTTTAAAAGCTGATTTCAAAAGAGCTGAAAATGATTATAAACTTAAAATAGAAGACTTCAAATTGTCTTCGAAAGAAAATTATGTCTTCAAATCAAATAACTACTTATAAGAAATTTACCTTCGGAAGAAATTCTGAGATATCTTCCGAAGCTTAAATATGCTTCTAAGTACTTACATGTATTTGAAGGACAATTTTCTTCCAAAATAAGTTTTCATTGTCTTCGGAAGAAAATTATGTCTACAAGTCAAATAACTACTTATAAGAAATTTACCTTCGGAAGAAATTCTGAGATATCTTTCGAAGATTAAATATTCTTCTAAGTACTTACATGTATTTGAAGGATAATTTTCTTCCGAATGCAATTAAGTCTCGAAAGATTTTGAGAAAACCATTTAAACTCTTAAGCATGAACATACCAACTACAGGACTCAGATAAAAGATCTCATCACTAAGTTAACTGAATGCCAGGCTAAGCTTGTGATCAGCAAAGCCAGGGCAGAAGTGTTCTTGAAGAAGAGACCTTCAAAAACATGATAACCTCATCCTTGCATGCAAAAGTTTGTTATCATAATAAGCAGGGACTGGGATCTACTGAGATAGCTCCTCCACACACTTTATTGTTTGTAAGATCTCCAAGGTGTGGAACTTATGAAGATGAGCTTCCCCTCATAGGCCCCATCGATGAAGAGGATGAAGAAGAGATAATGAAGGATGATTCTAAGAAAAGTGAATAAGATCATCCTAAAAAGGGCCATTATTTTCCCGTGGAGAGAAAAGAATCTGGGAGACCAAGCCTAAGAAGAAGAACTTGATCAGGAAAGCAAAGAGAAAATCAAAGAAGGCTCAAGAGATAAAGGCCACTTTCAACTCTAAGCAGAAACAAGTGTTTATCTTTGCAGAATTTGACGTGGTGAAGGCTGAAGACTCAACTATGAACTCTAGTACGAGGAGTTCTAGTTAATGTCCAACTCATTCCAGTAAAGAGAAGAAGGTTGATCAGCTGTGTATTGCTGCTATAGATGCTAGCAGGTAAGACTTCTGGTCAACTGGATATTGAGGTGGACCCTAAGATTAGCTTTAAAAGAGAAGCCTTGACTGAAGGCCCAGAAGTTAAACCTATAAACCTTGAGACAGGAACTTCTTCAGTACCCTTACCCTTAGTGAGGCACCAGCTGGTGAAGGTGCTTCACAACCTCTCTTTGGCTAGAGCTTGACTGCTGAATCAAGCAATGAAGGCCAAAGCTCTCTCCACCCTGAGTCACCAAGGCCTGTAAGTGACAAAGGGAAAAAGGAAACTGACTTCTGAGGAGATTGAGGAGGAGGAAAGAGAGAGGAAGAGGAAGCTAAGGGGAGAAAGTTGAAGAGAGTCTCCAGGCTTCATGGAAGCTGCCATCAAGGCTGCCCCCAGGCCAAATACTCAGGATGATGAGTTGAGGGTAGCCAGGATAAACTACTTAGGGACCAGAAACTACAATGTGAATGAACTACTCTCATTCCTTTTAGAAGCTACAAAGTCAAGACCTATCATCCAAAAGAGCCAAAAGAAGTCTGTTGACAGACAAAGGATGATGAGCTTCTTGAAGCTGTATGGATTCTCCGGAAGAACGCTTGGTCCAATGTCTCTATCCACTATGGATGAGCACATTAGTGTGATTAAGCAGAAGATTAAAAAAAGAAGAGCTTGTTGACTTGTATTCTCCACCAAGTCCAGCTCAACCTGAGGTTGTCAAGGTTGAACCCCCTGAGACAACACAACCTGGACCTAGGGCTGAATCTCAGCTAACTTTATCTTCTGATCCACAGCAAGGTCCTCTTCACTCTCCTTCTAAAACATGTGAGAGAACAGAATCCAAGTGAGAGAGACATAGTAGAACAACCTGCTGCCAAAGACCAGTCCTTTTAGTTAAAGACTTCAAAGAAGAGGAAAAGGATGGCCATAAAGAGTGTTTCCAAAAAGAAGACCAAGGCATTCACCTTTACATCTCAGGATGAGTCAGAGCATCCTGAGGTAGTGCAAGAAGAGGCTGCTCAACCAACTCCAACTCAAAGAGGAGCCTCTTGCAACTGGAAGACCCATTTTGTCCTGGACTTTTGCTGCTAATCCAGACATGTGGTATGTCATCAGGGATCAAGGAGGTCAAGATGTCTATTTTTTGCAAGACATGTTTGATCTTCCTCTACATAATCTCCATGACATGAGAATATATAATGAGAGTCTGAGGGATCCTGACCAGATGATGAAGAAAGGTATGGTCTTGATCATAATGAGGACTGTCAACATGTAAATAACTTCTCTGTTTTGGTAGCATCAGCCTAGGGGGAGTTTGTAAGGTTATATTAGAAGGTTGATGCAACTAAAGAAGCCAAAACAACCAAGGAGCTTCCTGCATGTATGCACTGATGTACAAGGTAGAAGTTACTTCGGAAGTTTTACACCCTCCACAGAAATTATTCTGTGTAAAATCTTCCAAAGCCAAAGACCAAATCTTCCAAAGCCAAGATGAAGTCTTTCAAAGCTTCAAAGACAAAGTCTTCCGAAGCCAATGTTATGAAGAGTGATTTCTTCCCAAAGACAAAGAGGACATGCTTTCTCTGATCTACTTTTACATAAAGCTGACTTACTTTCTGCTGCAACTCTAAAGACTCCCTAACTTATACAAGTTGGTGAAAAGGTCCATGCTTTTGTAAACTATAGATTATGGTCTTGGGTCTGTAACTTCCTACTTTGTACCTGTTATCCTTTTTATAATATAAAAGGATGTGAGCTATGGCATGTCATAGTCACTAGTCAAAAGTATCTTAGGTCCTTGTATTTCTTTTTATGCTTTTTAACACTTGTAATAGAATTTGAGAGCAATATATAGCATCCTTGAAAACCATATTACTCTATTCTTGTTCTTAGTTCTGTCTCATTGTTTACTTGTGTTCTTAGTATCATTTACATAAACTCGGTTCCCTATTTGATCTGTTAAGTGTTCTAAGACTCTCTTCATTGTGAGACTGATTGTATTGACCATCCCTTAAATGGTCCTGTAGTTTCGTTCTGAAAATTGAGAATCAATATGATCAGAAGGTTAAAATCATAAGATGTGATCAAGGATCTGAATTCAAGAACCAAATCTTTGATATATTTTGTGATGAGAAGGGTATAACAAGACAATACAATGCTCCTTGGACTCCTCAGCAAAACGATGTTACTAAGAGGAGAAACAGGACAATTATTGAGGCTGCAAGAACCAAGTTATCTGATTCTAAACTGCCCATCACCTTCTAGGTAGAGGCAGTCAACACTGCTTGGTATGTGTAGAATAGAGTTTTAGTAGTCAAGACTAATGGTAAGACTCCTTATGAATTGTGGTACCAAAGAGATCTTTCATTAGATTCCTCAGATCATTTGGATATCCTTGCACCATCTTGAATACCAAGGATCAAATACACAATTTTGCTGAGAAATCAGATGGACATTTTATTAGATATTCTTCCCAAGCTAAGGCTTATAGAGTATACAATCTCAAAACTAGAGTAGTTGAGGAGTCAGCCAATATGACCTTCAATGAGCACACACCCAATATGAAAGGTTCTGGTCCTGATTGGCTATTTGATCTTGATTTAGTTACCAACTGTTTTAACAAATCTTGTGAAGATGTTTCAGGATCTACAGGTACCAAATCAAAAGGTTCTGATCCAAGATTTGAGCTAAGAAGACCAAGTGTTCACACTACTTTAGCTCCAGTGTTAACTAGTCCTGCAGTTGGAAATCCTGTCAGCATAACCATGATAAATTCTTCAACTGATACATCTGAAGTGCCTATAAAATCTAGCATAGAGTCATAGAACTCAAATGAAGGAATTTCCAATGTAGGAGGAGACAGAGGTGGTAATAGTGATCAATAATTTCTTGTTGCTGATAACCACTCCATAGAAGATAACATTAATAATGTGACATACTCATTGGATCAAGTTTCTCTTTATATGTTTGTTGATGTGCTAGATGAATCTCAAGCACCAAATCCGAATTTCACCAATTTAGATCTGTCTAACCAACTTGCTGTGATTCCTCAACTGAGAATCCACAAGTCACATCCGATAACAAACAACATTGGAAATGTTGAGACAGGCGTGAGAACAAAAGGACAAACCCATGACATAATTGTTTGTCTTCACTCTTGTTTCTTGTCCCAGATTGAGCCTAAGAAGATTGATGAGGCTCTGAAGGATGAAAGTTGGGTTAAAGCAATGTAGGCGGAGCTGGTTCATTTCAAGAGACATAAGGTTTGGAACCTATGTCCTCTTCCTCATGGAAAGACTAATATAGGTGACAAGTGGGTATTTAGGAATAAAAAAGATGACAAAGGACTTGTCATCAAGAACAAGGCAAGACTAGTTGTTCAAGGGTACACACAAGAAGAAGAGATTGACTACACTGATGTTTTTGCTCCTGTAGCAAGACTTGAAGTTGTTAGGATATTACTTGCCTTTGCTGCATCCAAGGATTTCAAGGTCTACCAACTTGATGTCAAGTGTGCCTTCTTATATGAGGTGATTGATAAGGAGGTGTATGTCAAACAACCACCTGGCTTTGCAGACCTGGATCATCCTGATTATGCCTGCAAGCTTGACAAATCTCTTTAGGGTTGCATCAAGCTCCAAGGAAATGGTATGAGACACTATCATAGTATCCCTGTCAATATGGATACAAGAGGGGTACTATTGATGGAACACTCTTCATCAAAGGAACAGGAAATGACTTGATGCTGTTTCAAGATTATGTAGGTGGCATCATTTTTGGGTCAACTAATTTGAAGAAATGCAAAGACTTTGAGAAGCTGATGAAGGATAGATATGAAATGATTGCTATGAGGGAACTCAATTTATTTTTGGAATTCAAGTGAAGAAGGTTGATAATGGCATCTTCATAAACCAATCATAGTATGTGCAACACATACTTACCATATTTCATCTAACTGAGTGTAAGGTTACTAAGACACCGATAGCCAAAAACCACTCTCTAGAACCTAATCTTGAGGGGGAGTGTGTTTATAAACATCTATACAGGGCTATGATTGGGTCTCTTTTGTATCTCACAGCCAGCAGGCCTGATATCATGTTTGCTACATGTATTTATGCAAGATATCAAGCCAACCCAAGATGTCACACCTAGTTACTGTTAAGAGAATTCTCAGATATCTTAAAGGTGCTCCTAAACTGGGCCTTTGGTATCCAAAGAAAATTCTAACTTCTATCTATATGCCTATACAGATTGTGACTATAGTGGTTGCAACATGACTGCAAAGTCTACATCTGTGGGATGTCAATTTCTTGGTGGAAGGATAGTCTTATAACAATGCAAGAAATAATCCTGTGTGTCTGCATCAACTGCTAAAGCTAAATACATTCCTGTTGCAAGCTTGCTCAAGTGCTATGCAATCAGAATCAGATGTTGGACTATGGATTCAACTTCAAGGAGACTCCCATCCATATAGACAACAACAATGCTATCTCTATTACAGAGAATCCTGTGCAGCACTCAAAGACAAAGCACATCAACATCAAGCATCATTTGATTAGAGATAATTTTGAAAAAAGAGTGGTAAAACTAGTCAAAGTTAACACAAATGAACAATATATTGATCTGTTCACAAAAGCTTTTGATGAGTAGAGATTTAAGTATCTTATATCAGCTATTGTGATGATTAATTTGAGTAGATTTTCTTAAACTAAACTTAAAATTATTTTTAATATGTGTGTCTTAAGTTGTCTATATCATCACTCATATAAGCCTAGATTACTTTGGAAGAAACTCTTTAAAATTGATATCCCTTAGAATTTTGAGAAGTTTGGATATATTTTCAATCGGAAGATATCAAGTTGTCTTCGGAAGAAAATTATGTCTTCAAAACAAATAACTACTTCTGAGAAATCTACCTTCGGAAGAAACTATGTTATATCTTCGGAAGCTTATATTTGTAACCAAGTACTTATATGTGTTGAAAGACTGTTTTCTTCCGAATGCAATTAAGTCTCGAAAGCTTTATTCTCTCTTTGTATAAAATTTCTGATATTTGATATCTTTCGAAACAAAATTTGTCTAAGAAGTAAAAATTCTCTAAGTATTTTTCTTCTGAAGCAAAATTATTGAAAAACTAAGGAAAATGTTCCAAAGCCAAATTGGCTTCGAAAGTTTTTCACAAACCTTCCAAAGACAAATTACCTTTGGAAATTTTAGAATTCTAAGGAAACTAACTTTTTGGGCACATTTTTAGAGGTGGGACCAACATCCAGATTTTAAAATTTATCCTTTTACATGAACTATGTCTCAAATCCAATCCATATATATATACCTCTGACGGTTCCCCTTTTCACTTTCTTCTTCATATGCAAAAGTTCATACCCAAAATTTACCCACAAACCGCTTTTGTTCTTATCTTTCTTCACTTCTAAGCTACTCAAAAATGGCAAAACCTGATCCCCAAAACCAACCCAATTTCCATGCAGTTACACAGGCAACACAACCAAGTTGCTCTGTTATCATTTAAGAAAGATACAGGTTTCTCACACGTTTGCTGCTTCTTGTCTCTTTCAAACTACCTCACCACACTTACCATTGACCCTCCCTTGTACGAAGATCAACTTTTAGAGTTTTGGAGGACCTGCCAAGAGGTCTTCTTGGACGATGAGAAGGCATTGTCTGCCATAGTGTAGGGGAAGACAATTTTCGTCACTCCAGCCACCACCAACTCTCATCTGAGGCTGGATGATGAAGAAGGAAAATTGTCCTTTCCCAAATCTGCTGTAAACAACTCATTCCGGCAGATGGGCTATGAAGGGGACTACTTAGTAAGATCCTTCAAAAAGGGTAAGGTTTCCTCCCAATGGAAGTACCTCCTCCATGTGGTTGTCCATTCTTTGTCCAACAAACATGGAGGTTGCGACCAAATCCTTGAGGACTTATCCTACATCCATGGAATTTTTCAAGGGGTCAAGTTTAGGCACTCTTGATTTGTTTATACAAACTTGCATGCTAACTTGGACTCCTTAGAGTACTACATATTCCCTAGATATGTTCAATACATTCATAACTGTGAACTAGGCTCACAGTTAAGGGGAACACGTAACACTCTTAAATTGGGATAGATGAAGCCTGGCATCTTTAAGACAATGAGAAAGTCCACTGTTGGCTTCTCAGGGGTAGAAACAGCCTTGGACCTAAAAATATTAGAGCTCATTGCTCAAGGTGACAACTTGGCAACACAAGCCAATGTTTAACCCACACCTTCTACATCTGCACCACCCTCACAGCCACAAATCACCATCACCTACCAAAGAAAATCCAAACAAACCACTGCTCAGTCTACTCAGGTTGATCAGACCCCCAAATTACCAACCATGGATGAAGAAGTGGGCACTAGAGCTCCCACTTCTCCTGACAACCAGAACACTCCCATTACTTCTCCTTATGCTTAGCCTGATGAGCTTTTTACCCCGACCTTAAGCCTTTAATCAGAGTCTCAAAACTCTAGTGATCAACCTTTAGGGGAAAGCTACCATCCCCAGCCACTAGATCTCAACCAACCTATCCCAAACCTTAAATTCTATGATGATAAAGATATGGGCTTCATTGAGTACCATGAGTCTCTCTTCTCCATCCTTGCTCAAGGAGAGATGAGTGCTCCTGAATTACTCATATCTAGCCCACGTCATCCACCCATAACGGAGGCGGACCTTCCAGAACATGTTCAGGAGGCCCATATGCAAGTGGCTTTCACTTTTGTAAGTGATTACATTTTTAAGACCTCAACCATGGCAACCCAGCCCATTGACAATTCCTTTGAGGCTGTCAGTGTGAAGGGGAAATCCAGCAGCTAAGAAACTCTAGTTGGTGGTGAGGAAGAAGACTTTGGTCCTATTCCCTTACCCCCCCATGATTCTTCTGATTAAGGTGAAGGGAGTATGCAACTAAAGGTGCAACAACTATCAAAAACATGCACCTATTTATCTTCAAAGGTGAGTCACCTGGAATCTCAGGTGGCTACATTACAAAGAAGGGTCAATGACCAGCAACTTGAGATCACCGATCTCAAGGGCAAGTTAGCTAAGAGACCCATCTAGAGAACTCAAACCAGGCCCACAAGAACATGTGGATGTGGTGGATCTACCCTTAGCTCTCTTATACAAGAGGGTGATGCTACCAAAAAGGGGGAGAAAGTCCTACTTACAATCACGGAACCTAGGAGATGCTCTCAAAGTATGGACGTGGAGGACTCACCACCCTAACTTCCAGTTATCCATGTCCACATTGATATGGACTCATTCATTCAAAGCTTGTTTGAGGAGGGTATACCAAGGGCAATGCCTACTCCATCTCACCTTGCTGAGAATTCAATAGTGGGATGGAGGTATGATGCTATAACGAGAGCCCTAGTAATCTTTAGGTCTCAATGACAACAAGAAATCTTCAACTTCTACATCCTGAGATACTCTGAGAGCGCCTATTTAATTGACCTCCTACTTGCCAACCCAAGTCAAGACAAACAAGATACAAGGTTAGCTAATAGGATTCAAGATAGGGTTCTTTAAGAGTTCAAGCTAAGATCCAATTTATATAGACAGAGGCTAGCAGGTAAGACCGTTGGTCAACTGGATCCTGAGGTGGACCGTAAGATTAACTTCAAAGGGGAAACCTTGGCTGAAGGCTTAGTAGTTGAACTTGTGAATCTTGAGACAGGAACTGCTTCAACACCCATTACCTTTAGTGAGGCACCAGCTGGTGAAGGTGTCTCACAGCCTCTCCCTTGCTAGAGCTCAAGTACAACACCATGCAATGAAGGCCAAAGCTCTCTCCACCTTGAGTCACACAGGCCTGTGAGTGACAAAGGGAAGAGGAAAATAACCTTTGAGGAGATTAAGGAGGAGAAGAGAGAGAAGAAGAGGAAGGCAAGGGGAAAGAGTTCAAATGGGACCACTGGCTTCATGGAAGTTGCAATCACGGCTTCCCCTAGGCCAAGAACTCAAGATGATGAGTTAAGGGAAGCTAGATTGAACTATTTGGGATCCAGGAACTACAATATTGATGAACTCATCTCCCTCCCTTTGGATGAAACTGGATGAAATAAATGAACTGGCTAACATGGAAGTGTCAAAGGAGAGGAGGCAAGCTGAGGATGCAGAATTGGTCCTTAAGATCAAGGAAGAAAGGAGGAGAAAAAGACTTTATAAAGATCCTACCCTCTCCCCAGTTTAGGAAACTCCTGAGCCAGAGGCTGTGGCTACTGAGCAACAAACTCAGGTAGGTAGGGAACAAGACAGGCAAAACATGATAACCTACCTGAGTGCCACTGGTCTCTATCAAGTAGTAGACCTTCTTCCCTTATCATATGAATACATTGAGTTTAAATACCTCAACCAGCTTGAGCAACAAGTGCAGAAAGAGCAAAAAGCTGTAAAGAGGATGATGAGGGAAGAGACTGCAAGGTCAAGAGCTACCATCAGAGCAAATCTGAAGAATTCCACTGATAGACAAAATATGGTAAGTTTTTGAAGCTGTATGGATTCTCCAGAAGGAGACTTGGTCCAATGTCTCTATCCACTATGGATGAGCACATTAGAGTGATCAAGCAGAAGATCAAAAGGTGTGAGTTGGTTGACTTGGATTCTCCACCAAGTCAGGCTGCACCTGAAGCTAAGGTCAAGGTTAAACCCTAGCAGACAACACAACCTGTACCTAGTGATGCATCACAGTCAGCTTCATCTTTTGAACCATAGCAAGGTCCCGATCCTTCTCCTTCTGAACCTGTGAAGGAAAGGACCCAACTAAGAAGGACAAACAAGAACAATATGGTAGTACCTACCAGCCTTCTCAGTTAAAGTATAGAAAGAGGAAAAGGATGGCCATAAGAAGGGACAAGAAGAAGAAGAAAAAGAAGAAGAAGAAGAAGTCCAAGGCATCCACCTCTCCACCTCAGGATGGATCAAAACATCCTGAGGGTGCTCAAGAAGTGGTTGCTCAACAAACTCCACTCATAGTAGAGCCTCTTGCTGCTGAGAGACCCATCTTGTCTTTGGTGTTTGCTACTAACCCAAACAGATGATATGTCACTAGAGATCAAGAAGGTCAATACATGTACTTCTGGAAAAACATTCTTGATCTCCCTCTACATGATCTCTATTACATGAGGAGATACTTTGAGAGTCTGAGGAATCCTGACCAACTGATAAAGAAGGGAATGGTCTTGATTCTGATGAGGACTGTCAACAGCTGAAGATCAAGACTCAAAGGTCTTTTTAGTTTTGGTAGAATCAACCTAGGGAGATTTTTGTAAGGAATACATTAAAGGCCGATGCAACCAAAAAATAATCAAAGAGCTCTCAGCATGCACATGTGAAGTACTAGGAAAGTACTTCGGAAGATTTGATATAACTCATAGAATTATGCTAAGTATCAAATCTTTCGAAGCCAAAAGACCAATTCTTCCAAAGCCAAAAAATTAAGTCTTCCTAAGCTTCAAAGACAAAGTCTTCCAAAGCCAAAGATTGATTTTTTTCCGAAGACAGAGAAGGCATGTCTTCTCTGACATACTTTTGAGAAAAGTTGAAACACCTTTCCGCTGCCATCTCCGAAGACTCACCAACTAGCATGAGTTGGTGAAAAGTCCATGCTTTTGCCAACTGTAGATTAAGGGGTTGAGTCTGTAACTTTTCAACTATGTACTTTTATCCTTTTTGTATTAGATAAGGATGTGAGATATGGCATGTTATAGTCACTAATCAAAAGGAAATATACCTTTTGACTCTACATTGATCTTGTTGTCAAGATTAGTGTTTCCAGTTGGCCTTCAAAGTATGGCCGGCTGTAGGATGTAGTATAATGTATCTCAACTACTTGTATTTACAAATAAGCTTTGTAACGCTTGTAAGAACTTGAGAGCAATATACATCATTCTTGAAAACCATATTATCTTGTTCTTGTTCTTGTTCTTGTTCTTTCAGTAAGTGTTCTTTGTTTCATCCTAACCGGTTACCTATTTGATCTGCTAAGTGTTCTAAGTCTCTCCACCTGTAAAACTGTTGCATTGACCACCCTTCAACAGTACTGCATACTTTTTCTGGATTTTTAGATTTTTAATATTTCATGTTGTAATTTAATATTTCTTTAGAGAATAATGAATTTTTATAAGTCTGATTAAAATAATAATAAAAAGAATGATTTTTCTCATCTACATATATGTTGGACTCAACAAGTGCAATAATAGGATAATGCTTAAAAGGATAATGTTTGCCATAATCAATCATAATGTGTTCTAACGTTCAAACAATCATTAACTAACACATTACAATCATTAACATTCATAACATACACTAATTATTGGTTAAATTTCTTTTTCAGGTTTGTAGATAAAAGAAATTTTGACAAGTGTCGGCAGCGGATGAAGAAATGCCCACATCGGATGACCAAGTCCATGCAGCGGATGAAGCACAACTTCCAAGTGTCTACAGCGGATGACCAACTCACACAGCGGATGACCAAAGTCCACAGCTGATGAACAGTCCACAGCGGATGTCCAATCCACACCGGATGAACACTCCACAGCGGATAGCTAACAAGACAAACATACAACAAGTGTTCACAGCGCACAGCATCCAAGACACAATGGACAGCTTATTCGACATACATAGCAGACGACTTATCATCCACAGCGGACAGTATATCATCCATAGCGGACAACTTAGACTTAAGATTTTTATGTAATTTTCGTTTATATAAGGGTATTTTTGTAATTCTAAATAGCTATCTGTATAGGCTATAAATAGCATAATACCCTAATCCTTTGTATGCTTTTGAACAATCAATACAATCAAGCAATTTATTATCATTCAAAGCATTTCAATCACTAGCAATCACACACACACACACACACACACACTGATATCATAGCATTAATCATGGGTTTCCGCACTATGATTATTGTTTTTGAATACAATATAACAATCTGTAGTTATATTTATTAAGAGATTTGAAAAGATCCTTAGGGGAATCAATCTGATTATGCTCTTATTGTTCTTAAAATTCATAATCAGCCTTTTTTGATTTTATCAGGTGGTATCAGAGCTTTGGCTCAAATCATACACTGATTTTTGATCCTCTCATTCAACAAAATGATATCCGTGGTTCATTAGCGGACAAAACAAACATACATCCGCTATGCACTAGTGAACATACAAGTGTTCATTGGTAAGACATCCGCTGTGAATACAGTGTCATTCCACAGCGCATGTCTAACATTAGTCATCCATTGTAGAAACAGTACAAGTATACACATTGTATGTACACAGGTAAACATATGCTATACATCATCATCAACATTGATATTTTATGACAATAAGTCATCCGGTGTGAATATATCTAGAACACACAAGGTTTACATAGCGCATGAACAAATGCTCATCCGCTGTGTATAACATAACATACAAACATAGACCATACAGCGCATGAACAAAATGTTCATCCGCTTTCTGAACAGGGAACAACACACAGCTTATGACCTTTGTTTCATCTGTTGTAATCACACAAGTGTCCACAGTGCATGACCAAGGAGTCATCCGCTGTGAACATAATTCAAACATAAAAAAGGGTTCATAGTACATGAGAAATGTTCATCCGTTTTGGAAACAGTGATCATCCATAGCGTATGACTTTTTAGTCATCAGCTGTAAAAAATTTCAAATTTCATCCAAGTGTGCACAACGCATGACCAAATGACCATCCGCTGTGAACACAGTACAACATCCAAGGGTTCACAGCATACAAGTTTAAAATTGTACAGTGGACACACTGTTCACACAACGCATGTGTATTTCACAGTGCATGACGTAAAATTGAAATTTTAAGCAACGCTGTTTACACAGCGTACAGGTACACTTTACCCATAGCGGACAGTCATTTTGTCCGTTGTGTATATACATCAAACAAATCAAACATCCAACCATACATAACAGAAAATAAACACATCAGAACATCAATCATACATATAAATCATACATAATTATCACATATAACAAACAATCAGACAAATAACAAGTCATACTAGCAAACATACATAAATCAAACATACAAGGAAATCTGATTACATAGGTGTAATTAGTGAATTATACAAGTAAATCATGCAATCATACTTGTAATTAGTTAATCACACAAACAAGTAAACATTTATGTAATCAGACAAACAGACAACCATTCAATCATGCATAACATACAAACATGCAATCAAACATTGTAAGTCAAACACACAATCATTACAATCAGTCATAACAAACACATACACACATAGTTACTAACAAACATAACATCAACAAGCAAAAATTTAAAGTGATGGCAACATCATCCTTAGGGGGAGTATTGTTGGACTCAGCAAGTGCATTAATAGGATAATGCTTAAAAGGATAATGCCTGCCATAATCAAACATAATGTATTCTAACATTCAAACAATCATTCACTAAAACATTAGCATCATTAACATTCCTAACATACACTAATTATTGGTTAAATTTCTTTTTCAGGTTTGTAGATAAAAGAAGTTTTGACAAGTGTCGGCAACGGATGAAAAAATGCCCACAGCAGATGACAAAGTCCATGCAGCGGATGAATAACAACTTCCAAGTGTCTACAGCGGATGACCAACTCACACAGCGGATGACCAAAGTCCACAACTGATGAACAGTCCATAGCGGATGTTAAATCCACACCGTATGAACACTCCACAGCGGACAACTAACAATACAAACATACAACAAGTGTTCACAGCGGACAACATCCAAGACACAACGACAACTTATTCGACATCCACAGCGGACGACTTATCATCCACAGCAGAAAGTCTATGATCCACAGTGGACGACTTCGACTTAGGATTTTTATGTAATTTTCATTTACATAAGGGTATTTTTGTAATTGTAAATAGCTATCTGTATAGGCTATAAATAGCATAATACCCTAATCCTTTGTAAGCTTTTGAACAATTAATACAATCAAGCAGTTTATTATCAGTCAAAGCATTTCAATCACTAGCAATCACACACACACACACACTGATATCATAGCATTAATCATGGGTTTCCGCACTATGATTATTGTTTGTTGAATACAATATTAAAATCTGTTGTTATATTTATTGAGAGATTTAAAAAGATCCTTGGGGGAATCAACCTGATTATGCTCTTATTGTTCTTAAAGTTGATAATTAGCCTTTGTAGATTTCATCAGGTCGTATCAGTGCTTTGGCTCAAATCATACACTGATTTTCGATCCTCTCATTCAACAAAATGATATCCGTGGTTTATTAGCTGACAAAACAAACATACATCCGCTATGCACTAGTGAACATACAAGTGTTCATAGCGTATGATATTGGTAAGACATCCGCTGTGAATACAGTGTCATTCTACAGCACATGACTAACAGTAGTTATCCATTGTAGAAACAGTACAAGTATACACAGCGTATGTACACAGGTAAACATACGTGGTACACCATCATTGTTGGATCATATGAGGCTGGTGTAACCAAAACAACACTTAGAGCTTCTTGAAGTACAATTGAAGATGTCTTTTGAAGACAAAGCTGCTCTTTCGAAGACAAATTGAAGATCTTCGAAGTTTAAGTATGAAGAACTTCCGAAGGAAAACTAAGTCTTTCGAGACTAAATAGCTTTCCCTTCGAAGTATATGAAGAACTTCCGAAGGTAGAACCAAGTCTTTCGAGACCAAGTTGTTCTCCTTTCGAAGCGTTCACACTTAGAAGAACCAAGACAAAGTCTTCCAAAGAATGAAGTCATGAAGACTTGTAGAAGACTCGAAAGAAGTTGATTCTTTTGAAGTATAAATGGCCCCAGAAGAACTTATTCTTCCGAAGCCATTTGCCTTCGGAAGAATCAACTATGAACCAGTGGACATAAGTATGAGTTGTCTGACATCCTCTGCCAACTCTGATATACTGCATGGTGCTTTCCCATGCCCATATAGTTGACCATACTTTAGTCCACTTTCATCTTTATCAGTTAGTACAGTTACCATACTTAGTTGGTGACAAAAGGTAAGTCATGGACCTGTTATGACTACCTAATCTAGGATAATATTTTATCTTAGATACTTTACGTCTAGCAAGGTAGTATTTGTTTAGTGGTAAATTCCAGCTAGTTTTCTAAGTATAACCGGCTGTAAGATTTAGAATAAAGTATCTCAGGTTCTTGTATTTCTTTTCATGCTTTCTAACACTTGTAATAGAACTTGAGAGCAATATACAGCATCCTTGAAAACGATACTTCTATGTTCTTGTTCTTAGTACTGTCTTAGTTACTTGTGTTCTTAGTATCATTTACATAAACCCGGTTCCCCATTTGATCTATTAAGTGTTCTAAAACTCTCCTCATTGTGAGACTGATCTGTTAAGTATGGGTTGTCTAACATCCGCTGCCAACTCTGATATACTGCATGGCGCTTTCCCACTCCCATGTAGTTGACCATACTTTAATCCACTATTCACCTTTATCAGTTAGTATAGTTACCATACTTAGTTCGTGACAAAAGGTAAGTCATGGACCTATCATGACTACATAATCTAGGATAACATTTTATTTTAGATACTTTACTTCTAGCAATGTATTATTTGTCTAGTGGTAAATTCCAGCTAATTTTCCAAGTATAACCGGCTGTGGGATGTGGTATAAAGTATCTTAGGTCCATGTATTTATTTTCATGCTTTGTAATACTTGTAATAGAACTTGAGAGCAATATACAGCATCCTTGAAAACCATACTTCTCTGTTCTTATTCATAGTTCTGTCTCAGTTATTTGTGTTCTTAGTATCATTTATATAAACCCGGTTCCCCATTTGATCTATTAAGTGTTCTAAAACTCTCCTCATTGTGAGACTGATTGTATTGACCATCCCCAAACCGGTCCTACAATCATCAACATTCACAGCGCATGACAATAAGTCATCCAGTGTGAATATATCTAGAACACACAAGGTTTATACAGTGCATGAAAAAATGCTCATACGCTGTGTATAACAAAACATACCAACATAGACCATACAACGCATGAACCAAATGTTCATCCACTTTATGAACAAGGAACAACACACAGCTTATGACCTTTTTGTCATATGTTGTAATCACACAAGTGTCCATAGCGGACAGCTTATTCAACATCCATAGCGAACGACTTATCATCCACAGTGGACGGTCTATCATCCACAGCGGACGACTTAGACTTTGGATTTTTATGTAATTTTTGTTTACATAAGGGTATTTTTGTAATTGTAAATAGCTATCTATATAGGCTATAAATAACATAATACCCTAACCCTTTGTAAGCTTTTGAACAATCAATACAATCAAGCAGTTTATTATCATTCAAAGCATTTCAATCAATAGCAATCATACACACACACACATTGATATCGTAGCATTAATCATGGGTTTTCGCACTATGATTATTGTTTGTTGAATACAATATAACAATCTATTGTTATATTTATTGAGAGATTTGAAAAGATCCTTGGTGTCACACCCTCAATTTTCACGTGCGGGGTTTTACCACGAGGCGTGTGAACATACCAGGATCTAAGTCTTTAGTTACCCAGAACGACACTATATGAAACATTCAAAACTAAACCAGAGTTTAAAACTTTAAAACTGTGCGGAAGCGTTTTGTAAATATGTCAAACCCAAAGTAATGAAATGTAAAATGCGTAAATATGCACCAAACAAAATGCATATCAAATCCCAAATGCAAAACAAGGTTTGTTCTAATGCATGCAAACCCGTGAGTGCTCCTAGGCGCTGCTGCTAACCTCGACCTAAGAATAGCATACTAAAAGAGTCAACACAACAGTTGGTGAGTTCAAGAGTTTGCGTTTAACATAATCAGTGACAGTTGTAAAACATAAGAAGTGCATTGAAATAGATAGCTAGCCTATATTCATAAGTAATAACCATAGTGATTTCACGATCGAACATGACTGAGCTTTGTTTGTTGCCTCCCGTCATGACATACCAGGTTGTGATGATGTTTGTGTTAGAACAATATTGCACCCATTTGACCTTGAGTCACACAGGTGGGGTTTGTCAGACCCAGTAATACTACCCAAAATTTCCCGCTAGTTACCAATATTAACGATCCGAAAGTGTGAGGACTTTCAATGTATATCACACTATGTTAAACTATACACAACTTACAATAATAAAGTGCCTGTAAATGAGTATGCTATCTCCCCCAAGAGAGAGTGTATAAAAAGTGGGGCATGAACTCACCCGGTGCTTCAACAACAGAATAATGCAAGCTACAAAGGGATGGAAAGACAACCCATCAAAGGTCACCTAGAACATGTGAGTTTATAAGTATTCAAGACCAAAAAGACTTAACAGATCCTAGGTTCCTTATAAATAGGTTGACCTAAGTGATATGGAACACAATCAACAATTGACCCGTTTGACCCGTTAGTGACATGTTAAGTTGAGTTTTTATTTATTCAAGTGTGGTATCACATTAAATGCCATGATGTCATAGATTACCATACAAGCTATTCACGTAATCCACATTGTAAATCTTAAGTCTCGTCAAGATCATCATGCTAACTTAGGATATCATACAACACATGCAAATTCCCAATAAGTCATCATGCTCAACAAATAAATATGAATAACTCCTAACTAACAATTCACATTGAGTTTAGTCACGCACTACATGCCATGTGAAGCCACTCATGGCTACACATCGTAAACCCTGCCAATCCTACTAAGTAGGGCCTCAGATTCACACATGTCTATGATACTCACCATCACATGCCCAATTGCAATTTATATGACTAAGACATCAACATTTTAATAATCAACGACTACAATCCATCATGAAAACTAACTTGTACACTTACACATTTTCCAAGAAAACCAAGATTTCCCCATAGATTCATCAATTAACCAAATGACCCAATTATCATAATCTAATACAACAGACATCATCCATGCTCACCCTAGCATGCTCCCAACATGCTAATCATGATCAAATCACCAAATAACATGTTTCATATAAATAAATTTTCCCTTTCAGGAAAGTAACATCCAAAATCTATCCTTTCATCAATTTCAACCCAATTTCATCAATAACATACATAGTCTAGTTCATAGCAATCATAATCACCCATTTAACATTAGCAATTCATCAAAAAAATGAATTCTCATGAAGAAAAGTTTCAAATTTAGGCAATATATGAACTAGATGACAAAACCATGGATTTCTTGCATAATCTACATAGACTAAAGTCAATACATCATCACTAACATTATAGAATCACCAAACAATCAAATAATTCAACTTTTCTTCATCAATTTCCAATTAAGGTTCATCAAGTAACAAAAACCATAAAAATCTTGTTAGAGCTTACCTTTAAACGTGTAATGGTGATGATTAATACTTGCTAATCACTTCTAATGCTTGAATGACACTATGGAAACTTGTGTTGGAAGATCAAAATCACAACGATAGGGAGGAAGGAGGGTTTGGCCGTGACTTTGGGTTGTGGGGGGGCTAGGGTTTTTGGTGTCCAAATATATACCTACACATAATTTCTCTTTAACCCCTTTTAAGTTTTATAAATTATAAATCTTGGTTTTTAGTGTTTTTAAATCATTTTTAACCAAATAAAACATGAATCATTATCAACTAACAATAACCATATAATCCAACTTGTAAACACCACACATGAATCATATGTCACACACAGTCACTTTATAATGCGAAAACCATAAATAACACTTAACATTCATGAATCACATAACCACGTGTTAATAATCAACATTATTAAATAAGTTGTTATTAGTTTGCCAATATTAGTTATTGTTAAGTCACCAACGTTGAACGACAACTAGTGTATGCTCACGACACATGTATGCAAGACCTAATGAAACTAACGGAGTTTCGTAACGGAAAATTACCCGTTGTCACATTATCCCCATGTTGAAAGAATTTCGTCCCGAAAATTATGTTACATGGTTGTGTTACATCATTGGTCTACTGCATTGGCACAAGAAAATTAGGTGAGTTGTCACATCATCCCCATATTGAAAGAAAATTCATCTAGAAATTTAATCAATACCTTTGCCGGCTATTGCCGTCATTTAGAACAGATGAGGATACTTAAGCTTCATCTGATCCTCACATTCCCACGTGAATTCTAGTCCACATCTTGAGTTCCAATGAACTTTGACTATAGGTATCTTGCTTTGCTTAAGGGCTTGACCTCACGGTCCATCACCTCAACTGGTTCTTCAATGAATCACAATTGTTCATACTTGCACTTCCTCGAGCTGTACAACCAACGTCTCGTCAGATAAACACTTTTCTAGATTAATGACATGAAATACATTATGAACTCCACTCAACGAATTAGGCAAGTTTAATCGATACGCCACTGGACCTATTCTTTCTAGAATCTCAAATGGCCCAACGTATCTCGGATTAAGCTTGCCCCTTTTGCCGAATCGAAACACACCTTTCCATGGTGAGACTTTTAATAAAACTTTGTCGCCAACCTGAAACTCCAAAGGTTTCCATCGCTTGTCTGCATAGCTCTTATATCGGTCTCATGCTGCAGCCATACGGTTCTGTATCTGCATCATCTTCTCGATAGTCTAGTGCATCAATTCGGGGCCAGTTAGCTGACTATCACCAACTTCTGCCTAGCAAACTGGTGATCTACACTTTCGCCATACAACGCCTCAAATGGTGATGCCTTAATGCTGGTGTGATAACTATTACTGTAAGAAAATTCCACCAAAGGTAGATGGACTTCCCAATTGTTCCTAAAATCTACCACACAAGCTCGCAACATGTCCTCTAGAGTTTGAATGGTGTGTTGGCTCTGTCCGTTGGTTTGAGGATGGTAAGCGGTACTCATGTCTAAGCGTGTACCCAAAGATTTCTGCAATGATTACCAGAAATAGGAGGTAAAACAGGCATCGCGATTTGAAATGATCGAAATAGGCATGCCGTGTCCAGATACTACTTCCTTCAAGTAGATCCGGGCTAGCTTATCCATTTTGTCCTTTTCTTTAATTGCCAGGAAGTGAGCAGACTTAGTCAATCGATTCACAATCACCCATATCGTGTCACAACTGCTAGGAGTACTGGGTAATTTGGTAATAAAGTCAATGGATATCTGTTGCCACTTCCACAAAGGAATCTCAGGTTATTGTAGTAATCCAGATGGCTTTTGATATTCAACTTTAACCTTATACCAGGTCAAACACTTGCTCACGTATGTTGCTACATCCACCTTCATATTAGGCCACCAATAATCGCCTTCAGATCATGATACATCTTGTCAGAACCAGGATGTATTGAATATTTAGACTTGTGTGCTTCACTCATAACTAAGTCTCTTAGGTTCCCATACAAAGGCACCCAAAATCTATCCATGAAGTAATGGATTCCATCAGTTTTCACCTCATTTTGCTTGTCCATATCACGTAATGATTCGGATTCAACATTTTCCGCTTTCAAAGCTTCTGTCTGTGCTTCCTTGATTTGTTCGGGCAATGGAGTGCTAATAGTAAGCTGTAAAGCTCTCACTCATCTGGGTTTATCAATTTCCTTCCTGCTTAGCGCATCAGCAACCACATTTGCCTTTCCCGGGTGGTATTTAATAGCACAATCATAACATTCAGTAATTCTACCCAGTGCCACTGCCTCATATTTAGCTCTTCTGCTTAAAGATATGCTGAAGACTCTTGTGATTAGTGTAAATAGTGCATTTGGTACCGTAAAAGTAATGTCTCTAGATCTTCAAGGCAAAAACCACTGCACCCAGTTCCAAATCGTGGGTGGTGTAGTTCTTCTTGTGCATCTTCAGTTGTCTCGAGGAATAGGCTATCACCTTGTCATGTTGCATCAAGAGACAACCGAGCCCTTAGATAGAAGCATCACAGTAAACCACGAAGTCATCACTTCCTTCTGGTAATTATAATATTGGTGCGCTACAAATCTTTCGTTTCAACAACTGGAAGGTTGTTTCTTGACTCTCTCCCCATTTAAACATGGTACCTTTATGAGTCATAATAGTGAGAGGTTGAGCAATTTTGGAAAATCCTTCAATGAAGGGTCGATAGTATCCTGCCAGTCCAAGAAATTGTTGTATCTCACTAGGCGTTTTGGGAACTGACCAATTCTTTATTGCTTCAACTTTCTCAAGATCTACATGGATTCCTTTTTCATTAACAATGTGACCCAGAAATTGGACCTCTCGAATCCCGAAGTCACATTTAGAGAATTTAGCATACAATTGCAAACTTTTTAACAGTTGCAAGATTAATCGTAAATGCTCTTCGTGTTCCTCATTGGTCTTAGAATAGATCAATATATCATCGATAAACACGATAACAAATTGATCGAGGTAGGGTTTGCACATCGGTTCATAAGGTCCATGAATACTACTGGTGCATTAGTCAACCCAAATGGCATGACCAAGAATTCATAATGACCGTAGCGGGTTCTGAATGCTATCTTCAAGATATCTTCTCCTTGAACTCTCAACTGATGGTAACCAGACCTCAATTCAATCTTGGAGTAATAGCTGGATCCCTGAAGTTGATCAAATAGGTCATTAATACGAGGTAAAGGGTATCGATTCTTGACCGTGACTTTGTCCAATTCCCTGTAATCAATACACATCCAGAATGTGCCATCCTTTTTCTTAACAAAAAGGACTGGGGCTCCCCAGGGTGATGAGCTTGGTCGGATAAATCCTTTATCCAACAGCTCCTGAAGCTGTGCTGATAACTCCTGCAGCTCGTTCTGTGCCAATCGATAAGGTGCTCTTGCAATTGGAGCTACTCCAGGAGTCAACTCGATCTGAAATTCCACTTTTCGATGAGGTGGTAACCCAGGGAGGTCCTTAGGAAAGACCTCTGGAAAATCACAGACTACCGGAATGTCCTCTATTTTCTTTCCTTCTGGTTGTTTATCCGTCACAAGGGCTAATATGGCCAAACAACCTTTGCGTAACAGTTTCTGCGCTTTCATATATGATATGATGCCTATCACTACACCACTCCTCTCGCCCTTGACAAAAAAAATTTCTCCACCAATAGGGATACGTATAATCTTCTCGTGACATATGACATCCGCCTACTTCTCAGAAAGCCAATCCATGCCCACGACTACATCAAAACTCCCAAGTGTAACCGGCATAAGATCAATGTCGAAAGTGTGTCTAGCCAGTTCTATCTTGCAACCCTTAAGGATGTGGGTAACGTGAATTTGCTTACCGTCAGCTAATTCTATGGTATACTGGGATTCCAAAGTAGAAGGCATATCATTTAAAAGACTACTGAACTTAGTAGAGTCAAAGCTTCTATCAGCTCCAGTATCAAATAGTACAGTAAAACAACAACCATTAATAGAAAATTTACTAGTAACAAAAGTAGTATCATTTATAGCCTCACCTGAACCGATGACAAAGGCTCTCCTTTTGGCTCCAGCATTGTTACCACCATTGTTGTCACCATTACCAATGTTATTATTGTTGTTTCCATTGTTCCCAGCACCATTTCCATTCTTCCTCAATTGAGGGCAGTTCCTCTTGTGATACCCTTCTTTTCCACACTCAAAGCAGCCTTTTGGTGTTTCCTGTGTTTGTTGCGGCTTCTTCACCAATTCACCACGAAAATATTTTGATGCGTGCCCTAGCTTTCCACAATGCTGACACTTGAAGTTGTCACACCTGCCAATGTGATAATAGTTGCACCGGTTGCACTTTGGATGCTTCCTCACATATCCACCTTGTCCTTGTTTTGAGGAAGATGACAGATTAAAATTCAGGTTTTTTTCGAATCTCCTTTGCTGTTGTTGTTGCTACTGTTGGTGTTGGTTGCCAGAGGATGAGCCCTTATTGCCAGTATTTTCCCATTTGCGTTTGTTATCGGGTACGCTAGCCACCGTGCCCCGTTTGGGTAGCTTTCCTTGTTCTACTACTTTGTCGGTCAGCCTGTGGGCTAACCGAATAGCCTGTTGTATGGTGGCAGGGTTAGAGGCTATCACCATACTCTAAATTTTAGGTACCAACCCACATAAGTACATCTCAATACTCTTGTGCATCTCGTTCACCATTCCCGAGCAAAAGGCTGCCAACTACTGAAACCTGGTGGTATATGCCTCAATCTCAGAGCCTTGCACCTTCACCTGCCAGAATTCAACTTCCAGCTTTTGCACCTCATCATGAGGGCAATACTCCTCATTCATCATCTTCTTGAATTATTCCCAGGGTAGGTCATTAGCCATCGCCTGACCAAGCATCTGCACCTGAGCATTAACCAGGAGAGTGCGGTGCCTTCGAGAGTTCCAGTAGCGTACTTCACTTGATCAACTGGCGGGTAGTTGCATTTAGCAAAAACTGATTCAGTCTTCTCAAACCACCGCACCAATCCGATGGCTCCTTCAGCTTCACTGTAAGTATGGGGCTTACAGTCCAAAAGGCTTTGTAAGTACAAGGTGGGGGTCCTAAGCCAACAAATCAAACATTCAATTCAACGGCCTAAACAAACAACCAAAGTATTTGTTAATGCCACACGCATCATTTACCTGCTGGTTGCGCGCCCTGTATAACAGCCACCGCCGCCTGCACATGTTCATTGATCAGGGCAGCCAGTTCAGTGGGAGTTATATTCATTGTACCCGCTCCACATCCACATCCGGTGCCACATCCACGTCTTGCGCCACATCCTCTACCATGCCCTCTGCCTTCACCTTCCATTTCCACTTTACATTCACAAACACAATAATGACCAACATCTAACATATTTATCCTATTGTAGCATAGTAAATAGTAAGAAAACAATGAGATTCATCAACCATAATATTTATAACCAAAATAATAACCAAAGATAAATAGATTGTAAGTAATTCACAAAATATTCAATCGATGTCAAAATTTTTAGTTTCTTAGTTGGTTGGGAAACAACCCTTCCCACATAGGTTTAAAAGAAAACACTATGTAGTTCAAGTTAGATGAATGTGAAGATCAATCTAACACATCAGATCCATCACTATCATCCTCCATCTCTATAGGTTCTTCTTCTTCTAGGGCTTCCTCTGGCTGTTCCTTGGGTTCCTCTTCAGGTTCTCCCTCGGGTTCTGCGGTAATGTGCATCACCGCGAATTGGGCTTCCAGGTCACCAAGTCATACCCCATAGTCGTGGATAGTGTCATGCCTAGCATCCGACCGATGGATCGCCTAAGCCATTCTATCAGCTAAGGAGCACTGGTAGTCATAGCACTTCAATTGCAGTTCCTTCACGTCCACCACCATTATCTTAGTCTCACGTAGCTTATGTCGTAGAGCACCGACCACTTCATTCAGCTCATTAGTGCGTCGTTTCTTTGTGTCTAGAGCACCAACTAAAGCCGCAATCACCAGATCGCTAGAATGTAGTATCAAAGGAAGGGTAGGTGTAGGTAACTCAGGAGTAGACCTAGTCCTCAGTCTAGTAGGCGGGGGATTAGGAACACGCTCCCTATAAAGCATGCAGTTTACGTAGGTAGGATAGTAACTCCAATTCCATGGAGCATCGTGTTCAGGCAGTGCAAATGGTTGATCCCAGTCTATCTCCTCAGGAGGATAAGGAAGTCGGGGCCACTCAGGTCCTCTATCGGGTATAGGAGGAGGAGGTGATTCAAAATGTGCAGCCTCTTACCTAAAGCTCGTGAAGATGATGCCATGCTGCAGTGCATGTGATTTGTATGCCAATGAGTATACAGTAAGGGATAAGTATCGAGTAACTAACAAACGGTGCGGTTATAGACTAGTGTGTATACAACCTAGTTCCCTATAACCAATGGTTCTGATACCAATCTGTCACACCCTCAATTTCCATGTGCAGGGTTTTACCTCTAGGCGTGTGAACATACCAGGATCTAAGTCATTAGTTACTCAGAACGACACTATATGAAACATTCAAAACTAAACCAGAGTTTACATCATTAAAACTATGCAGAAGCATTTTGTAAATACGTCAAAACCAAAGTAATGAAATGTAAAATGCGCAAATACGCGCCAAACCATTATTTAAAACAAAATGCATATCAAATACCAAATGCAAAACAAGGTTTGTTCCAATGCATGCAGACCCGTGAGTGCTCCTAGGCCTGCAGCTAACCTCGACCTGAGAATAGCATCCTAAAAGAGTCAACACAATGGTTGGTGAGTTCAAGAGTCTGTGTTTAACATAATCAGTGACAGTTGTAAAACCTAAGAAGTGCATTGAAATAGATAGCTAGTCTATATTCATAAGTAATAACCATAGTGATTTCACGATCGAAGCTGAATGTGTTTCATTTGTTACCTCCTGTCTCAACATACCAAGTCGTGATGATGTTTGTGTTAGGAAATATTGCACCTATTTGACCTTGAGTCACACAGGTGGGGCTTGTCAGACCCAGTAGTACTACCCAAAATTTCCCGCTAGTTACCAATATTAATGATCCGAAAGTGTGAGGACTTTCAAGGTACATCACACTATGTTACACTATACACAACTTACAATAATAAAGCGCCTGTAAACGAGTATGCTATCTCCCCCAAGAGATAGTGTAAAAAAAGTGGGGCATGAACTCACCTGGTGCTTCAACAACAGAATAATGCAAGCTACGAAGGAATGGAAAGACAACCCGTAAAAGGTCACCTAGAACCGTGAGTTTATAAGTATTCAAGACCAAAAACACTTAACAGATCCTAGGTGCTATATAAATAGGTTGACCCAAGTGATATGGAACACAATCAACAATTGACCTAGTTGACCCGTTTGACCTGTTGGTGACATGTTAAGTTGAGTTGTTGTTTAGTCAACTGTGGTATCACATTAAATGTCATGATTTCATATATTACCATACAAGCTATTCACATAATCCACATTGTAAATCTTAAGCCTCATCAAGATAATCATGCTAACTTAGGTTATCATACAACACATGCAAATTCCTAATAAGTCATCATGCTCAACAAATAAATACTAATAACTCCTAACTAACAATTCACATTGAGTTTAGTACCGCACTACATGCCATGTGAAGCCCCTCACGGCTACACATCCTAAACCCTACCAATCCTACTAAGTAGGGGCCTCGGATTTTGTACGTGTGTATGATACTCGCCATCACATTCCCAATTGCAATTTATATGACTAACACATCAACATCATTATAATCAACAACTACAATCCATCATGACAACTAACTTGTAAACTCCCCATAGATTCATCAATTAACCAAATGACCCAATTATAATAATCTAACGCATTAGACATCATCCATGATCACTCTAGCATGCTCCCAACATCCTAATCATGATCAAATCACCAAATCACATGTTTCATATAAATTAAGTTTCCCTTGCGGGAAAGTAACATCCAAAATTTATCCTTTCATTAATTTCAACCCAATTTCATTAATAACATACCTAGTCTAGTTCATAGCAATCATAATCACCCATTTAACATCAGCAATTCATCAAAACATGAATTCTCATGTAGAAAAGTTTTCAATTTGGAAATATATGAACAAGATGACAAAACCATGGATTTCTTGCATAATCCACATAGATTAACATCAATACATCATCACTAACATTATAGAATCACCAAACAATCAAATAATTCAACTTTTCTTCCATCAATTTCGAATTAAGGTTCATCAAGTAACAAAATCCATAAAAATCTTGTTAGAACTTACCTTTAAACGTGTAATGGTGATTATTAACACTTGCTAATCACTTCTAATGCTTGAATGACCCTAGAAATCAATGGAAACATGTGTTGGAAGATCAAAATCACAACGATAGGGAGGGAGGAGGGTTCGGCCGCGACTTTGGGGTGTGGGGGCTAGGGTTTTTGGTTTCCAAATATATACCTACACATAATTTCTCTTTTAACCCCTTTTAAGTTTTATAAATTATAAATCTTGGTTTTAAATGTTTTTAAATCATTTTTAACCAAATAAAACATGAATCATTATCAACTAACAATAACCATATAATCCAACTTGTAAACACCACACATGAATCATAAATCACACGTAGTCATGTTATAATGCGAAAATTGTAAATAACACTTCACATTCATGAATCACATAACCGTATTTTAATAATCAACATTATTAGTTAAGTGATTATTAGTTTGCCAATATTAGTTAGTGTTAAGTCACCAACGTTGAACGACAACTAGTGTGTGCTCACGACACGTGTATGCAAGACCTAACAAAACTAACAGAGTTTGGTAACAGAAAATTACTGGATGTCACACTTGGGGGAATCAACCTGATTATGCTCATATTGTTCTTAAGTTCATAATTAACCTTTGGTGATTTCATCAATATATATACAATTAACAAATTACAAATATATATATATATATAAATATGAATGTCAGTCTTTGAGGGGAGTACTGTAGCTAACAGTACCTCTTTTGATGCATATTGTTCAAGTCCTGCCCCCCCCCCCCACCTTTTAGCTTTTGTCGCCATGACCAACACCACCGCCAACCACTCTTCTGCTATGTGCATTGACAGTCTTCTAGCAAACATTACCCAACACATTTAGAGAGAGAGCGCCTTCCCGACCACTCCTTTCCATGTTCATGGTCGTTGTGGCAAGGGGTAGTCGGACCAAAAAAACAAGGAAAGGAAGAAAAATGAGAAAGTGTGATTTTTGATGACAACAGATGGTTGGCAATGGTGGATGTGAGCAGCGGTGACCTTGTCTTCGCCTATTGTGGTTAGCGATGCTGGTTGTGGTGTGATGGTGGACCGGTGGTGGTAGTAAAAGAAAGAGACGGGAATCTGAGGCGTGTGGTGGCAGGAAGATGGTTGTAAGGCCCCGTTCCTGGAACACTTACAGTCGGTCATTCATAGCATAAAACATATAGAATATAACATTTAAAAACACATCATTCTTGCAGCAGAATTTGAACTTTTCATTAATAATTAAAAAGTCATGACAAAACATCCTATCATTTCATTTACATCCCAAAAATTATATTAGTACAATAACATTCTCAAAATATATGGATGCCAGACTCAGATCATCCCCAGTAGCTTATGCATCCATGCCTGCACCTCCTCAACATCAACAACTTACCTGCCAACTGATATGCATATAAAAAGTCAGTGACGCTAAGTGAGTTCTAGTTTATATAATAAAATGCTTTACTTTGAATAAAATCCATTCTGTTACTTTCGTTTGTGATCACACATCATACGTAGATCTTGATAATATCATTATTATCTTTCATCATTCGTTTCGTTCATTTCGTACATTTCAAACTTTCATTATTATCTTTCACTTTCATGAAGCTGGTACTGGACCAAGGTCTATAAATAGGCCCCTAACATTATGCACGAAGCTGACTCAAGTACCGAGGCAAGCGACAAGGGTCCCGTTTCGTATGCTTGCAAGACTTTACATTCATTCATTATGTTCCACTTCACATTAATGTTATCTTCCGCTTTCATTACATAATACTTTATATGCATTAGTACAACATACCATGCAAGGTCATTCATCATACATAACATGGAACATCATCACGTAATGCATACATAAAATACTCAAGCATAGACTAACCCGAAACATTGGAACTTAGCATTAAACTCTACATCTCAAAATCTAAAAAATGTTCTAAGTGTCTACAGCGCATGACTAAAATATACAGCGGACAGCTTATACACTAAGTGTCCACAACGGACAGCTAATACACTAAGTGTCCACAACGGACAGCTAATGGTCCACAACGGATGACCAAATCCACAGCGGACAGCTAAGAGTCTACAAACACTAAGTGTGTCCACAACGCACAACTAAAACATTCAAGGGTCCACAGCGGACAGCCAAGCCCACAGCGGGCAGCCAAGATTTTCTCAAGGGTCCACAGCGGACAAGTAAAGTCTACAGCGGATATGAAAAGTCCACAGCAGACATGCAAAGTCTACAGCAGACCGCTAAATGCCTAAGTGTCCATAACGGACACAATAATAATGTCCAAGTGTCCACAGCGGAGAGTGAGTGTCCACAATGGACACATTAATAATGTCCAAGTGTCCATAGTGGATAGTGAGTGTCCATAGCGGACACATTAATAATGTCCAAGTGTCCACAGCGGACGACCTGGGCAACCTTCCTAAGTGTCCACAACGGACACACAAGATCCACAGCGGATAGCTTATTGCACCTGCGATCCAACTTACTCAATTTTCAGTCTCCATACATCATTTTAAGCATAATCTTAGCTTATATTTATCGGTCTAACACTTAGAACATCTTAAACATTCAAACAATCATCATGAAAATCATAAAACATATCTATATCATCATAACCAACCGTACCATACATGGAAAATCATAACTTGATTCAAAAACATCAGTTTAATATGCATACTAGCCCCAAATAAGTAGAAAACATTTAAAAGAGGGGATCTAGAACTCACCTCTAACTTCTTTCGAGTAAAACTCCTCCAAACCCGAGAGCAACCTGGAGTTCTAGCACCTAAACGCACGAAAACACACAACGAAACACATAGAAACACTTAAGGATCGGTCCAGAAGCTAAAAACCCAACTGAAACCGAGAAGAACACCATAAAATCTTACCTTTCGAATACTTCTCTCTCTAAAACCGGGTGAAGCTTCTTCTTCTTACTTCAGCCGAGATTTCTTGCTTAAGAGAGAGAAGTATGGGCAGCCTTATCACCTTTTTGAACCCATTATGGGCAAATTTGGCCCTTGCCCGCTTTTAACCCCTTGTTTTACAATAATTCTCTTTTTCTCCCTTGCTTTCTTTTCTTTTCTTCATGCTGAAATTTTCTGGGTGATACAATGGTGGTGATGGTGTCATCATGGTGGTGAAGACCAGAGATGGAGATGAAGGGTATTCAAACAATTAAGAACAAAAGATGAAGATGGAGGAGTTGGGTGTGTATATATACACGTGTGTATATATACACGTGTGTATATATACACGTGTGTATATATACAGGGTGTATATATACATGGTGTGTATATATCTATACGTGTATAATATACATGTATTATATATATATATACACGTGTGTATATATACATGTATATATATCTATACGATGTATATACATATCTATACGTATATATATACGTATACATATATATAGTATATATGTATACGTATATATATACTTATAGATATATGTATATATACGTATAGAATATATACGTATATATATACATATAATATACATATATACGTATATATATATATATACGTATATAAAGATATATATGTGTATATATATATACGTATAAAGATATATATGCATATATATATATATATATGTATATATATACGTATATGAAGATATAAGTATATATGTATCTATATATATGTGATATATATACGTATATATATATAGTATATTGTATATGTATATACATGTATATACGTATATATACGTATATACGTATATTATAGTATATATATATATACGTATATATATGTATATATATATATATATATACGTATATATATATATATATACGTATATATGTATATACGTATATATATATATACGTATATTATATACGTATATACATATAACGTATATAATATACGTATATAGTATAGTATACGTATATATATACGTATATATATACGTATATATATACGTATATATATATACGTATATATATATTATATATATATGTCTATATATTACGTATATATATATATATACGTATATATATGTATATACGTTATATATATATACGTATATAGTATAGTATATACATATATATACGTATATACATATATATAGTATATATGTATAAGTATATACGTATATATATATACGTATATATATAGTATATATACGTATTATATATATAGTATATATATATATATGTATATATATATGTCTACAGACACACACTATATAATAGAGAACCTATGGGTAGATTTGTAATTTTACATCAATTTTAAGATGACATATGAATAGTTGCAAGCTTTAATGTGTAATGTAATAAGATATATTTCTATTATACCCCTATTAAGTTTTGAATACGTGTACTCCATCATTTCCTAATTAAATTTAAACTATGACTATTACATTTAAGATCTTAATCAATCTATATTTATATCTATACTACTATAAAATACACCTTTTAGGAAAACATTGCAAGATTAATCAATTTTTAAGATATTTAAGAACAATGTTGTTGCATTTGGTACAAGTGATTGTGTATAAACAACTTGTTATTTACAAATTTAGCCCCTCCCTATAGTAATATAGATATGTTTGTTGTCCCACATTGATCAAATAAAAACGCAAAATGAGAGTTTAATACCTATAAAAACAGAGGATGCATGGACTTGAGCAGAAACAAACTCATGATTTGCTCATTATTTATAAAGCAAGGCCATTAAAAAGATCAATTTCAGTTAAAATTTTAAATTGTTATTTTTTCTTTTCTGATTTTCTTCGGATCCATATTTGGTTTATATGGTTAGGGTTTGAACTCAATTCTCCCTGAGTCCCTGTTAAGATGGTAGTTGCTTGTTAAAATGGTTTGTCACACCCTCAAAATCCACGTGCGGCGTTTTACCGCGAGGGGTGTGAACAAACCAGGATCTCAGTCATTAGTTAATCAGAACGACTCTATATGAAAGATTCAAGCAAAATCAGAGTTTAAAACATTAAAAGTATGTGTAAGCATTCAGTAAAAATGACAACCCAAAAATAATGCAACACAATGTAAAATGGGCAAACACACGCCAACCGTTGTTCAAAACAAATACATAATTATTTCAATTGCAAAAAACACAATTGTTCCCAACAATGTAGACCCAAAATGCTGATCGGTGAGTGCTCCTAGGCTTTTCATTAACCACGACCTAAGAATAGCATACTAAAAGAGTCAACACAATGGTTGGTGAGTTCAAGAGTTTGCGTAAAACATAACAATAATACTTATAAAACATAAGAGTGCATTGAATTAAATAGCTAGTCAAAATTCACAAGTAATAATCGTAGTGATTTCGCGATCGAACCTGACAGCGTTTTGTTTGATTGCCTCCCGTCACAACTTACTAGGTCGTGACACCATGTGTTAGGACAATATTGGACCCGTTTGACCTCGAGTCGCACAGGTGGGGCTTGTCAAACCCAGTAGTACTACCCAAGATTTCCCGCTAGTTTCACATATTAACGATCCAAAAGTGTGAGGACTTTCATAGTATATCGCACTACATTGCTCTATACACAACTTATAGTCAATAAAGCATTTCAGAACGAGTATGCTATCTCCCCCAAAAGAGAATGTAAATAATGTGGGGCATGAACTCACCTGGTGTGCACACGAATGATATTAAAGCTAAATTGAGAGAGAGAGGAAAGACAACCTTCAGAGGATACCTAGAACACACAAGTACATGAGTACGTGTACATAGAATCATTAACAACCCTAAGTGTCCAATAAACACATTGACTCAAGGTTTTGGAAAACAAGACACATTTGACCTAGTTGACCCGTTTGACCTGTTGGTGACATTATTGTTGAAATCCCATTTAATCAAGCATAGCAACTCATCATACACGGTTATCATACAAGTTGTTCACATATATCACTTCATCAACCACTTGTTCTACCAAGATTATCATACAACTTAGATTATCATACAACTCATGCGAATCTCAAGTAGTCAACATGCTCAACATAATTATAATTACATCACAACTAATACATCATACATAAAGTCTAATCATGCACAACATGCCATGTGAAGCCACTCACGACTTCACACCCTAAACCCTGCCAATCCTATTAAGTAAGGGCCTCAGATTCGCACGCGTGTATGACGATCATCATCACATTATTCAACAAAATTCATGCCAACCAAGATATCCACCAATGACCTATTACATTTCCAAACATGATTCTATAATCTCCCATCACAAGCCATCATCATGCATAATCCATAAAAGTCCAAATTTCCCAATTGACCAATCAAGTATCCATACAACCCAATTAACACATTCCACAACATTAGACACCATCAATAAACATTCTAACATGACCTTAACATCATCGACATGCCGAATTCACCTTATCCAATGTTCCACACAAATAAAGTTTCCCTTTTGGGAAAGTAACAACCCAAAATCAATCTAACGCTCAATTCAATCATGAATTCATAACACAATACCTATTCAAGCTCATAACTATCATTTAAACATGTTCAACATCATCAAATCATCATAATTCACAAATCTCATATCCAAAAGTTCTACTTATAGCAAGGTATGAACTACATGATCAATTCATGGATTTCTTGTATAATAATCATAATCCAACATTCATACAACATTATCAACATCAAAACATCATCAATCCATCATCAAATCATCAAGTTCAAGCACAAAAGTTACTATTATTAGTAAGGTATGAACTACGCATCAAAACCACGAATTTCTTGCATAATCCACGTAAACTATCATCAATACAATCTAACTAACATCATACAATCAACAATCCATCAAAATTTTGACATTCAAACATCCATTCGGGTAGGGTTTTGGCCAAACATCAAAAAACATGAAAAACTTGTAAAAATCTAACCTTTAATGACATAATGACCAAGAATTGAAGTTGTTAACGTGTTGTAATCCTTGAAACCAATCAAAATAGATGTCCAATTGCTTGTTTTTGGTTGAAATCGCACAATGTGTGTGTTTGATGTTGTTCGAGGATGGTGGGGGTGTGGGGGCTAGGGTTGGGATTTTATTTTTTTTTGGTAAGTTTTATGTATAGAAATATTACCTTTTAGCCCTTATTGTTTATATTTTATAAAAACTAATCTTTTAACACTTTTTAAAAGGTTTTAACTACTAAACACCAGGTATTATTAACCAACAATAATAGTCATGTATATCTTTCATTAATAACGAAACACATGAATTATAAATAACAAGTTGACACGTTACAAGATAAAATTCACAAATAATATTTAAATCACGTAAGCACATAAGCACAACTTAATAATCACATTATTAGTTAAATTATTATATGTTTGTCATAGATAATTGTTATTAAGTCACCAACGTTCAACGACAACTAGTGTGTGCTCACGACACGTGTATGCAAGACCAAACGGAACTAACGGAGTTTGGTAACGGAAAATTACCGGATGTCACATTATCCCCATGTTGAAAGAATTTTCGTCCCGAAAATTGCGTTACATGGTATGTTCCATCACTGGTCTACTGCATTGGCACAAAGTAATTGAGTGAGTTTCGGGTGAGTTGTCACATCATCCCCATGTTGAAAGAAATTTCGTCCAAAAATTTGATAAATACCTTCGCTGGCCGTCGTCGTTGTTTTGAACAGCTAAGGATACTTAAGCTTCATCTGGTCCTCACGTTCCCACGTGAATTCCGGTCCACATCTCGAGTTCCAACGAACTTTGACTATGGGTATCTTTCTTTGCTTAAGCGTCTTTACCTCACGATCCATCACCTCGACTGGTTCTTCAATGAAGCATAATTGCTCATCTACTTGCACTTCCTCAAGAGGTACTACCATTGTTTCGTCCGTTAAGCACTTCTTCAAGTTTGAGACATGAAATACATTATGGATTCCACTCAACGACTTAGGTAGGGCTAACCGGTAGGCCACCGGACCTATTCTTTCCAAAATCTCAAATAGTCCAACGTATCTTGGATTTAGCTTTCCTTTTTTACCAAATCAAATCACGCCTTTCCACGGTGACACTTTCAGTAAAACTTTGTCGCCGACCTAAAACTCCAAAGGTTTCCGTCACTTATCTGCGTAGATTTTCTGTCTGTCACGTGCTGCATCCATACGGTTTATTATTTGTATAATCTTCTCATTGGTCTTGTGCACTAACTCGGGACCCGTTAGCTAACTATCACCAATTTCAGCCAAGCAAACTGGTGATCTACATTTTCATCCATACAAGGCTTCAAAAGGTGCTGCCTTTATGCTGGTGTGATAACTATTGTTGTAAGAAAATTCCACCAATGGTAGGTGAACTTCCCAGTTATTCCCAAAGTCAATCACACAAGCACGTAGCATGTCCTCCAATGTCTGTATAGTACGTTCACTTTGACCATTGGTTTGCGGATGATAAGCAGTACTCATGTCTAATCACGTACCCAAAGATTTCTGTAATGACTGCCAGAAGTGCGATGTAAAATGAGCATCGTGGTCAGAAATAACTGAGACTGGTACACCATGTCTCGAAACTATTTCCTTCAGATAGAGTGGGGTTAACTTTTCCATTTGTCCGTTTCCTTTATCACCAAGAAATGAGCGGACTTCGTTAATCAATCTACGATAACCCATATCGTGTCACAACCAGTAGGAGTCCGGGGTAGTTTGGTAATGAAATCCATTAAAATCTGCTCCCACTTCCACATAGGAATCTCAGGTTGTTGTAATAACCCAGATGGCTTCTGATATTCCACTTTAACTTTCAAACAGGTCAGGCACTTGCCGACAAATGTAGCTATGTCTGCTTTCATATTAGGCCACCAATAGAGCACCTTCAGGTCATGATACATTTTGTCTAAACCAGGATGTATAGAGTACTTAGAGTTGTGAGCCTCACTCATAACTAAGTCTCTCAAATTTCCATGCAAAGGTACCTACAGTCTGTCCATGAAATAACAATTCCATCCGCTTTCACTTCAAACTGTTTGTCCATTCCTCGTAAAGACTCAGACCCAATGTTTTCTGTTTTCAAGGCTTCTGTCTGAGCTTCTCGTATTTGTTCAGGCAAATGAGTACTAATCGTAAGCTGCAAAGCTCGCACTCATCGAGGCTTAGCAGTCTCCTTTCTACTCAACACGTCAGCGACTACATTAGCCTTTCCCAGATGATATTTGATAGCACAATCATAGTTGTTTAATAATTCTACCTAGCGTCTTTGCCTCGTGTTCAATTCCTTCTGCTCAAAGGTGTGTTGAAGACTCTTGTGATAGGTGTAAATAGTGCACTTGGTACCGTACAAGTAATGTCTCCAAATCTTTAAGGAAAATACTACCGCACCCAGTTCCAAGTCATGGGTGGTATAGTTCTTCTCATGTACCTTTAGTTGTCTTGAGGCGTAAGCTATCACTTTATCTCGCTGCATTAAGACACAACCAAGTCCTTGAATAAAAGCATCACAATAGACTATGAAGTCATCACTTCCCTCCGGTAACACCAATATCGGTGCGCTACACAGTTTCTGTTTCAGTAATTGGAAAGTAGATTCCTGACTCTCACCCCATTTGTACGTTGTTCCCTTATGAGTCAAGGCTATGAGAGGTTGAGTGATCTTAGAAAATCCTTCAATGAATCGCCGATAGTATCCCGCCAGTCCAAGAAACTGTCGTATCTCGCTTGGCGTTTTGGGTACAGCCCAATTCTTTTTGCTTCAATCTTTGCAGGATCGACATGTATTCTTTTCTCATTAACAATATGACCCAAGAATTGCACTTCACGTATCCAGAAATCATACTTGGAGAACTTGGCGTACAGTTGTTCCTTTCTAAGTAATTCCAAGATTAAATGTAAGTGCTCTTCATGTTCTTCCTTGGTCCTTGAATAAATCAATATGTCATCGATGAACACAATAACAAATCGATTAAGATAGGGTTTGCACACCTGATTCAAGAGGTCCATTAATATAGCTGGTATATTAGTCAACCCGAATGGCATGACCAAGAACTCGTAATGACCGTAATGTGTACGAAAAATGGTCTTCGAGATGTCTTCCTCTCAAACTCTCATTTGATGGTACCCAGACCTCAAGTCAGTCTTAGAATAATAGCTTGATCCTTGAAGTTGATCGAACAAATCATCTATACGAGGTAGTGGGTATCTATTCTTGATCGTAACCTTGTTCAGTTCTCTATAGTCGATGCACATTCTGAATGTACCATCCTTCTTCTTGACAAACAGAACTGGTGTTCCCTAAGGCGACGAGCTCAGTCGGATAAACCCTTTATCCAACAGCTCTTGTAGTTGAGCAGATAATTCTTGTAGTTTGTTCGGAGCTAATCGGTAAGGTGCTCTCGCAATCGGAGCGGCTCCTGGAGTCAAATCAATCTGGAATTCAACTTGACGATGAGGTGGTAATCCAGGCAGATCCTCTGGAAACACCTCAGGAAAGTCATGAATGACAGGGATATCCTCTATCCTCTTTTCTTCTGGTTGTTTATCAGTAACGAGGGCTAATATGGCTAAGCGACCTTTCCGCAACAACTTATGTGCTTTCATGAATGAGATGATGCCCATCACTACACCACTTCTATCGCCTCTGACCATAAGAATTTCTTCACCAATAGGGATTCGTATGATCTTCTCGTGACATACGACTTCCGCCTGCTTGTCGGAAAGCCAATCCGTGCCTACTACTACATCAAAACTCCCTAGTGTAACAGGCATGAGATTTATGTCAAAGGTATGACCAGCAAGTTCTATCTTGTAATCTCTAAGGATATGCGTTACGTGAATCTGCTTACCATCAGCTAACTCTACGGTGTAGTTAGATTCTAATGCTGAGGGCATATCACTTAAAAGACTACTAAACTTAGTGGAGATGAAACTTCTATCGGCTCCAGTGTCAAACAGTACAGTAGCAAAACGACCATTAATAGAGAATTTACCAGTAACAGTAGTAGGGTCATTTAAAGCCTCACCTAAACCAATAACAAAGGCTTTCCCTTTTGTTCCACCGTTGTTGTTGCCATTGCCATTGTTGTTGTTGTTGTTGTTGTTGTTGTTGTTGCTGTTTCCACCGTTGTTTGCACCATTCCCGTTCTTCCTCAACTGATGATAGTTTCTCCTGTAATGGCCCTCTTTCCCATATTCAAAGCCACCTTTGGGTGTTTCCTGGGATTGTTGTGGCTTTTTCATCAGCTTGCCATGGCAGTCTTTTGCTGCATGTCCAATCTTTCCATAGCGCTGGCATTTGAAGTTGTCACATCTGCCCACATGATGATAGTTACACCGGTTGCACTTTGGGTGTCTTCCTCAGTATCCGCTTGGCCCTTGGTTTGAGGGAGTCATCTAGTTGAAGCTTCTGTTGTTGTCGAACCTCCTCTGTTGTTGATGATGTTATTGCTGCTGAGGTTGACTGTTTGATGACGATTCCTTATTGCCTGAGCCGTCCCACTTGCGTTTATTGTCAGGCGTGCTTGCCACAGCGCCCCGCTTGTGTAGTTTGTCTTGCTTTACCGCTTGATCAGTAAGTTTGTGGGCTAGTCGGATCACCTGTTGAATAGTAAGGAGGTTTGCAGCAGTCACCATGCTCTGTATCTCTGGAACCAAACCGCGTAGATAAAGCTCAATCCGCACCGGCATGTCGATCATGCCTGGGCAAAGCGTTGTCAATTCATGAGACCTTGTTGTGTAGGCCTCAATCTCCGATCCTTCCATCTTGAGCTGCAAAATTTGGCTCCAGCTTTCGAACTTCGCTACGAGGGCAATATTCCTCCATCATCATTTCTGTGAATTCATCCCATGGTAAAGCATTGGCGATTGCCTGACCAAGCATTTGTACTTGGGCATTCCACCATGAGAGTGTTGCGCCCTCAAGCGTCCCCGTGGCATACTTCACTTGATCCACTGCTTGATAGCTGCATTTGGAGAAGACTGACTCGGTCTTCTCAAACGAACGTACGAGCCCTACAGCTCCCTCAGCTCCACTATACGTGTGGGGCTTGCAGTCCATGAATGCTTTATATGTGCATGCTAGCGGTTATGTATTCACCGTTTCGGATTATTTAGTCCGATCAAATGGATTAACCATCTAGTAGAAAAATTTATGCAGTTGATGACCAAGGTCATCATTTACCTCCAAATTGTGCAGCTTGTGCACCAACCGCTGCTTGCACATGTTGATTTAAAGGGCAGCTAATTCAGCAGGGGTCATGTTTATAGCACCGGTACCACGGCCACCGGCACCACGTCCATGGCCACATCCACGTCCTCTACCTCTTGCGTCCATATTTCACTTTACATTCACAAATACAATAATGAGTAACATCCAACACATTAATCTCATTAAAGTACAGTAAATAATAAGAAATAATGCATTTACCACAACCACAACATTTATAACAAAAATAATAACCAAAGATAAATAAATTGTAAATGGTTCATAAAATATTCCATCAATGTCAAAATTTTAGTTTTTCAGTTGGGTGGGAAACAACCCTTCCCACATAGGTTTCAAAAAGAAAAGAAACACTATATTGTCCAAGTCATATAAATGTAGAATCAATCCAGCACGTCCGATCCATCACTGTCCTCTTCCATCTCTGCTGGTTCTTCTTCCTTCGGGGCTTCTTTCGGTTCTTCTTTAGGTTCTTCCTCTTGGTCTTCTTCAATAGGTTCTTCCTCAGGAGTAGGGGCTTTGGCAATCTAAAGCGCCACTAGTTGTGCCTCTAGGTAAGCAAATCTATCGTCGATCACTATGTGTCACACCCTTAAAATCCGTGAGCGGGGTTTTACCGCGAGGCGCGTGACAAACCAGGATCTCAGTCATTAGTTACCAAGAACGACTCTATATGATTAATAAACAAAACCAGAGTTAACGTTTAAAATACTGCGGAAGCGTTTTTAAAACAGAAAACCCAAAACAAGTAGTATGTAAAGAGAATGCGCAAAACATACGCGCCCCAAACACAAATGTTTAATATGAAAAAAAATCCCAAATTTGTAAACAAACAAATGTAGACAACTCAACGATGCTGGTGTGCGTGCTCCTAGGCAACTGGCAACCTTAACCTAGAATAGCATACTAAACAAGTCAACACATGGTTGGTGAGTTCAAGAGTTTGCGTTAAAATATAAACCAATCAACAGTTTCCAGAGCATAAGTAGTGTATTGCAATAGATAGCTAGTCTATTAACATAAAAATATTAATCATAGTGATTTCGCGATCGAAGTTGACTGTGTTACGTTTGTTGCCTCCCGTCACGACTTACCAGGTCGTGACGAATATATGTTAGGACAAAATTGCACCCGTTTGACCTCGAGTCGCACAGGTGGGGCTCGTCAGACCCAGTAGTACTACCCAAAATTTCCCTGCTATTCAATATTAACAATCCGAAAGTATGAGGACTTTTCCATGGTAAACAGCACTATATCAATATTATACACACTCATATATAAAAGCGTTTGTGATCAACAGTATGCTATCTCCCCCAAAAGAGATTAGGTAAAATGAGTGGGGCAAGAACTCACCTGATACGCGCAAGAATTAACTTAGAGCTTAACTTGAAAGAAAGAAGGAAAGACAACCTTCAAAGGTCACCTAGAATACAAGAGTACATAAGCACGTGTACACAGAATCAACAAGAAACCCTAAGTGCTCTACAAACCATGGAACTTAAGGTTTTAGAAAGACAAGACACATTTGACCCAGTTGACCCGTTTGACCCGTTGGTGACATTATAGGTGATAACTCGTTAATACTAACACAACAGCATGTCACACATGTCACATACAACTTGATTACATATAGCACTTCATTAACCACATATACTACCTAGATCATCATGCAACTAGATATCACACAAGTCATGCGAATCACAACAGGCCAAAACAGATAACAAACCAAATCAACATCCCTATAACCTAAACAACACATTTCATCACCTTAGAAATCATCCATGAACACACTAGCATGATCCTAATATCCCAAACATGCTCAAATCATCCAATTCAAGGATTTGCACAATTAAAGTTTCCCTTTTGGGAAAGTTCATCCCAAATTCATCAAACTCACACTACATTCATGAATTCATCAATTATATACCAATTCAAGTCCATAACAACATCTAAACATGATCAACAACACCTAATCATCATGATTCATCAACATTCAACACCACAAGTTACTATTTTTAGCAATGTATGAACTATAACACATCTTCTTGATTTGCAATTGTTCATAACATCAACTTAGCATCTAATCATCATCACAAACACATCCATAACATTCATACATCATCAAATCATCAATTCATGCAAAATAAAGTTACTATTCTTAGTAACCTATGAACCATAAATCAAAATCGAAGCTTTCTTGCAAAATCGACGTTAACCAATATGCATACAACCTAACTAGCATCATTAGAACATCAAACAACCAACATTCAACATCCAATTTGATCCAAAATCGCCTCAACCTCTCTGCCAAAGATGATCATGTGAACAAACAACCAAAATCCAAACTTTCTTGCATAATCAACGTTAACTAGCATATATACAATCCAACTAACATATTAACATCACCAAACAAACAAGAATCGACCTTCAATTGCAGGTTTCGAACTAGGGTTCGGCCAAGACTAAAAATCCATGAAAACCACAAAGAAACTAACCTTTAATCACGTAATGGATGAGAATTGAAGCCTCTAACGTGTTGTAGTTCTTGGAATCGACCAAAACCGAAGCACAATTGCTTGCTCTAGGTTGAATTCGCAGGTGTGTGTGTGTGGAGGTGATGATCGCGGCTGAGAATGGTGTGGGGGGCTAGGGTTGGGTTTTTTTTTTTTTTTAATTACTCATAATTACCCTTTTAACCCTTATAATTTGTATTTTATAAAATTAGGCTTTTAACACCCTTTTAAGATGTTTTTAACCAAAATAATAAACACATGAACTAGTAATAACAATTATATGCTTTATCTTTACTAGTCACACAATCCACGAATTAAATACACACGTTTCCACGTTACGCGATAAAATTCACAATAAACATTTAAATCACATAATCACAACTAATAATCAACATAGAAATTATTGTTTAACATTATTAATTATTATTATGTCACCAACGTTCAACGACAACTAGTGTGTGCTCCCGACACGTGTATGCAAGAGTTAACGGAACAAACGGAGTTTGGTAACGGAAAATTACCGGATGTCACATTATCCCCATGTTGAAAGAATTTTCGTCCCGAAAATTGCGTTACATGGTGAGTGTTCCATCACTGGTCTACTGCATTGGCACAAGGAAATCGAAATCGTGTGAGTTTTGGATGAGTTGTCACATCATCCCCATGTTGAAAGAAATTTCGTCCCGAAATTTAATCAATACCTTCGCCGGCTGGCATCGTCCTTTCGAATAGCTGAGGGTACTTAAGCTTCATTTGGTCTTCACGTTCCCACGTGAATTCTGGTCCACGTCTCGAGTTCCAACGAACTTTGACAATGGGTATCTTGCTTTGCTTAAGCGTTTTCACCTCACGATCCATCACTTCGACAGGTTCCTCAATGAAGCGTAATTGTTCGTCTACTTGAACTTCTTCCAGTGGTACAACCATCGTTTCATCCGTTAAACATTTCTTTAGATTTGAAACATGGAATACATCATGGATTCCACTCAATGAATCAGGTAAGGCTAGTCGATAAGCTACTGGACCTATTCTTTCCACTATCTCAAATGGTCCAACGTATCTCGGATTTAGCTTTCCTCGCTTACCAAACCGAACTACGCCTTTCCACGGTGAGACTTTTAGTAAAACCTTGTCACCTGTCTGAAATTCCAAAGGTTTTCGTCGTTTGTCAGCATAGCTTTTCTGTCTGTCTCGCGCTGCGGCCATGCGGTTTCTTATCTGAACAATCTTCTCAGTTGTCTCGTGTACTAACTCGGGACCCGTTAATTGACTATCACCAATTTCAGCCCAGCAAACTGGTGATCTACACTTTCTCCCATATAAAGCTTCAAAAGGTGCTGCCTTTATGCTAGTGTGATAACTGTTGTTGTAAGAAAATTCCACCAATGGTAGGTGAACTTCCCAGTTATTCCCGAAGTCAATCACACAAGCACGTAACATGTCCTCCAAAGTCTGTATAGTACGCTCGCTTTGACCATCAGTCTGTGGATGATAAGCAGTACTCATATCCAATCGCGTACCTAAAGCTTTCTGCAACGACTGCCAGAAGTGTGATGTGAAACGAGAATCGCGATCAGAAATGATTGAGATTGGTACTCCATGCCTCGAAACGATCTCCTTCAGATAAAGTCGGGTTAACTTCTCCATCTTATCTGTTTCCTTTATCGCTAGGAAATGAGCAGATTTTGTCAATCGGTCCACGATAACCCATATTGTATCACAACCCGTAGAAGTGCGAGGTAACTTAGTAATAAAATCCATTGATATTTGATCCCACTTCCACATAGGGATCTCGGGTTGTTGTAGTAAACCAGATGGTTTCTGATACTCCACTTTCACCTTCGAGCAGGTCAGACACTTACTCACATAAGTAGCTACATCTGCTTTCATGTTAGGCCACCAATAGTGCGCCTTCAAATCGTGGTACATCTTGTCAGATCCAGGATGTATAGAATACTTGGACTTGTGAGCCTCACTCATCACCAAGTCTCTCAGATTTCCGTGTAGAGGTACCCATAGTCTATCCATGAAGTAACGAATCCCATCCGCTTTTACTTCCAATTGTTTTTCCATACCCCTTAACGATTCAGACCCAATGTTTTCTGCTTTCAAAGCTTCTGTTTGAGCCTCTCGGATTTGTTCAGGTAATTGCGTACTAATCGTTAGTTGCAGAGCTCGCACACGTCGAGGTTTAGCAGTCTCTTTTCTACTCAACGCATCAGCAACTACATTTGCTTTCCCCGGGTGGTACTTAATAGCACAATCATAGTCGTTTAACAATTCCACCCAGCGTCTTTGCCTCATGTTCAACTCCTTTTGCTCAAAGATGTGCTGAAGACTCTTGTGATCGGTGTAGATGGTGCATTTGGTACCGCACAAGTAATGTCTCCAGATCTTCAAGGCAAAAACTACCGCACCCAGTTCCAAGTCATGGGTGGTATAGTTCTTCTCATGAATCTTCAACTGTCTAGAGGCGTAAGCTATCACTTTATCCCGCTGCATCAGGACGCATCCAAGTCCTTGAATAGAAGCGTCGCAGTAGACTACGAAGTCATCACTACCATCCGGTAACGCTAATATTGGTGCGCTACACAATTTATGTTTCAACAACTGAAAAGCAGATTCCTGACTCTCACCCCATTTGTACGTCGTTCCCTTGTGAGTCAAGGCTGTGAGAGGTTGTGCAATCTTAGAGAATCCTTCAATGAATCATCGATAATATCCCGCTAATCCAAGGAATTGTCGTATCTCACTCGGTGTCTTAGGAACAGACCAATTCTTTATCGCTTCAATCTTAGCAGGATCAACATGTATTCCCTTCTCGTTGACAATATGACCCAAGAATTGTACCTCACGTATCCAGAAATCACACTTAGAAAACTTTGCATACAGTTGTTCCTCTCTAAGTAATTCCAAGATCAAACGTAAGTGCTCTCATGTTCTTCCTCGGTCCTTGAGTATATCAGTATGTCATCAATAAAGACGATAACAAACTGATCAAGATAGGGTTTGCACACGCGATTCATGAGGTCCATGAATACTGCTGGTGCATTCGTCAACCCAAATGGCATGACCAAAAATTCATAGTGACCATATCGTGTACGGAAGCAGTCTTCGAGATGTCCTCTTCTCGAACTCTCAGCTGATGATACCCAGACCTCAGATCAATCTTAGAGTAATAGCTTGATCCTTGCAGTTGATCAAACAAATCATCGATACGAGGTAACGGATATCTATTCTTGATAGTAACCTTGTTCAGTTCCCTATAGTCAATGCACATTCGAAATGTACCATCCTTCTTCTTCACAAATAGAACTGGCGCTCCCCAGGGCGACGAACTCGGTCGGATGAACCCTTTATCCAACAACTCTTGTAGTTGGGCAGATAATTCCTGCAGTTCGTTCGGAGCTAACCGGTACGGTGCTCTCGCAATTGGAGCGGCTCCTGGAGTCAACTCAATTGGAATTCAACTTGACGATGAGGCGGTAATCCAGGCAGGTCTTCCGGAAACACCTCGGGAAACTCACGAACTACGGGGATATCCTCTATCTTTTTTCCTTGATCTGTTTATCTGTGACGAGTGCCAATATGGCTAGTCGACCCTTTCGTAACAACTTTGTGCCTTCATAAACGAGATGATGCCTATCACCGCACCACTCCTATCACCTCTGACCGTAAGGACTTCTTCACCAATGGGAATCCGTATGATCTTCTCGTGGCATATGACTTCCGCTTGTTTATCAGGAAAGCCAATCCATGCCTACTACCACATCAAAACTTCCTAGTGTAACAGGCATGAGATCTATGGTGAATGTATGACCAGCAAGCTCTATCTTGCAGTCTCTAAGAATATGCGTTACGTGAATCTGTGTGCCGTTAGCTAACTCTACGGTGTATTTAGATTCTAAGGTGAGGGCATATCACTTAAAAGACTACAGAACCTAGTGGACACAAAACTTCTATCGGCTCCGGTATCGAATAATACGGTAGCAAAACAACCATTAACCGAAAATTTACCAGTTACTGTTGTAGGGTCGTTTAGAGCCTCACCTGAGCCAATGACGAAGGCTCTTCCTTTGGCTCCATTGTTGTTATTGCCTCCATTGTTGTTGCCATTACCATTGTTGTTGTTATTGTTGTTGCCATTGTTATTATTGCTGTTGTTCCCATTGTTGTTGTTGCCATTACCATTCCTCTTAAGCTGGGGACAGTTGCGTTTGTAATGGCCTTCTTTTCCGCACTCAAAACAACCTTTCGGAGTTTCTTATGATTGTTGAGACTTCTTCATCAGTTCACCCCGACAGTCTTTGGCTGCATGACCAATCTTCCCACAACGTTGGCACTTGAAGTTATCACATCGACCCACATGGTGGTAGTTACACCGGTTGCACTTCGGCAGTCTTCCACCATACCCACCGGGTCCTTGATTTGAGTGAGTCGCCTGGTTGAAGCTTCGGTTGTTATCGAACTTCCGTTGCTGTTGCTGACTTTGCTGCTGTTGTTGATGTTGAGATTGGCTGCTGGATGACGATCCCTTGTTGCTTGAACCATCCCACTTGCGTTTCTGGTCGGGCACGCTTGCCACCGCACCCCGTTTGGCTTGCCCCAGCATTTGTACCTGGGCATTCCACCAGGAAAGTGCTGCGCCTTCCAATGTCCCGGTGGCATACTTCACCTGATCAGTAGGCGGGCAGTTGCATTTCGCGAAGACAGACTCTGTCTTCTCAACCACCTTACAAGCCCTACAGCTCCTTCCGTCCCATGTAGGTATGGGGTTTACAGTCCATGAAGGACTTGTAGGTACATGGTGGTGGTCCTGTTTTGACAACCCAAACATTAGTCAGATATCCTAGACAAATAACTAGGATAATCAGTTTAACCTCTTGTCATCATTTACCTGCTGGTTGTCCCGGTTGGGCAGCAGCCACTGCCGCCTGAACATGTTCGTTAATTAATGCCGCCAATTCCGCAGGCGTCATGTTTATGGCTCCGGCTCCACGGCCTCCGGCGCCACGTCCACGACCACGCCCACGTCCTCTTCCACGTGCGTCCATATTTCACTTTAAAATTCACAATTACAATAATGAGTAACATCCAACACATTAATCTCATCAAGGTACAGTAAACAATAAGAAATAATGCATTCACCACAACCACAACATTTATAACAGAAATAATAATCAAAGATAAATAAATTACAATTGAGTCACAAAATATTCCATCAATGTCAAAATTTAAGTTTGTCAGTTGGGTGGGAAACAACCCTTCCCACATAGGTTTCAAAGAAAAGAAACACTACATAGTCTAAGTCATTTAAAAGATAGGATCAGTCCAGTACATCAGATCCGTCACTGTCCTCATCCATCTCTACTGGTTCTTCTTCGGGGGCTTCCTCGGGTTCTTCTTCTGGGTCTTCCTCATCAGGGTCCACCAAAGGTGCAGGGGCTTCAACAACCTGAAGTGCTGCTAGTTGTGCCTCTAGATCAGCAAACCTATCATCGATCACTATGTTATGGTGATCTTGTGCGTCCATGCGCTCACTAAGTGCTACCACGTTGCCTGCCAGAGTATGATGTCCACCAATGGCCATCGAAAGTCGCTCCTGAAGCGTCTCTGCCTGGAAACGCAACTGACGCATCTCAGATCGTAAAGCAGAGTTCTCATCAGTGAGTCCTCGGATACGCTGTCGCTCTGTGTCCAGTGTGGCTACTAGGGCTGCAAATGCCTGCTCCAGAGGGATGCTCAAGGTAGGAAGTGTAGGCAAAGTAGAGGTGGTCGATGACCTAGTCCTAGGTCGTGTAGGTGCTACTGGTGGTACGCGCTCTCTATAAGCCATACGGTTTATGTAAGTGGGGTAGAAATCCCAGTTACGCGGAGGATCGAGCTCAGGAGGTATGAAAGGCTGATCCCAGTCTATCTCGCTAGGAGGAGAAGGATGTCGTGGCCAGTTAAATCCCCTATCCGGTACGGGAGAAGTAGGAGGTGACTCAGATCGTGCAGGTCTCTTGCCTAAATTTCTGGACGACGATGCCATGCTGCGAAGTACGTGTTGCGTATGCCAATGAGTATACAGTAAGGAGAGTAAGCGATAAGTAACTAACAACTGTGCGGTTATAGTCTAGTGTGTGTATGCAACCTAGTTTCCTATAAGCAATGGCTCTGATACCAATCTGTCACACCCTTAAAATCCGCGAGCGGGGTTTTACCGCGAGGCGCGTGACATACCAGGATCTCAGTCATTAGTTACCAAGAACGACTCTATATGATTAATAAACAAAACCAGAGTTAACGTTTAAAATACTGCGGAAGCGTTTTTAAAATAGAAAACCCAAAACAAGTAGTATGTAAAGAGAATGCGCAAAACATACGCGCCCCAAACACAAATGTTTAATATGAAAAAAAATATCCCAAATTTGTAAACAAACAAATGTAGACAACTCAACGATGCTGGTGTGCGTGCTCCTAGGCAACTGGCAACCTTAACCTGAGAATAGCATACTAAACAAGTCAACACATGGTTGGTGAGTTCAAGAGTTTGCGTTAAAATATAAACCAATCAACAGTTTCCAGAGCATAAGTAGTGTATTGCAATAGATAGCTAGTCTATTAACATAAAAATATTAATCATAGTGATTTCGCGATCGAAGCTGACTGTGTTACGTTTGTTGCCTCCCGTCACGACTTACCAGGTCGTGACGAATATATGTTAGGACAAAATTGCACCCGTTTGACCTCGAGTCGCACAGGTGGGGCTCGTCAGACCCAGTAGTACTACCCAAAATTTCCCCGCTATTCAATATTAATAATCCGAAAGTGTGAGGACTTTTCCATGGTAAACAGCACTATATCAATATTATACACACTCATATATAAAAGCGTTTGTGATCAACAGTATGCTATCTCCCCCAAAAGAGATTAGGTAAAATGAGTGGGGCAAGAACTCACCTGATATGCGCAAGAATTAACTTAGAGCTTAACTTGAAAGAAAGAAGGAAAGACAACCTTCAAAGGTCACCTAGAATACAAGAGTACATAAGCACGTGTACACAGAATCAACATGAAACCCTAAGTGCTCTACAAACCAAGGAACTTAAGGTTTTAGAAAGACAAGACACATTTGACCCAGTTGACCCGTTTGACCCGTTGGTGACATTATAGGTGATAACTCGTTAATACTAACACAACAGCATGTCATACATGTTCACATACAACTTGATTACATATAGCACTTCATTAACCACATATACTACCTAGATCATCATGCAACTAGATATCACACAAGTCATGCGAATCACAACAGGCCAAAACAGATAACAAACCAAATCAACATCCCTATAACCTAAACAACACATTTCATCACCTAGAAATCATCCATGAACACACTAGCATGATCCTAATATCCCAAACATGCTCAAATCATCCAATTCAAGGATTTGCACAATTAAAGTTTCCCTTTTGGGAAAGTTCATCCCGAATTCATCAAACTCACACTACATTCATGAATTCATCAATTATATACCAATTCAAGTCCATAACAACATCTAAACATGATCAACAACACCTAATCATCATGATTCATCAACATTCAACACCACAAGTTACTATTTTTAGCAATGTATGAACTATAACACATCTTCTTGATTTGCAATTGTTCATAACATCAACTTAGCATCTAATCATCATCACAAACACATCCATAACATTCATACATCATCAATTCATGCAAAATAAAGTTACTATTCTTAGTAACCTATGAACCATAAATCAAAATCGAAGCTTTCTTGCAAAATCGACGTTAACCAATATGCATACAACCTAACTAGCATCATTACAACATCAAACAACCAACATTCAATCCAATTTGATCCAAAATCGCCTCAACCTCTCGGCCAAAGATGATCATGTGAACAAACAACCAAAATCCAAACTTTCTTGCATAATCAACGTTAACTAGCATATATACAATCCAACTAACATATTAACATCACCAAACAAACAAGAATCGACCTTCAATTGCAGGTTTCGAACTAGGGTTCAGCCAAGACTAAAAATCCATGAAAACCACAAAGAAACTAACCTTTAATCACGTAATGGATGAGAATTGAAGCCTCTAACGTGTTGTAGTTCTTGGAATCGACCAAAACCGAAGCACAATTGCTTGCTCTAGGTTGAATTCGCAGGTGTGTGTGTGTGGAGGTGATGATCGCGGCCGAGAATGGTGTGGGGGGCTAGGGTTGGGTTTTTTTTTTTTTTTTAATTACTCATAATTACCCTTTTTAACCCTTATAATTTGTATTTTTATAAAATTAGGCTTTTAACACCCTTTTAAGATGTTTTTAACCAAAATAATAAACACATGAACTAGTAATAACAATTATATGCTTTATCTTTACTAGTCACACAATCCACGAATTAAATACACACGTTTCCACGTTACGCGATAAAATTCACAATAAACATTTAAATCACATAATCACAACTAATAATCAACATAGAAATTATTGTTTAACATTATTAATTATTATTATGTCACCAACGTTCAACGACAACTAGTGTGTGCTCCCGACACGTGTATGCAAGAGTTAACGGAACAAACGGAGTTTGGTAACGGAAAATTACCGGATGTCACACTATGTTATGGTGCTCTTGCGCGTTCATGCGCTCAGTAAGCGTTAGCACATTGCCTGCCAGAGTATGATGCCCACCAATGGCCATCAAGAGTCATTCCTGAAGCGTCTGACAAATCTCATATCGTAGAGTGAAGTTCTCATCAGTGAGTCCTCTAATACGCTACCGCTCGGTGTCTAGTGTAGCCACCAATGCTGCAAACGCCTGCTCGTATGGGATTTCTAGGGAAGGAAGTGTAGGTGATGTAGAGGCTGTCGATGATCTAGTCCTGGGTCGAGTAGGAGCTACAGATGGTACACGCTCCCTGTAAACCATGCGGTGTATATAGGTAGGATAGATGTTCCAATTTCGCGAATGATAGTGCTCGAGTAATGCGAATGGTTGATCCTAATCCATCTCTTCAGAAGGGTAAGGATGCAAGGCCAGCCTGATCCCCTATCAGGTACAGAAGAAGGAGGAGGTGACTCAGACCGTGCAGGTCTCCTGCTTAAATTTCTGGACGACGATGCCATGCTACGAAGTACATGATGTGTATGCCAAAGAGTATACAGTAAGGAAATAAGTTACGAGTAACTAACAAACTGTGCGGTTATAGTCTAGTGTGTATGCAACCTAGTTCCCTATAACCAATGGCTCTGATACCAATCTATCACACCCTCAAAATCCACGTGCGGGGTTTTACTGCGAGGCGTGTGAACAAACCAGGATCTCAGTCATTAGTTACTCAGAACGACTCTATATGAAACATTCAAGCAAAATCAAAGTTTAAAACATTAAAAGTATGCGGAAGCGTTCAGTAAACATGACAACCCAAAAATAATGCAACACAATGTAAAATGCGCAAACACGCGCCAACCGTTGTTCAAAACAAATGCATAATTATTTCAATTGCAAAAACCACAATTGTTCACAACAATGCAGACCCAAAATACTGACCCGTGAGTGCTCTTAGGCTTTTCATTAAGCACGACCTAAGAATAGCATACTAAAAGAGTCAACATAATGGTTGGTGAGTTTAAGAGTTTGCGTAAAACATAACAATAATAGTTATAAAACATAAGAGTGCATTGAATTAGATAGCTAGTCTAAATTCACAAGTAATAATCGTAGTCATTTCGTGATAGAAGCTGACAGTGTTTCGTTTGATTGCCTCCCGTCACGACTTACTAGGTCGTGACACCATGTGTTAGGAAAATATTGCACCCGTTTGACCTCGAGTAGCACAGGTGGGGCTTGTCAAACCCAGTAGTACTACCCAAGATTTCCCGCTAGTTTCACATATGAACGATCCACAAGTGTGAGAAATTTCATAGTATATCGCACTACATTACACTATACACAACTTATAGTCAATAAAGCGTTTAAGAACGAGTATGCTATTCCTCCAAAAGAGAGTGTAAATAAAGTGGGGCATGAACTCACCTGGTGTGCACACGAATGATATTAAAGCTAACTTGAGAGAGAGAGGGAAGACAACCTTTAGAGGTTACCTAGAACACACAAGTACATGAGTACGTGTACATAGAATCATTAACAACCCTAAGTGCCCAATAAACACATTAACTCAAGGTTTTGGAAAACAAGACACATTTGACCTAGTTGACCTATTTTACCCATTGGTGGCATTATTGTTGAAATCCCATTTAATCAAGCATAGCAACTCATCATACACGCTTATCATACAAGTTGTTCACATATATCACTTCATCAACCACTTGTTCTACCAAGATCATCATACAACTTAGATTATAATACAACTCATACGAATCTCAAGTAGTCAACATGCTCAACACAATTATAATTACATCACAACTAATACATCATACATAAAGTCTAATCATGCACAACATACCATGTCAAGCCACTCACGACTTCACACCCTAAACCCTGCCAATCCTACTAAGTAGGGGCCTCAGATTCGCACGCATGTATGACGATCATCATCACATTATTCAACAAGATTCATGCCAACCAACATATCCAACAATGACCTACTACATTTCCAAACATGATTCTATAATCTCCTATCACAAACCATCATCATGCATAATCCATAAAAGTCCAAATTTTGACCAATCAAGTATCCATACAACCCAATTAACACATTCCACAACATTAGACACCATCAATAAACATTCTAACATGACCTTAACATCATAGACATGCCGAATTCACCTTATCCAATGTTCCACACAAATAAAGTTTCCCTTTTGGGAAAGTAACATCCCAAAATCAATCTAACCCTCAATTCAATCATGAATTCATAACACAATACCTATTCAAGCTCATAACTATCATTTAAACATGTTCAACATCATCAAATCATCATAATTCACAAATCTCATATCCAAAAGTTTCTACTTATAGCAAGGTATGAACTACATGATCAATTCATGGATTTCTTGTATAATAATCATAATCCAACATTCATACAACATTATCAACATCATAACATCATCAATCCATCATCAAATCATCAAGTTCATGCACAAAAGTTACTATTATTAGTAAGGTATGAACTACGCATCAAAACCACGAATTTCTTGCATAATCCACGTAAACTATCA